>CM053270.1:3764341-4364341 GCA_028583415.1 Protea cynaroides | reverse complement strand
AAATTTTTGACCTAGATTTTGGGATTTTTCCCAATTGTCAAAATTTCTTCAAATTCGACCTACCTAGTTGAAATTTTCCATTGTATAAGCCTTGCAGGATGGTTTGGGACCTATGTAAGTCCTCCTGCCCAAATCTTTGGGTGAAAAGTGAGGCTTTTTCCCATTTTACGTCGTTATGCTATCAAATTTCCAAATTTTCGAACTTGTTTTTCTTATTTTCTTCTCTTGCATTTATCATGTTTCGCACTAAGATTCCTCGATTTCATGACCCACGTCGCTTCAGGTCCGTGGAAGCAGAAATACAATACCCTTGGTTTAATCGAAAGAAGGTGGAAGGGGGTAGATGTGTTAATTTAGCCCATTTAGTCCTATTTGATGTAGAAAGGGTGTTTGGTGATATGGGCTGGCTGCCAATGATTCTGTACGAGGCTTGTACTCACCCAAATTTGTGAAGCAGTTCTACTGTCACCTTCAGGTGGAGGGTGACCTAGAGGATGTTGAGAGGGGAAGAGAGCTTTGGATCACCAGCTGGGTGAAAGGGGTTCTGATCTCTTTCAACTGTCAAGAGTTGGCTGATCTCCTAGGCATCTCAAATGATGGTCAGTTGGTTTACTGTGAGCCAAGGGAGCCATAATTTTTGTCTGCACAGGTGCGTGTAGAGATAGATAACCAAATTCTTCGAGATGACCGCTGAAAGATGAAAGCAGTCAACCTATGTCCAGAGCCACGGGTCTACTGTAAGATTATCCAACATAATCTTATTCCCCAAGGTGGACACTATGAGATGGTCTCACAACTGACTCAGTACCTGCTGTACTGTATCTGTACTAGGAAAACTATCTCCCATATATTATCCTTCAGACTATGCATAGAGCTACGTTGCCTGACTCGAGAGGTAACTTGCCCTATGGGCGGCTGATCTCCACTTGCTCACTCGTCTACAGATGGACCTAGACGATGAGAGGATTTTTTAGGACACCTTCTCAGCTGACTTGGATTGGGAGGCCATCAGTAGGATGGGCATGAGAGAGATACAGATTAGTGATGATGAGAGGAATGCTATGAGACGTCCTCTTACTCGGGTAGCTGCAGTAGATACTGAAGCGGCAGCAGCAGCAGCAGAGGCACACGAGAGTGATGAAGAGGAGGATGATGATAGGATGTACATGGATGTGGATGCCATACCTCCTCCATCATCACAACATTCTACTGGAGCTGACCCTTCTCGGGCTTCTCACTCAGCTGTCCCTTTACACCCACCATCAGATGACATGATGGCACTACTACATGAGATTCGTGAGGCTCAGCGAATTACAGACCAATGGGTAGTAAATCTAGCAGTTAGTCTCTGAGCGACCCAGACTTAGGTAGCCTGGCTTACGGGAGTGTATGTTGAGGACTATGATATAGAGCGTGAGACACTTCCTCCTCCAGCACCTCCAACTTCATGATACGATTTATTTCTTTTTCTCTTTTATACTATAGAGTAACTGTTCGGATTATGGACCGTACTCTGTTTTCGGATGTACATTTGTCTCATTTTTATTCAGCATATATATATATATATATATATATATATATATATATATATATATATATATATATATATATATATATATATATATATATATATATATATATATATTATTTTCTCCTTTACATAGGTGCGTTATTCCCCTTGTTCATGTCTCAAACAATACAAGTGATTATGGTGTGTTCTTATTACAGTTTTTAATTTTATCCTAACTCAGTTCATGACTCATGTAGAAGTAGTTAGGTCAAAGGGTAGAACTTGAGATGCTCTGATACCAAGTTGTCACACCTCAATTCTGGTCTAACCAGATTAGTGTGATGAACTACCAATAAACCAACAGTTCAACCAGGATCTCGTATAGGTTGTACCCACCATATCAAACCACACACACATTTTACAGTAATAATCAGAGGTAATAAATAAATAAGTGGAAGTCTTACAGATAATGAACTGAGTGTCTAACAATGAAAATAAATAATTAATTTGATTATCTCCAAAACTCAAGACATAAAAATGATTAATCCATTAAATGTTTCAGTAGTTAAACATAGCTAAACTAGTCATAAATACAGTGGTTGCACTCGCATGAAGAATCATGCGCTTCCTCCGTTAATTCTCCGTCCCTCAAAACGTCCATAGAGATAGAGCTAAGGCCCCCTGGTAGAGTCAGAGACCACACGGTCGAGACCACCTCCCCTGATGCCCTACGACGTAATAGTTCTGCTAAGGTAATGGCGATACGACGATGTTAGTGGACAAGACTTGAGTAGAGATAGAGCTAGAGTCTGGTGACGAGGTCAGAGACCACCATTCCATGTCCTCCCCCTAATGCTCTACTCGCATCAAGCACACTAACCACATACACATAATCACATGCCTATTCCTAGCATCATCATCATCATATTATAAATAGACATAAATAAATATGCATGAGCAATAATAGCAGGAATATTGGATGACATGTGAGATACACATTACAAACATACAAGCATAGAATCAATCATGGTATTGGACTCAAAAATAAATAAATAGTTTGTTATTATCGAATTAGTTTAGGTCTTGTTCTCTCACCTGTTAGCAAAACTTCATCTCCTTCCAAGCATTGTAATTCTCTTTGAAATGATTTAATAGCCTAAAAGTTATATGAATTTAAGTTAGGGTTCATATGTAACATGTTACAGTAGTCGAAAATCAAAATAGAGCACTGATCGGTGTCTGATTGGTCTTATGGTCTCATACTGTGTCGACATTACTGCTTACGATCGATACCCTAAGGTCGCATATGGTGTGACCGTAGCTGCGACCACATGATTCCTGAATCTTTTCGAATGCCTGTGGTCGATCCTCTGGTCATGCTGGTCATGCTATGGTCGACAGTAGCTGCGACATTGAGATTTTTGGTCACAGACTACATGTAATTCGAGTTCTTCCTAGGTCAAATCCTCTGCTCTTCAATTGGGTTTATCCTATCCTATGACCATCATTAGTAGTTTCTTATCAACCCTAATCATCAAACTCATCCCTCATGGTTATCCTTGGGATTTTCTCAAAGAATCACATAGATCATAAATAGGTTGATATCTCCTAACCTCCATTGAAGTCTTATTCCTTAGAGTTTACATCTCCAAAGATTCGATTCATATCTTTTCCTGCGATAGAGAGCCAATCTCTTCTCAGCAAATTCCTCTCCTTAGCCTTTTCTTCTTTTCCTTCTCTTTCTTCTCTTTCCTTCCCTTTCTCTAGGGTTTTAGTGTTCTAAAAGAGTGAAAAAGGGCTGAGGGACGTCCTTTATATAGAGGAAAACTCTCCATATAGAGTCCTCTTTCAATTAGGAAAGAAATCCCTTAGTTTAGGAAAGTTTCCAAAACTCGGAGTCTGATCTGGGGTCTCCCAGTCGATGGCTATGGTCACAGGACCCATCGATCGTAGGGTTGAAATCATTGATCGTTGGGTCCTGGATTAGTGACCATTGTTTCTTTCCATATGGTCGACCATACCTACCTAGGTATGCGACCATATGCATATAGTTTTGGGTGTTGAGTCGATTTTTATACCTGGTTTGTGATCCATCTTCACACGGTCGGTCCACTTGGTCCATGAATGATGGGAAGACCTGGCATGACACGGTTAGACCAAGTTAGTGGAGTGCGGATTTTACACTGGTGGTCTCCTCAGCCAAGGCATCGTAGGTTTTCTTACAGTACTCCCCAAAATTCATCATTTGTAGAGGAATGAAGGAAGGAGTGTAAGTCCGAATGCATGCAAAATAGAAAAAGAGGAGAGGAAAGAGAAATAGAAGTACTTACCAAAGTTACACCCCCACAGAAATTGCTATACATTGCCTCTGGGTTAGAATCAGCCATGATCTTTTGGTCCTTGGGGAGGCAGCAGTGTCAAACCATTTCCCTGGCTACTCAGTTGTCCTTTACTACAGAATCATCGATGCCTATGTCCCACAAAGGCACATAACGCAACCGTGGTGGAGAATCCCCTGGAGGTAAAATACCCCTCGGACATCTGAAGTCAAGCCCAAAGTTGTTGATGATAAACCCACATGAGGAAAACATGGCAGAGATAGGTTGTTGGTGCTCGGGGCAGCCATTCAAGTAGTTGTTATTATAGAAGGCACCGTCAAAGGAGGAGCTGTCTTGCTAATTAGAGGAATGGCAGAAGGAGTTTGTTTAGTGATTAGAGGCTTGATTAGTGGCACTCGAACATTGGTCGAAGATGACACCAGGACTGTAGAAGGTACTAAAGCTGGGTTCGATGAGCTTCTAACCTCACTCGAGCTAGGGCCTGGAGGAGTAGAAGCAGTTGGTCCACTAGTCGTGTTCACTAAAGAGGTAGAGCTTGATAACATGGCCAGTGCCAGGGAGACTAGAAACACTGATGACAAGGGAATTACTGACTGGAGAGGAGGCGGATCGATGGGAATGCTGTCTCAGATATCCTGGGGAGTGTCCTTGGGATTGATCCTTCTTTACCAGTCCGGGAATGCCAAACAATGGGACACGATCGTCCTCTTCTAAAACGCAAGAAAATAAGAGCGTTAGGATGGAGAGATAAGTTTGAAGAATGACATTATAAGCTCAAAAGAAGGAGTCAGAAGGTACTTACCATTGTCAGGTAGTTCAATAGGGGTAGGGCCTTGATGCTTCTCCTTGCCCCTCAAAGGACTCATAGGAGGTGGCGGAGGATTTACAATAGGGAGAGGTGCAGGATTCACCTTAGGGTCAGAGGTCTCGACCTCCATTGGACTGGGAATTGTATCTAAAGGGGTCGAGGAAGTGGCCTCAGTCGACTGAGTCTAGTGTTGGGAGGCATTCAGGGCTCACTACTGAGCAGCTATCTTCCTGCCCATTTTCGATCTCCGGACATGGATTACTTTGACTTGTTCTCCTCCGAGGAGGCTCTCCCACTTAGAATTGTAGGGGCCATCCACTAAAAAAAAAAAGAAGAGAGAGAAGAGAAATTATCAGTGGTCGAAGATGTGGAAAGTTATATCAATAGAAAAAAGGAAGAAGGGATATACTTACTCATGCCAAGACCGAAGAGGAAGATGTTGTCACTCAGACTCCTGTATGTTACAATGGCTTTCCCCTTAAGGTCCTGGAGGATCTCTTCTTTGAGGGGTGTAAGATTTGGCTAGATTCCTAAGGCTTTGGGGTCGACGAAGTTCTAGACATTCCCGATCGGCAACAAGGATTGGCCATTCAAGGTGCGACTAGGTTTAATTGAGACAAGGAAAAAACATTTTTTCCAACCAAAGAAGGAGGATGGAAAGGAGTCTATCATGTGAGGATACTCACGTCTTTGGTGGGAAAAGTAATACATCCCGTTAGGCTCGTAATGACCAGTAGTGGGGTTATGCCAAGAAACAGTTGTGATGTTAAAAAGAAAATTGAAAATTTTTATAGTGAGGGGTTGGCAGTGCATCATGAGAAACGCTTTGAAAGAGTGGATACGTATCTACGAGACAAGGGTAAGCTGTGTGGGTGCTAAATCGAAAAACTCTAACACTTGGTAGGCAAACTCATGGCCTAGAAATCGAAAACCGCAAAGAAACATGTCGGAGTTGACAACCATTCGGTGGGGAAAGGGGTCGTTGGCTCGGTCATCAGGACTAGGAATGAACAACTTGATGGAGTCGGGGATCATAAAAGTCTGTCGAAGTTCCTCCAGATGACTGATAGTCATAGAGGAGGCTTTGGACGACGAGACATATAAAGGGGCAGAATCAGCAGATGGTGTTGAAGAAGAAGACCCACGGTTGGTCTCTAGTTCTGGGTTACCACTAATTGGTGGGTCAAGATGTCTACTAGACCTACGGAGGGTAGGCTTCGTAGGTCGAAAAGCTTTGGCTTTGTCTTGGGCCATGGCGAATCAGGAAAAGAAAAAGCAAATCCGAAAGAGAACGGCGAGAACTTACTCTATATCACTAAGCCGAAAAGACGAAAGGCATAGAAAAAGGCTTAGGAGAAGTAGCTAAGCTATAGAAAGACCCTAAGCAAGAAGATGAACTGTAGAGAAGGCAAACCCAAGCAGAGAGGAAGCAATGACGAAGGAAGAAGAACTGTTAGATATTTATAAGTTTTTATCAGGCATTGGGAAACAGCGTGCAATTGAAATCATAAGAGAGAGGGTTTTTTGGGCCACTATTTGACATGCCAGGTACATCCTTCCATAATGGGGGCCATGTGGAGAGTAAGGAGGGTATAGCGGAACGACGTGCTTGCTCTGGTGATAAAGATGTGGCGATTTAATGTGCAGCTGCGGCATTATGATACTGAAACGTGGGCTCTCAACGGATGTGGTTTTAAAGGGAGCCATTGATTCAGATGTAATGGCACCTTGATACGAGAATAAATGTGACTTTTTCTTAGGTAGCTGTTGGTTCCTCGAGTCAAAAAGACCCAGAGGAGACAAAGGGGTTCTGTTAGGGGAAAATAAGACAGGAATGCATCTGGCCATTGATGAGGGATCTATGGAGTTTGCTTAAGATAGTGCATGAGAGGTAATTCTGAACCATAGAATGGATTAACAGATGGAAGATTACTCTAAAGGACATCCTTCCCAGTCTACGTGATCGACTCCCGCCTATATTGTTGACCAATTGAATGGAAAGGCTACTCAACCCCCTAGGAGTGCATTAATGAGGACGGGACAAGTTCGAAAGAAGGAGGTGAATGATTAATGCTTGCTCATAAATGTTCATTAATGCCGACAACAACCATAAAAGGATTACGGGCGGATGAGACTACTTTCTCAACCGAAGATGAGGAATATCTCCATAGAAGATGTCGAATCTGTTCGAAAGGAGAAGGATAATGGTCGATATGGTCAAGAGACAGCTGATGTGGACAAATAATAGACTGAGGATGACATGCACAAATCAAGGAGAAGGGACGTGACATGTACGCGCCGTTCCTAAGAGGTCATAGCCACCCTACCCTATTCTACCCCCTATATCTGGTGATGGAGATGGTGGTAGGTAGAGAGGAAGCTTGCTTGAGAAGTTTCACCATTGTTGTATAAAAGGACGGATATCATCTACGCAAAGGATCTGGGATTTCTCACCTGGAGGTACTATTATTCTACCCAAATTCACTCAGAATATCCTTCTTCTTACTGTTCATCCTTTCCACTGGGAAGGAGAAAGCTTCCTAGAACTCCTGTCCCTCAGGAACCCCTTTCTTAAAGGAACTCGAGTATCTCACTTAGAGTTCCATTCTGTTTGTCCTAGAGACCTACTGACTTTGGCATCGGAGTGGCCCTGGGGTTAAACCCACCCACCTCACTGCCTTATTCGTGTTGTAGTTCCATGGCAGCATCTGGAGTACTGAGCAGAATCCATCGACAATACTCTCTCTTTCTCTCTCTCTTTTTCTCTCTCTCTCTCTCTGTCTCTCTCTCTCTCTCTCTCTCTCTCTCTATATATATATATATATATATATATATATATATATATATATATATAAGATTAGAAGGAGAATATCCACACTTCGTTTTGTTTAATTAGCATAATCATATTTTGTGAGAGAAAGAAAGAGAGAACTCTTGGCCTGTGAATTTGCACAGTTTATTCGTATACTTTGTGGAAAAGAAAATTTGCTCTTCAAGAAATTTTGATTTCTAAATGTTATCTCATGTGGCATTAGTATATTCAAAACAAACAAGAAGTAGGGATAGGTTACCTTACACCACAAATGCAGTGTCTCTCTCCTAGGACAGGTATCTCTTCTTGCACAATCCAGATGACGCAGGTAGTAGACTATGAACACGAGCAACCCTTGCACGCAATGACAAATTTCCTTTGCCAAGTTAAAAAAAATGAATTCGAGAAAGAAAAAAAAAAGAGTAAAGATCCATGAAATGAAGATCGATATTGTATTGAATTTGTAACTTCAATTTAATTTTTTTAAAAGGAACTTTAATTAAAAAATTTGTAATGCGTACGTAGTTGTAGATTAAAATTAATTCTTCTATTAGCAACATGAATTGATGAAGTAGTTTTGATTCAAATTGGCAAACCTCTTTGCAGCTTTGATGGCTTTATTGACTGAAATACATGCGACAATCTTTAATCCAACCCACCAAAATGTGCAAGCAATGTCTTTTTTAATAAGGTTTCTATCAGTTGTTATTTAGTTAGGTTAGCCAATGATGCTAGCACTCCCAATGGGATGATGGAAAATATATATTCTTGGGACCGCCTGTGTCATGAAATGTAAAAAGGACATGTCATTGATTAAAAGAGTAAATTGGGGTACTCTGACCTACATACAAGAAAATAACACCCATGTGCATTCGTTGATGGGTGCATGGTCTACATGGTATATGAATAATATCAGCATTTAGGTATTTCATCTTTGACGTTTCCAAGTAGGTTAGCATTAAATGGTCACTTGAAGTAGTACTCACCAATAAATATGTTTTGTTAGTAGTCATATTTAGTAATAATATTCTTTTAGATATTATTTTTGTCTAGATGCAAAGTAAATGAAAACACAAAAGTTTTATTATTTCCTCGATTAGGTATCTGATAGTGGGATATGCGGATATCCACCTTCAAAAGTGAATAAAATATTGTCCCCTATTGAGGAATATTGTATTGCACCAGTTCTGTAATTCAATATTTAGGATTCTACAACATCATCACCATTTATATCCATATCAAATCTATATTGCATGTAATCTTTCTCATATTACATGAGATCTGCTGAAATCTTTTTGGATGGCTTAACCTAATATTTTCTCTAATTTTTGTTGTAACCTATATATTCAGGTTCTCTTCTCAACTTTTGGTCAAGATCAGGAAGAACTTATATTTATGGAAAAGAAAAACTATACAAGAACAAAAAAAAAAAATTAAATAAATAAAGACAATAAAAATATAGAAATCCTATCCCATCTTTGGCTATGCCATCAATTGGGAATGGACTTGCACAAAATTAACAAAAACTAGGGGTGATCCCAACCATCCCAACCAATTTTCCTAATTACAAATCAGGGAGGGGCTTCCCAAACATTAGAGGAATGAGAACAGGCAACACACTGAGATAAATTATCCGCTACCATATTGACTTCATGGAAACAATGAGTTATGCACATGTGAGGACATAAGGTTTTTCCCTCCTAGGTCGTCTCTTTTATGGCTTGTTTTTTGGAATTAATGGAAAATGAGGGGTTTGTACCTAAAAGAGATCGTAGACTTTCACCTAATGATCTTGTCCACCCATGCCAATGGATGGATTTAAATTGAAGTCGCCACCTAGATTGAGGTCTATGACCTATAAAATTATCATCTCACTAGTTTAGACATCTAATGACTCGTATCCCAACTTAAGCTTTGGTCTCATCAAAGATCGAGTAAGCATCGAGGTTACAATTTGCTAAGGTGTTAGTTACCCAAATCGCCCGATCCGAAAATCAATCTCCCATAATACTCATTTCCTAACTCAAATGTTATGATGTTCATGATCAATAGAAGACTAAGTTTCAAAGGATTCCTAGACCAAGTTGCTAAGTCATCCTAAGCTAAAGTTTAGCCAAACATGTTATGAAATAAAGAAATAAAATAACTAAAGATGCAGGATCATATAAAAAGGAATTGGATGATGGCCAATCATGCCAATTTGCCGAATTGTCAGATATCCTAAATGGATTTCCAAATCACACTTATATACCTATCTCTTATTGTGCTTGAGCCTCGCACACTCGAATGCAAGAAAGAAATAAAGAATGTGAAACCAAATTTTGAAAGCCGATGAACCAAATCTGTAACATATTACATTCCATGATTCAAGGAGATAATGATAAGAATGACATCTCTATAAATCAAGGAGATAATGATAAGGATAAGATTGGATGACGCAACTGATTTGTGTATCTACATTTGAATTTAAAAGATCTCTATGAATCAAGATGACAGATTACAAGGAGATAATGATAAGGAAAAGATCTCTATGAATCAAGGAGATAACAATAAGGATGAAATTGGATGACACAGCTGATCTGTGTATCTACTTTTGAATTTGAAAGATCTCCATGAATTAAGGAGATAATGATAAGATTCATGGAGATAACGATAAGGATGACACAACAGTATATTGTAATTACATTTGAATTTGAAATTCAAATCTTTGCTTGTAAGATATAAATCAATTTTAAGAGTGTAACCCTATCTTGTATAAATTATAATCTCTATATAAGATACATTACCATATGTAATGAAAAATAACAAAATAGAAAGGGTACCTCTCAACAATTGTATTTGTCTTTAATCTAGAGGTTGTCCAAAACTACCTACATATCTTGGGAATGTCCGAGAATCAGGTTCTCTACATAGTTCGAGGAGATAAAATGATTTGAATTGGTACTAAACAAGATTTGAAAACCAAATATGAACTTTAAATTTGAAATCAAAATTTGAATGCAACATTTGAAATTTGAATATAAATTCAATGATCAAAATCTAGATGCAAATGGGATAATCCCAAACCAAAAGCATTGGACTGAATTTGGGAGGTTCTCCTAAATTGCATACTTATCCCAAAAAATATCTAAAAATCAAGTCCAAATAACGTAGTTTGAAAGGATACATGAGTCCATAGCCATTGATCAAGCAAATGGCCCATAAGTGTCAAATTTAACTTAGAAATGTAACCAGTTACACAACACCCCATTTTTGCCAATGGTCACCAAGGTAATTGGCATGGTTTTCTATCTACTGTCTGAAAAGAAAAAAGAGGTATATATATATATATATATATATATATATATATATATATATATATATATATATATATATATATATATATATTTATATATATTGGTGATGTCACCCTCAAAATGATGGGCAATTAATGCCCATCCCCTAGCAGCTCTATTTTTTGAATGCTCCAACAGTTTTATTTTTTAGAGCTCTAACAGCTCTATTTTTAATGTTCCAATAGCTCTATTTTTTTTAATGCTCCAATAGCTCTATTTTTGAATCCTCCAATAGCTCTATTTTTTAATCTCTTTCTCCCTTCTTCTTCCCCTATATATATGTAATTTGGATTAACAAAGGGATGGTGAATTGATTGTAAGCTTATGCATTTTGAGAGTGCTTGTAAGGCCTCTTGTGAGAGTTTCAGGTCCTCTTATGGTGAGATGGTCCCACACTTGGGTTGAGAGAGTCCCCAAGAGACCCTTGGATTGAGTGGTCCCCATACGACCCTTGTTACCTTGTTCTTGTCTTCCTTCTTCGTATAAAATCACTTTTTCATTTTTTTATTTGCTTATAAATGAGGAAGGAGGGCAGCAGGAAGCGTGGCAGTATCCAGTATTGGTGTTATATCAGTAAGCATTGTTCTTGGTGTTACAGAGAGTGGTCTATTTTTGGTAATAAGCCTTAGGAGCGGGTAGGGCAAATGGAGATTGGAGAAAGAAAGCTCTGAGAACTGCTAGAATTATCTCTAAAGTAGAAGGTGAAGTAGTAGAAAGTGAAATAGAAGGTGGGAACAGTACTTCATTCAAGACCCAAGATTTTATATCTATAAAGATAGATTCTAAGAGACTTTTGAAAGTATCTTTAGGGAAAAATTCTGCAAAACAAATATTTACTATTCAAAATAACAAACAATATATAATAATGTCAAAAACTATTCTGCACAGAATCTCAAATCTCTCTCGACCCCGAGAATTATTATTGTGTCCAGGTTGATCAGAGGTTCGGCTTGTTGTTGATGCTTTCAATCTTCGTGTTCTCTTGTTCCCACAATAAGGGGATGAAAATCATTAAAATGAAGTGCTCAGAGCATAGCTCTGAGGGACTAGCCAGGGAAAATTTGATATTTGATTGGAAGCCCTTGAGGGCTTGACAGCGCCTCTGACCCATGAGAGGCCCAAAACTCTAGATAGGATGCTCGAAAATGCCCTTCAGAAAAGAATATTCAGTACTGGGGTCAAAACAATAGGGAGAAGGTGTTCTGAAAGCATATCTTTTCTCTGGGATTCTTTCCAAAGTTGTATATAGAATGGTAGAATGTACCTAGCAAAAGCCATGGGGGTGTCAGTATGCTTACAATTTGCTTTTCTAATGTAGGTCTTTCAGCCTGATATGCCATTAATGCTTTGACTTTCCGCTGGGGTATACCCTACCCGATCTTACTAGTAAAAACGGTAGCGAGAGGGCTCTTTCTGATCAGTTGACAATATCAGAAGTAGAGGGGACTTTCCTCAGTTTGGGGATATTTCCATTTCTGTCTGTAATCTTTCAACCTGTAAAGTAACCAACTAGGCAGAGCAAGAGAACATCTCAACTTTAGCCCGGCTATCTCAATGATTTTCTTACGTTCCACTAACTGATCGAAGTGTCTTTCTCACCTGATTCCTTGATCTTGGATGTCTAGCCCGACGAAGGATCGAAAAAGAAGGGATTCTCGAGTAATTTTAATATTCCTTTGATAAGGGGGCAGAATGCCTAGGAAATTGCATGTTTCAGACCCTGGCCCGAAACTTATCAATTTATGCTTACGGAATGCCTTTCCCAGTGATCTATAAATGTTCACTTAGCCCCATCTCTTGACTCCGTACCTGGGAACAGAATAGACGAACAAATTCATGTTAGCCAATTCTCATTGAGCTTCCCCACCCAACGCCCACCCTTTTCGTCGGAGGAAGTTTCTCATTTTTTGGTATCTATTTCTAAATAGTTTTCTGTCCTTGAGGTGCGAAAGCCGACTTTAGAAGCTTCATGTCTTTCAGAAGTTCAGTCTTGTTGGGCTTTGGAGGGGGTGGCTGTTGGACAGGATCAAACCAAACATGTTACACCCCAATTCTTGACAAACCAGTGGAGTGATTAACCGTTATAAAAACCAACGGTTCAACCAAGATCTCGTATAGGCCGTGCCCATCCAATTAAACCAGACACATTCCATAAGCATAATCAGAGTAAATAAATAATAGCAAAATCTTTAATCATAATGAACTAAGTATCTAACAGTGATAGTAAATAAGTAAATCCAATTATTCTCCAATAACTCAAGACATAAAATAAAATAACCAATTACATATAACTAAACTAGTTAAAGACACATTGATCACACTAGCATGACAGATCATGCGTTTCTTCCATAGCTTCCACGTCCATCGCTACTGTGTGTCCATACATGGGTGCATTCATGTAATCTTCAACAGCAGGACCTGCAACAACAACTAAAAATATTCAATGTCAAAAGGGTGAGCACACATCACGGCTTAGTGAGCAAACAAAACAACACGCAAACATATGCATACATTCAATTCAATATCTTTGGTCTGGTTTTTAAGTTTGTAATATGCTATAGAAAGGTTTGGTGGCTCCCGTAACTCTATACACGAGTGTGTGAATCCGCTCAATGAATCAAACACCATTGCCGTCCCACATATACCCACCATGGAATAGAGATAGAGCTAAAGTGTCTGGATCATAAACCGCCAACACTTCCCCTGATACCCTACCCATACCAACACGTAAGCCCCTATTTGCGAGGGCTTCCAAAATAGGCTCGCAACTAACCAATCCTTATGTCATTTAGTGTATCCAAGGCCTCACCCCAACATCCCTCAATACGTCCATAGAGATAGAGCTAAGGCCCCCCGACAGAGTCAAAGACCACACGGTCCGAGACCACCTCCCCTGATGTCCTATGATGTAATAGTTCTACTAAGGTAATGGTGATACAACGATGTCAGTGGGTAAGACTTGAGTAGAGATAGAGCTAAAGTATGGTGACCAGGCTGAACCACAATGCCACGTCCTCCCCCTGATGTTCCACTCGCAACCAACACATTAACCACAAACACACAATCACATGCCTATTCCTAGCATCATCATCATCATCATCATCATCATCAAGTTGTAAATAGAGAGAAACAAATATACATGAGTAGTAATAACAGGAATATTGGATGACATTTGAGATGCACATTACAAGCAAACAAGCATATAATCAATTATTGCATTGGACTCAATAATATAAAACAACTTGTTATTAGTCAATTAGTTTAGTCTTGTTCCCTCACTTGTTAACAATACTGGATCTCCTTCCAAGCCTTGTAACTCACTTTGAATCAATTTAGTAACCTAGACGTGATATGAATTTAAGTTAGGATTCAAGTTCATCAATTACAGTAGTCAGAAGTCCAATCTGGAATCAAACAGACTGAGTGGTCGCAGGTGTGGCTGCACCTGTGGTCTCAGTTTTTCCGACCACAGGGTATGTGGTTGATACGTGTGGTCCCATATCATGCGACCACACATGTAACCATACCCTATCTGGAACCTTCCCGAGAATGTATGGTCGATCATGTGTGCCTTGTGTGGTCGACCATAGCTGCGACCACACGAGTTTTGGTCGACTTTCACTCTCAGTCTAATGCCTCTATGATCAGATTCCTTGGTTTATCATTAGGGTCCTTCCTATGATTAATCTATGGCCTTAAATTCATCCTTTTACACAGTTATTTACCCTAACCTACTCTTCATGGATCTCTTTTGAGTTTTTATCCATGGGTCTTTTGGTTAAGATCCTACCTTGACTCAACATCTCAAATATGATGGGAAATCTTATGCTAGTGTTCTACTACTATAGAGAGAGGTTCCATACCTTAGCTTGTTAAAGAACCAGAGCCTTCTCTGCAATTCTTCCTCCTAGCCTTCCTCTTCAAGTCTCCTTCTCTTCCTCCCTCCCTCTTTCTCTTTTAATTTGGGTTCTAAAAGAGTAGGAGATACTATGGAACGTCCTTAATATAGAGAGAAACTCCCCATATAGGGTCTCAATCTAACTAGGAAAGAAATCCCAATGTTTTGGAAAGTTTCCAAAACTCAGAGTCGGTCATGACATCGTGTGGTCGCACGTGGGGTTGTAGAATCCATAGACCACAGGTCCCAAATATGCAACCAGACATCCCAGAATGGAGTGGTCTCATGTTTCTGAGGTGTAGTCGGCCATACCTGCTTAGGTATGCAACCATACACTCCTAATTAGCTGATTTTGGTTTGAATTATGTGTATGACCCGCACTCAATGAACCTGATCTAAACCTTGATTTCATGTCGTATTAGGTCTTCGATCATCACCGGGCCAGACAGGACGAGCGGATGACAATCAGGTACGAAATCAGACCAAACAGACCAACTTAAGTATGAATTTTATTCATACCGATCGATGGTACCGGTCTATGGTACCGGTCGATCAGTATAGTCTGCGCAGCAGACTACCAAGATCCAAAATTGGATCTCTGCGGGTCCCACTTTCCTAATTCAAAATCCTAGGACTTTTCAAATCCTAAGAGGCTTCTTAAACCTAATTCCTAGCCTATTTAAATCCCTCTAAACCTCCTAGAATCCCTTCCATTGATCCTCACAAACCCTAGAGAGGAGAAGGAGAAGGAGCTAGGAAGAAGAAGGAAGAGCCGTCGTTGCCGTTTGACGACGCATACCTTACACCGGTCGACGGTAAGTGTTTAAACCCTCCCTCTCACATTATGACTCTAGGATGGTTGGGTTGCTTGGGTCAATACCATGTAAAGCAGGTATTGACATAAACCCTACTTTGCCGTCAAACCCTAATTTAGTCGTTAAACCCTAGATTCGAGTTCTAGGATGAATATCATCAAAACTAGACCTGAATGGAGTTGGAAACAACTTTAACTCAAAGCTCAGACTTAGAATGTGTAGGAGAAGCCCTAGAATCAATAGAGAGTGGTCGACGACAGTCGAGAAACCAGATATATGGTCTTCCGGAGACATACCGGTCGACCATACTGGTCGCACCCCATGCGACCGGTACCGAAACCGGTACCTCTCGGGGAGTGGCCTGTAGGGACCGGCTAACCATACCGGTCGCAGGTTTTCCCACAGTGCTGCGACCGGTACATGCGATCGGTCAGCTCTGTGAGTGTATTTTTGTAACCTCGTTGGTTTTCGACCAACGTAAACCCTAAGAAACTATTATAATTGAACCCTAATATCATGTAGGACTTTGTGATAGCACGTTTGGATCTTGCAACGTAGAGCAAGCAATCAAACGAGCGTCAGGTAAGGGAATGGGACCTAAACCCTAATAATTAATGGATAGGAAACCATTGCTAATAACCCTGAATCTTTGGTATGATGTTTATGCATTCTCACATGTCATCTGTTATTTCCAGTTATTATATTTGTTCATGCATATTCCATATGCTAGGATGTGATTGTTAGGCATGTGATTGTTTTTGTTAGTGTGTGGAATGGGATGGGCCTGGGGTCTGGGATCATTCCTCACACTAGCACCTTTTCGTAGTATTCTATCTTAGCATGCTTGGTGCGGGTAGGGCATCAGGGGGAGGTCGTGGCACTGTGGTCTCCAGCCTGGCCACCAGACTCTAGCTCTATCTCTATGCCGTAGGGAGTTATGTTGGGATAGAGTCTACTTGCGTATTTTTCTGTCTTAGTATGCTTGGTGCAGGTAGGGCATCAGGGGGAGGTTGTGGCACTGTGGTCTCCGGCCTGGCCACCACGCTCTAGCTCTATCTCTATGTTGTAGGGAGCTGTACTGGGATAGAGCCTACAGTGATGACATATAGGATTGGTTAATTGCGAGCCCAGTTTGCAAGCCCTAGCCAGTAGGGTCTTATGTATTGGTATGGGTAGAGCATCAGAGGAGGTAGTGGATGCCTTAGCTCTATCTCTATTCCATGATGGGTGCATGTGGGTCGGCAGCAGTGTGATCTACTGTGCGATGCTACACACTCGTGTATAGAGGTGTGATGATCGCCAACCCTTTCTATAGCACATTGCAAACTTAAACCAGACCACAGCATAAAATGATTGTTACTCATGCATATAATATTGATACACTGTCTGATTGTCATACTGAGCTAAGTTGTGAGCTCACCCTTTGTATATACACTATTTTTAGGTGTTGATGCAGGTTACACGGTGGACGATTATATGAACGCTTCGGCATATGGAGGTGTTGCTGCTCTGGACATACAGGCAGGAGAGGACAAGCATGACGCTTCATGTGAGTGCCCTTTCTGCGTGTACCTTTGAATTTATTTTATTTGTTTCAGTTATTTTTAAAGTGATGTAAAGAAATTTAATTACATTTAGAATTTGAATAATTGAATACTTATTTAAATTTATCAATAGAATACTCAGTTCATTTATTTAAAGACTTTCGTTGTATTTATTATATTCTGATTGTGGTTATGTGCGATGATTTGTATGAGTGGATACTGTCTTATTGAGATCTTGGTGTGAACCGTTGGTTCAGTGACGGTTCACTCACATGATTCTGGTTGGTTCAGAATTGGGGTGTGACAACTTGGTATTAGAACCCTCAGGCTCTGTCCAACAGACCATATTGCACTTAACTAAGTCGATGAATTGAGATAGAAAAATTTAAAAGCCTTAATAAGAACACACCTTAAGCACTTGTTTGTTGTCTAAGACTATATAAGAAAGAGCATAACATACTATACTAAATATGGAATTAATAAAAACACATGCTCTAGATAGGTAAAAACCATAAATTGCTGATAAAACATCCAAGAGTGATAAGTTAAAAGTGCTACAGGGTACGGTCCACAGGCCGGACAGTTACCCTATTATATAATAGTACTGTGTAGAGAGAGAAAAATAAGAAGACAATCATGGGGTAGGGGGCCTTGGAGGAATAGGGTCGGCAATATCATAATCCCGCTCATAGGCGACCCTAAGCCAGTGCACCTGATCCTGAGTGACTCTGAGGCTGCGAGCCAAGTGCCCCAAGTCACGGCTCATCTCAAGCTGAGCGTCCCTGAGCTCCGTGAACATACCCATCACGGTGTCAGGAGGAGGCTGAGATGGTCCAGCTGTATATGTGGGCTGTAGTGCTGGTGCTGGAACATCCTCCATATGATCATCGCCACCCTCGTCATCACCTGCTGCCTCCGCTGCATGAGCAGCATTGGCTGCTACTGCTGCTGCTGCCGCGGCTGCTACCCTCCTGAGTGGACGAGGGCGAGCCTCCAAATCCTCATCGTTGATCGACAGGTTATCCATCTGCATCCGCAGGATGGCATCCCAGTCGATGTCCGAGGTCATAGTGTCCTCAACAGCGATCTCACCCCTCATATTCACTCGTAGTCGCTGTAGAAGAGTGGTGATGAGCCGGCCATAGGAAAGGTTACTGGCCTGACCGGGTAGCGTACCTGATGCATGGTTCTGATGATGATATAGGGAAGGCAAACCTGCTCCCCAGGGCAAACACAGTAAGTCAGGTACTGAGTGAGCTGAGATAACTCACTATAATGGCCGCTCTGGGGCACAATGTGGTGCTGGATGATGTGACTATAAACTCGAGGCACGGGCTTCAAACTAGCAGCCTTCATGGGTGCCCCAGGGTTGAGAAGTTGCTCTAGATCTCCTGGCACAGATCGTCAGTGAGAAAGCCCTTCATCTTAGGGGCACAGTAGACTAAGTCCCCATCGTTGGGAATCCCCAAAAGATCAGCAAGCTGGTGAGTGTCGAAAGAGATGGGGATACCCTTGACGTAGCTGGTTATGCGGAGTGCTCGACATTGATCGTTGACATCCCCATCTATTTCCAGGTTGGCATAAAAGTGTTTGACGAGGTTGGGACGGGTAGTCGTCATGTATGTGATGACCGACAACCAACCAAGCCTGCCAAAAGTAGCTTCCACATCGAACCGCTGCAACTGCTCCAAATTGGCACACCGTCATGACTCGATATTTTTCGCTTCAAACCAAGGGAAGCGGGCTTGTGCTGCCTCAGAATGAAATCACTGCTCATCGAGTTGTGGAAGAGGTAGGTGGGGAAGGTGCATGCCTAGACCATAGGAGCGCTTGCCAGCACCTCTGCATGGAGCCATTAGAGCTGCAAAATAAGGAAAAACAAGGAGAAATTGTTAAAATTATCGAAATGTCGGCAGCATAACAACAGCAAATTAAGAAAAAGCCTTGAACTCACCCAAAAACATGGGGAGGAGGACTTACGTAACCACCACATACTTCATGGAAACCAAACATAGAACAAAACAACAAGAAATTTAGAAAATTTAAGAAAAATCAATTTTTTTTTGTCAAAACCTAGGTTAAAACTAGAAAAAAATTGATTTTTCCTAAAAGCCTTCGGTGGAACCTCAAATTAGTTGAGGGATTTTGCTCTTAGGGGTCCCTAAACCCTTTCTAAACTGAAGGAAATTAGTTCCTACGGTTAGAATCTTCCAATCAAAGAAAACCATAGTTTTTAAGCTTAAAACGATAGAAAAACGATGTAAAATTTGGTATGGAAGGAAGAAGCTTACCTAGAGGCGATGTTCTAAGTCTTGATTGAAAGAAAATGACTTTTAGGATCACCGGTCGGACTATAGGAACTCAGGAGTCAGAGAGGAATCGCCACCGGAGAAGAGGAAGAAGGGAAAAGTGAGAAAAAACTCACTTTTTTGCGATTTTAAAGAGATTTTGGGCATACCGGTCGATGGTTTTGCCCATACCGGTCGACCGGTACCCCTTGGTATAGTCGAACGCTATCTCTCGGTCAGATGGAAAATTCTGACCGGTCGACTATACTGGTCACACCATACTATACAGTGTAGCGACCGGTATGTTGCGACCGGTCAGCTATATGTGACCTGGAAAATTTTGGAAAAAATTTAAAAAAAAAAATTCAATTTTGAGTTTTCATTTCGACTATTCGCTTTGCAATTGTTAAAGACCAACACTATTATGATTATTCGACTGTACCTTATGTGTTATGTCTTCTTCTTAGATCCAAACAGAGTAATCTTAGATAGTAGGCGGAAATGGTCGTAGAGGCTCACGAAAGCGTCACCACTCCAGGGTGCACCAAGCTGAGGACAACGTTGAAACAAAATATGTTGAAGAGCAAAATCTAAATCAGGAGAGTGGAGAAGGGAAGGTTCCCAGGGCACCCATAAATTTACCAGGCCCTCCTCACACAAACTTCGAGACAATTGTCATGAATCTGGTTAATCAGATGGAAGCTCAGTAGAAGACGTTCCTGGATGAGATGCTGAAGATGTTCAGGCCACCAAGATATATCCCCACAGAGGTCACACCTGAACATAGGGGAAATAACACCACACTGCCAAGGGATGGTAGCTCTGGGCCAATGGGCCAAGGACAGAATCTACAACCACCACATCATTTTCCATCGTCATCTGCCTATCAAGGAGGCTACCTGTACCCACCACCATGGTACGGAATGAATGCACAGGGGCAGGAAGATCTGAGCCGAGCAGTGGATAGGTTTTTGAAGCTGAAACCCCCTACTTTCACAGGGAAGCCTGGGAAACCACTGTGGCCTGCACAGTGGGTTGCTGAGATGGAGAAGAATTTCCGTCTGATGACAAGTACAGAGGATGAGAAGGTGCTGCTTGCTACGCACATGCTAAAGGATGATGCAAACACCTGGTGGAATTCTACACGGGTGTATTTGGAAACAAAGCACGCTCAGATTGATTGGGCTATATTCAAGGGAGCTTTCTTCGATAAATATTTTCCAAAGAGCTTTAGAGATCAAATGGAGAAGGAATTCCTCAACCTACAGCAGTCTCAGTCTACTGTGGATGCTTACCAGCAAAGGTACGAAGAGCTATTTTTCTTTGCACCGGCAAGCATGCAAGAAGAAGAAACCAAGACCCGTAGGTTCACCATGGGACTGCATGGAAGCATTAGAGAGCATATCTTGGGTCTGGAGAAAAAGATATATAATGAGGCTGTACATGTTGCCAGAGTGATTGAATCAAGTCAAAAGGACAGTTTCTTTGCTCAGAACAGGGGACTGAAGAGACCGGCTACTGAGACTTCAGGTGGCGGTAATAATAGACCATTCCGCCCATACAGGGCTCAGTCCACCATGGTGCCTGTAAGAAACACTACTGCACCACCACCGTTACAGTTTATTGAAAAAAATCCAAACATTAAATGTTTCAACTGTCAGCAACTGGGTCATGTTGCAAGGACCTGCACTTTACCTAGGAAACAACCTCCACAGCATGGAAAGGTATTTGCAGCCACCACTGAAGAGGCAGCCGCATCACCTGATGTGGTCACTGGTATGATTCTATCCCTTCCTATTTAGCTTACTATTTTATTGTGTGTGAGCATGTAGAACTAAGGGATAATTAAATTACAGGAACTATAAATATAGCTGGTATACTTGCCAGAGTACTCTTTGACTCTGGGGTCACCCACTCTTTCGTTTCTATTTCTTTCGGGAAGCGAATGGAATTACCTGTCAAGCATCTAAACCCAAGCTTGATAGTTCGCTCCCCACTAGGAGTCGAAGTGGCATTGAACAAATATTTTGGACCATGTACAGTTAGCGTTGACAGTTGAGATCTAGAAGCTAATCTGGTTCAACTCGATATGGCAGACTTTGACGTCATCTTGGGAATGGATTGGTTAGGACAGCATTCAGCCAGCTTATTATGTAGTGAAAAGAAGCTTGTGCTTAAAGATGAGAAAGGAAAAGAGTTTAGCTTCAACGGGACCAAGTTACCTAGGAAGCGGAAGCTGATCCTATCTGCCCTAAAAGCTAAGAGATGCTTAGAGAAGGGAGGATTGGGGTACTTAGTGTCTGTGGTCGACATCACTGCTGAGGTGCCAAGGATGGAAGATCTAGATGTAGTACGAGAGTTTCCAGATGTGTTTCCAGAGGATCTCCCAGGTCTACCTCCAGACAGGGCTACAGAGTTCATGATAGACCTAATGCCAGGGTCCGCACCAATGTCTAAAGCACCGTATAGGATGGCCCCTACCGAATTAAAGGAGTTGAAGACCCAACTACAAGAACTACTGGATAAGTGTTTCATACGACTAAGCATATCGCCATGGGGAGCACCTGTATTGTTCGTCAAGAAGAAGGACGGTAGTGTACGGCTATGTATCGACTACCGAGAGCTGAACAAGTTAACCATCAAGAATCGATATCCTTTGCCTAGGATCGATGATCTGTTCGATCAGTTACAAGGTGCAAAAGTTTTCTCGAAGATTGATCTCAGATCAGAGTATCACCAAATAAAGATCAAGGCCAGAGATATTCCAAAGACTGCTTTCAGGACAAGGTATGGGCATTATGAGTTTCTGATAATGTCGTTCGGTTGACTAACGCTCCAGCGTCGTTCATGGAACTGATGAACCGAGTGTTTCATGACATGTTGGACACTTCGATCATCGTATTCATCGATGACATATTGGTCTACTCAAAGGACAGGGTGGCTCATGCAACACATTTGAGAGCAGCCCTACAACGGCTAAGAAGGGAGAAGCTTTATGCCAAGTTCAAGAAGTATGAATTTTGGCTGAAGGAGGTGGCCTTCTTAGGCCACGTGGTATCTGAAGATGGTATCAAAGTAGATCCAAGTAAGAGAGCTGCTACAGTAGGATGGGAAGCACCAAAATCAGTTGCGGAGATTCGTAGTTTCCTTGGATTGGCTGGTTACTATAGAAGATTTGTGGAAGACTACTCAAGGATCGCCGTTCCACTTACCAGACTAACCAAGAAGGGAGAGAAATTTATATGGTCAGATGAGTGCAAGAAATGCTTTCAGACTTTGAAGTCAAGACTAGTCTCTGCACCTATCTTGACCATCCCAGCACCAGGCTTACCGTTTACCCTATATACGGATGCTTCAGGGTTGGGTCTAAGATGTGTATTAATGCAAGGAGAACAGGTGATTGCCTACGCATCAAGATAGTTGAAAGAGCATGAGAAGAATTATCTTACACATGATTTGGAGTTAGCAGCGGTTATACATGCAATCAAGACTTGGAGATACTACCTTTACGGTGAAAAGTTCCAGATTAAGTCAGATCACAAGAGCTTAACCTATCTTTTCACTCAAAAGGACCTGAATATGAGACAGAGGAGATGGCTGGAGTTATTAAAAGATTATGATTGTGACATCCAGTACCATCCGGGTAAGGCAAATGTTGTGGCTGATGCCTTAAGCAGAAAGTGGGCATTGAAACCTGAGGCAGGACCAAGTACAAATGCTGCATTATGTGCTACAGCCTCGAGCTCAACAGAGAATGATGAAGAGTATATAATAGAGACTGCAAGAGATCCAGTGGAACATGGCTTAATTCATAAGTTCACATTGATGTTCGCAGTCTTGAAGATCTCATCGGATCTCATAAATGAGGTCAAAATAGCAATCCTACAGGATCCACACCTCAAGACTGTACAAGAAGATCTAGAGAAGGGTAACCGCAATCTTGACTTTACCTTGGATTCAGACAAAGTACTCAGGTATTGTGGACGATTATGTATACCTGAGAGTGAGAACTTAAATATCAGAGATCGAGTTATGATAGAAGCTCATTACACTCCATACTTGTTACATCCAGGGAGCACCAAAATGTACCATGATTTAAGAAGATTATATTGGTGGAGGGGTATGAAAGCAGATATAGCTCGTTTCATATTCCAATGTCTGAATTGCCAGCAAGTTAAAGCAGAAAGGCAGAGATCCACATGTTTACTACAACCATTACTGGAACCTGCATGGAAGTGGGATTGTATCATAATGGATTTTGTCACTGGCCTACCCTTGACACCAAGGTCGGTGGATGCCGCTTGGGTTATAGTCGATCGACTTACCAAGAGAGCTCGAATCATTGCGGTCAGACCTCAGTATACCATGGAGAAGCTGGCCAAGCTATTTGTAGATAATATAATCAGACTTCATGGCGTCCCAGAGTGTATAGTATCTAACAAAGATCCCCATTTTACATCAAAGTTCTGGGAAGGATTACAGAAAGCTATGGGAACCAAGTTGAAGTTTAGTACAGCTTTTCACCCTCAGACGGACGGGCAGTCAGAACGAACTATTCAAATTTTAGAGGATATGCTCCGAGCTTGTGCCCTAGATTTCAAAGGAGCTTGGGACGAGAAGCTATCGCTCATCGAGTTTGCTTATAATAATAGCTACCAGGCTACAATTCAGATGGCTCCATATGAGGCACTTAATGGGAAGAAATGTCGTATACCTCTGTTATGGAATGAGGTGGGAGAAAGAAGAATTATAGGACCGGAGTTTGTCGAAGAAACTTGTCGAGTGATTGATCAGATCAAGGAAAGAGTGTAGACAGCTCAAGTTTGACAGAAGCACTATGCGGATAACCGACATCGAGATCTGGAGTTTGCAGTGGGTAATAAGGTATTCTTGAAGATATCACCAGTGCGAGGTCTAAAACGGTTTGGTAAGAAGGGGAAGCTATGCCCCAGGTATGTGGGATCATACGAGATATTGACTAGACGTGGTAATGTGACATATCAACTGGCTCTACCACCCTCCATGTCAAGTGTTCATGATGTGTTCCATGTATCTTTATTGAAGAAGTATGTCAGGGATCCATCGCACATCTTGACAGCAGACCCCCCAGACTTGACAGAGGACTTAACATTTGAAGTGGTACCTGTGATGCTCACAAGCCAAAAGGTACAACAACTTCGAAGCAAGGATATCCACTATGTGAAAGTGCATTGGAAAAGCCAAGATGTCGAAGAAATTACTTGGGAGGAGGAGAGAGCGATGAGAAAGGAGTACCCTAACCTTTTCGACGATTAAGGTATGTTCAAATTTCGAGGCCAAAATTTCTTTTAAGGGTGGGGGAGTTGTGAAATCTACATGCAAATTTCGGGGATGAAATTTCTTTTAAGGGAGGAGGAGTTGTAAGACCCGCACTCAATGAACCTGATCTAAACCTTGATTTCATGTCGTATCAGGTCTTCCGATCATCACCGGGCCAGACGGGACGAGCGGATGACAATCAAGTACAAAATCGGACCACACAGACCAACTTAAGTATGAATTTTATTCATACCGGTCGATGGTACTGGTCTATGGTACCGGTCCACCGGTATAGTCTGCATAGCAGACTACCAAGATCCAGAATTGGATCTCTACGGGTCCCACTTTCCTAATTCCAAATCCTAGGACTTTCCTAATCCTAAGAGGCTTCCTAAACTTAATTCCTAGCCTATTTAAACCCTTCTAAACCTCCTAAAATCCCTTCCATTGATCCTCACAAACCCTAGAGAGGAGAAGGAAATTGGAGAAGGAGAAGGAGATAAGAAGAAGAAGGAAGAGCCGCTGTAGCCGTTCAACGACGCACACCTTACGCCGATCGACGGTAAGTGTTTAAACCCTCCCTCTAACATTATGACTCTAGGATGGTTGGATTGCTTGGATCAATACCATGCAAAGCAGGTATTGACCTAAACCCTAGTTTGCTGTCAAACCCTAATTTAGTCGTTAAACCCTAGATTCGAGTTCTAGGATGAATATCATCAAAACTAGATGAATGGAGTTGGAAACAACTCTAACTCAAAGCTCAGACTTAGAATGTGTAGGAGAAATCCTAGAATCAATAGAGAGTGATCAACGGCAGTCGAGAAACCGGATGTATGGTCTTCCGGAGACATACCGGTCCACCATACCGGTCGCACCACATGCGATCGGTACCGCGACTGGTACCTCTCGGGGAGTGGCCTGTGGGGACCGACTGACCATACCGGTCGCAGGTTTTCCCACAGTGCTACGACAGGTACATGCGATCGGTCAGCTCTGTGAGTGTATTTTTGTAACCTCGTTGGTTTTCGACCAACGTAAACCCTAAGAAACTATTATAATTGAACCCTAATATCATGTAGGACTTTGTGATAGCACGTTTGGATCTTGCGACGTGGAGCAAGCTATCAAATGAAAGTCAGGTAAGGGAATCGGACCTAAACCCTAATAATTAATGGACAGGAAACCGTTGCTAATAACCCTGAATCTTTGGTATGATGTTTGTGCATTCTCACATGTCATCTGTTATTTCCAGTTATTATATTTGTTCATGCATATTCCATATGCTAGGATGTGATTGTTAGGCATGTGATTACTTTCGTTAGTGTATAGAATGGGAAGGGCCAGGGGTCTGGGATCATTCCTCAAACTATAACCTTTTCGTAGTATTCTATCTTAGCATGCTTTGTAAGACCCGTGTCAATCTAACCCGGTCTTACCACCTTGAACCAGGTTTAACCATTATGGTCGAGTCAAATGGACCAAGGGCGTGAAGGAGATCGAGATCCCAGGTATCAAATCGACCCAAAAACAGTTAAAACAGGGGAAGAGTCGCATACCCAGCTAAGTAGGGTCGGACCTCCCAAAACAGAAAGTCAGACCCTCAGTTTTGAAGGGAGGGTCGGACAGCTTAAGACCCTAGGGTCGACGGGATCATCGACCCTCCCATCGACCCTCGGATTCTGCCGAATATAGAAATTAGGAAATTTCTATATTTTTCGATTGGGATTCTTTTCTAATCTCAGAGGGACTTATTTAGGATGTTCCTACTCTATTTAAAGGACGTTCCTAAGCCACTTTCACTCCTTTCACAACCCTAATCGAATTGAGAGAAAGAAAGGAGAAGGAAAAGAGGAAGAAGAAAGGGAAGGAAGAGAACTTAGCAAAAAGGAAAATAATTTCAGAGAAAAGTTATCTTCTCAGGTATGGATACTAATTCCATGAGTTTCTACAGACCTTAGGTTAGTTATTGTTGAGACTGTGATCTCGGAGAAACCCAAACCATCAATCTATGATTAGGTTTTCATGGAAAACCATAGGAAAGTGCATGAAAGCTATCTAGGTGGGTTATACATGGTTTCAGACCATGGAATGAATGTAGAATGGAATGTAGGAGCAAGTCATAGGATTCTAAACATGAAGAATGGATTAAAAGAGGGAATTGGACCAAAGTGCACAGAGGGTCGCACCAAGGGTCGATGACCATCCGACCCTAGGTGTTCCTGACCATCGACCCTCAGTGTTCGGGAAGTTCAGAGTTAAGGGAGGGTCGCACCCAGGGGTCGATCCGACTCCGACCCTACCTCCGACCCTCGATTAACGAGTAGTTTTTAAATTCCAAATAAATTCTAATTAAATTCTATCGACTTTGTTAGGGCTTCTAGCAATACAATAACACTGTAAAGGTGATTCTAAAGCTTGGAAAAGTATCTATTAGCAAGCTAAGGTGAGGAACCAGAACCCCAAACTAAATTGGTTAATAACAAACTATTTTTCTATTTTCTTGAGTCCTATGCCATGATTGATTCTATGCGAATATGTTTGTAATGTGCATACAGCATGCCATCCAATATTTCTATTACTTGTTCATGCATATTTACTTTATTGTTTATAACATGATGATGATGATGATGATAGGAATAGGCATGTGCTTGTATGTGTGTGGTTGATGTATTTGATGCGAGCGGGTATCAGGGGAGGTGTGATGAGAACGTCAATAAACGTTAACCTTTGGCGGGTCTCAGCACTTTAGCTCTATCTCTAACTCAAGTCTTATGCATTAGCATCGTCGTATCGCCATTACTTTAGCAGAACTATTATGTTGTAGAGTATCAGGGGAGGTGGTCTCGGTCCTTGTAGTCTCTGACTCTACCGGGGGGCCTTAGCTCTATCTCTATGGACATTCTGAGGGATCTTGGGGGTGAGGCCTTGGATACACTTTTTGGCATTAGGATTGGTTAGTTGCGAGCCCGGTTTGCAGCCCTCGCTAACGGGGGGCTTACGTGTTGGTATGGCACTATATAGCAATAAACGTAACCTTTGTTATATAATGTTCATGATTGGGTGCATGTGAGTTGACGATAAACGTGATCTTCGGGTAACGTCACACACTCGTGTATAGAGGCGGGGTCAATAAACGCGACCTTTGGCTACCTAAACCTTTCTATTGCATACTGCAAACTTATATACCAGACCAAAGATATAAATTAACTTTTTGCATGCATATGTATTGTTGCATTGTTTTGGCTACTCACTGAGCCGTGATGTGTGCTCACCCCTCGACGTCGAATATTTTTAGTTGATGATGCAAGTTATACCGTTGAAGATATGTGAATGCGTCTTTTATTAAGACATGTATTTGATAATTAATTATGTCTTAGTTGAAAACAGAATAATTTGCTATTAAATTATTAATATCATTTTAGTTTCTCAGTTCATGTTATTATAAGACTTCCGCTATTGTGTATTTACTCTGATTATGATTATGGATGTGCGTGAGTTTGGATAACGCGGGGATAGCCTACTTGAGATCTGGTTGAACCGTTGGTTTATTAGCGGTTCATCACATCATTCTGAATAGTGCAGAATTGGGGTGTGACAACTTGGTATCAGAGCATCTCAGGCCTTGCCCGCCGAACTAACACACGTTCAAGACCATTGTGAACTGAGATAGGATAAAAGTAAAAGCTTTAATATAAACACACTTGTACTGCATGCATCTATTAAAGGGTAAACAAGTTACATACAATGAGTGAGAAAAATAAAACGTATATACATAACTAAAGCGAGTACGGTCCACAACCCGGACGGGTTACTATGTAGTACAAGAAAAATAAATACAATCATGAAGCTGGAGGTGAAGGAGGAGGCGGTGCCTCACGATCTCGGTCATAGTCCTCAGCATAGACCCTAGTCAACCAGGCCACCTGGGTCTGGGTCGTCTGGAGACTAGCTGCCAGATCGGCTACTCTCCTATCAGTCGCCCACTGGACCGATAACGGCTCATCCACCCTCATACGCCGGGCGTCTAGCAACTCCTCCATCCTCGAGATCAGATCTGCGCCGAGCCTCCACGATCTCTGCGGCATCTCCATCATGTCGGAAGGTGGAAGTGAAGGACCAGCCGCATGCGAAGGACCCGCCTCGGTGCGGGGTCCGCCCGCGAGAAGAAGTGCCAACACCGGCCGCATGTGTAGGTGAAGGCGGTGGTATCGAGTCGACATCCATATACATACGATCATCATCGTCGGCGGGATCCACGCGAGCTCTAGCGGCGGCGGCGGCAGCCTCGGCATCGGCCATCTCGACACGAGTGTGAGGGCGCACCATCGCGTTCCTCTCCTCATCACTAACCTTGGGCATCCCGCATACCCATCTTGCAGATTGCCTCCCAATCTAGAGGCGGCGAGAAGGTCTTCTCTCGGATCTTCTCATCTACCGGAGTCAACCCCCGGGCGGGTCGGCGGGAGGACCGTAATCATGCGTCCATAGGGTAGATTACCCCTATGCCCGGCCAATGTAGCACTAATCATAGTCCGCATGATGATGTAGGGAAGAGGCGACGGGCAGGCGAGTGCGAGATGCTATAGATCAAGGGCTGGGTCAGGCGAGAAACCCTCTCATAGTGCCCACTCTGCGGGATCGGATTATCTTTGGATAATCTTACGAGAAGACCCGTGGAGCGGGGCGCGGGATAACAAGCTCTCATCCGCCAGCGATCGGGGCCAGAGCAGCGATTATCGATCTCCGCCCTCATCTCCATCTCAACAAGCGTGGCTCTCCGGGCGCCCCGGTATACCATGGGGCCATCATAAGGAATGCCCAACAAGTCGGCCATCTGCCGATAGTCGAAGGAGATATCTACCCCTTTGGCGTAGCCGGTGATGCGCAACTCCGACCATGCTCAACGTCATTGTAATTCCCCACCACCCGGAGATTACAATAGGGCGCGCGCCCAAATCCGGGCATGTGCACGCGTCGTATGTAATGACGAGGAAGCCACCCCATGTCACCAAAGGCTCCCTCACGTTGAACACGGCTAACTCAGCCAAGTTCACCATACGACCACCCTCAACCTTCTTACGGGCATAGTCGGCATACCGGTGCCTCGGCTTCATTAGAGCGGAAGCGAAGGGGATCACGAACTCTGGGTACCTTGGTACGAGCCATGGTATCTGCAAAATAAGAAAGAGAAGGAAAACAAGGAGTTAATAGGATAAAAATCCGAAACTTGATTTAATAACGACGTAAGTTGACCATAAAGCCCATTCCTCACCATACAAGTGGGCATAAGGACTTACGTAGGTTTAAACATATCCTACAACCCACATGCAGTAGGAAATTTTAACTGACGATGTCCAATTTGAAGAAATTCAAGAAAAATCGAAAATGTCGACAAATTAGGGCAAAAAGAGAAAATTTCAAGTTTCTCGATAACCAACCGATGAAACTCAAAAATTTTTTGAGGGCTTTCGTTCCTCGAGACACCAATAACAAAAGCCCCCAATAAAAATCGAATTTTTACGGTTGGAAAAAGTTTAATTCGAAAAATACAAGTTAAATGGACAAAAACCTAGAAATGGAAACCTAAAAACAGGTAAAAATGGGAAGACATACCTGTAGTGATGACGTGGACGTCGAAACCCGGAGTCAAACCGATCCAAAACAGTAGAGTAGTACTGTAGCAACTCAGAGAGGAGAGACGAGTCGAAACGGAGGAGGAATAGTGAGAAATGACCCAGAATCGGGTCTTAAAAATCTGATTTTTGGTCAGGGTCGGACAATTCGACTAGCACAATCGACCCTCGAATCGACCCTCCCATCGACCCTCGGCTCTCGGGAATCGACGGAGAAAACTAAGGGTCGGAACTGAGGGTCGGATACCCATCGACCCTCGCATCGACCCTCAGCTCTCGGGAAGAATAGGTCATTCCCAGGGTCGGATACCAAGGGTCGGACATACCATCGACCCTCACCATCGACCCTGCATAGAAAAGACAGTATTTTTTTATAAAATGAGCTAGAATTGGAATTGATTATTGGTTAGCGTGCCTACATGAAATATAAATGACTTCTCACCTATTTTGATGATTTTCAGGCACCACCAATCACGGGGAAGGAATTATGTACGGGCGTAGGGTGACCCGACAGGACCCGAAGCGCGGTCCCACCACCACCACCCCGTGGAGGAGACTAGTCAAGAAAATAACTATGCACCGGGTAATCCAGAACCGGCAAACCCTACAAATTTGCCACCTCCACCACGGGGGCTAACAACCGTGGTGATGAACCCGGCCCGGCGGCGCGGCGGATGCAACACGCGCGGGGCTCGGATGCGAGGTTGCCATGGGAATTATGTTTCAAGCCACTCGGGCTGCACCCATGCACACGGGACAAGCCGGTGCGGCACCGGTGGGTAACCACCCCGCTCATCGGACACCTCCGCAACCGGCTGCCCAGATTCCGGTGCGGGTTCGGGAAAGCGGCTCGGGGTGATTACCGGTATCCACACCACATGTTTGGGGCAAACCCCCAAAATCAGCTTGGACCACTCCCGGCTAGTGGAGAGATTTTTGAAGATGAAACCTAAGGAATTCAACGGCAAACCGTCGATCCATTGTGGCCCGCCCCTCTGGATAGACGAGATGGAGAGAAATTTCCTCATGATGACTATCACGAGAGGAAGAGAAAGTACTATGCGCCACCTTCATGCTCAAGGGCGGCGCACATCATTGGTGGAAATCAACGAAGGCATATCTCTTGACCAAGCACGCCCTCTTGACCCGGGCTATATATAAAGAAGCCTTCTTTGAGAAATATTTTCCACGGAGCTTGAGAGATTCGATGGAGAAGGAGTTCTCGAGTCTTTATCGGGGACGGATGTCGGTGGATGCGTACCAACGGCGTTATGAAGAGCTGTTTTTCTTCGCACCGCTTGAGTATGCAAGAAGAAGAAACCAAAACCCGTAGGTTTGTCACGGGACTAAGAGGAAACATCGAGAGAACATGTTATGGGCTTAGAAAGAGAATTTATAATGAAGCTGTCCAGATCGCTCGAGGTTATAGAATCGAGCCGGAAGGAGAGTTACTTTACTCGGAACGAGGAGGCATCAAAGGCCAGCCGAAAATTCTTACAACGGAGGCAATAACAAGACATATAAGCCTTTCCGTCCTCGGAATTTTAATGCTGCAACCAAGACTACTCCGGCAGCTCAACCTCGGCCAAAGCCAAATTCCGAAGCCCGAAGTGTTTTAAGCGCAACCAGCCGGGACATATGGCAAGGGAGTGCCCTAAGCCCAAGAAGCAATTCCATCGGGGGACGTGTATATCTTTGTTACGTCCGAGGATGCGGCCGCATCACCCGATGTGGTCACGGGTATGGCCGAAACTTTTAAAGTTGTAATTACATTGAATGAGCATGTAGACTAAGTAAAGATAAATCACGGGTATTGTACCTATAAATGGCGTACCCGCCCGAGTACTCTTTGATTCGGAGCTACTCATTCATTTATATCCGTGTCATTTGGAAAGAAGACGAAATTACCCATCAAAACATTAGACTACAAATTACTTGTACGATCACCGATGGGGTTAGAAGTGGAACTAGAGAAAGGTTATGGACCATGTCCAGTTCTCATTGGAGAGAAGACTTTAGATGCAACCTTGATACAACTTGAGATGGCGAGACTTTGATGTCATCTTGGGAATGGGCCGGTTAGCTCGGCGTTCCCAAATCTATTATGCGCCGAAAAGAAGCTAACATTCAAAGACAAAGAAGGAGCGGAATTAAGTTTCTCGGGTACCAAACTTCCCCGGAGGCGCAAGCTCATACTTTCGGTACTAAAGGCTAAGAAGTGACTTGAGAAAGGGGCAATCGGGTATCTAGTATCCGTGGTCGACCTAACCAAGGAAGCACCACGAATGGAAGATATTGATGTCGTGCGGGACTATCGGACGTATTTTCGGAGGAACTACCCGGATTACCACCCGGCCGAGCCACGGAGTTTGTGATAGACCTTATACCCGGAGCCGCACCCGTATCAAAAGCACCCTATAGGATGGCTCCTACGGGCGGAAGGAGCCGAAGGTGCAACTACAAGAACTCTTGGACAAGGGTTATATTCGACCCGGTATATCTCCATGGGGTGCACCGGTGTTGTTCGTAAAGAAGAAGGATGGTAGCGTTCGATTATGTATCGACTATCGGGAGTTGAATAAGCCGACAATCAAGAATCGATATCCACTACCTCGGATCGATGACTTGTTCGACCAGTTACAAGGAGCAAGAGTATTTTCTAAGATCGGTCTTCGATCGGGCTATCATCGGCTGAAGATTAAAGAAGGTGATATTCCAAAGACGGCATTCGAGGACCGGATACGGACATTATGAATTTTTGGTTATGTCTTTCGGATTAACTAATGCACCGGCAACGTTCATGGAACTTATGAACCGAGTTTTTCACGATATGTTGGATACGTCGGTTATAGTATTTATTGATGACATATTGGTATATTCCAAGGACAAGGAAACCCATATCAGGAACCTAACGCAGCCCTACGGCGTTTAAGGAAGAGAAGCTATATGCCAAATTTTCAAAGTGCGAGTTTTGGCTAAGTGAAGTTGCCTTTCTAGGCCATGTAGTATCCTTTGAAGGAATCAAAGTGGACCCCGGCAAGATCGAGGCTATTGTGAAGTGGGAAGCACCAAAGGCGTTTTGGAAATCGGAAGTTTTTCGGGTCTAGCTGGTTATTATCGGAGATTCGTAGAAGACTATTCTCGGATTGCCGTACCTCTCACCGGTTTGACTAAGAAAGGTGAAAAGTTTGTGTGGACCGATAAATGTGAGAAGAGTTTCCAAACGCTGAAGACCAGTTGATATCCGCCCCGATTTTGACTATTCCTATTCCGGGGACGGACGTTTACCTTATACAGCGATGCGTCGGGGCTGGGACTAGGATGTGTGCTTATGCAAGGAGAGCAAGTAATTGCTTATGCTTCAAGGCGGTTGAAGGTACATGAGAAAAACTACCCCACTCATGATTTGGAGTTAGCGGCGGTAGTACATCTTTGTCAAGATATGGAGACATTACCTATACGGAGAGAAATTTCAGATTAAGTCGGACCATAAAAGTCTTACTTATTTATTTAATCGAGAAGGAGTTGAATATGAGACAACGAAGATGGCTGGAACTATTGAAAGACTATGATTGTGATATCCGGTATCATCCGGGAAGGAAGCGAGCGTAGTAGCGGATGCATTAAGCGGGAAAAGCAATGATAAAATCTCAAGGAGAAGTTAGCACGACCGCGGCAATGTGTACCACCGGAATGGTATTCAATCGCGGCAACGAGCGGTATGTGATAGATACAACGGATGAATCAGCCAACCAAGGGTTTATTCGTCGGTTTTCCGAAATATGTTCGCGGCATTGAAGATTATACCGGATATAGTGGATGAAGTGAAGACGGCTATCAAAGCGGATCCTTATCGAGAACGATTACAAGAAGATATTGAGAAAGGTAGGACTAACCACGAGTTCACCTTGGATGACGAGAAAGTACTGAAATACAAAGGAAGAATATGTATACCGGAAGCGGGAAAGTATGGACATTAGACACCGCGATGAAAGAAGCCCATACCACCATCTATTCGATACATCCCGGAAGTACAAAAATGTATCATGATCCGAAGAAACTATATTGGTGGAGGGGAATGAAGGCGGATGTAGCCAAGTTCGTGTCTCAATGCCTAAATTGTCGAGAAAGTAAAGGCCGAGCGACAAAGACCCGCGGGGACCGTTACGGCCATTACCGGAACCGGCATGGAAATGGGGCCGTATCACTATGGACTTCGTCACGGGACTACCATTGACTCCTCGAGTAGTTGGCGCGGTTTGGGTGATTGTGGACCGTCGGCTAAAACAGCTCGCTTCATACCTATACGACCTCGGTATACCTTGGAAAGGTTAGCGAAGCCGTATGTGGATAACATTGTTCGATTACATGGTGTTCCGAGAAGCATTGTGTCCGATAGAGATCCACGATTTACTTCCAAATTTTGGGAAGGATTGCAAAAGGCTATGGGTACAACGTTAAAGTTCAGTACTGCATTCCACCCACAGACAGATGGACAGTCGGAGCGTACAATCCAGATTCTAGAAGATATGCTACGAGCATGTGTGATTGATTTCAAGGGATCATGGGATGAAAGGTTACCACCGATCGAGGTTAGCTTATAACAACGGCTATCGGGCTACCATACGGATGTCACCTTATGAAGCAGCGTATGGCGGGGAAGTGTCGAACTCCCTTGTTTTGGAATGAAGTTGGAGAGCGTAGTATTGTTGGACCGGAATTTGTTGAAGAGACTTGTCGAGTGGTCGATATTATCAAGGAAAGAGTGAGAACGGCTCGAGCCGTCGGAAGCAATATGCCGATGCTCGGCGAAGAGATCTAGAGTTCGCCGTAGGTGATAAAGTATTTTTGAAGGTATCGCCTATGCGAGGATTGAAGAGGTTCGGACAGAAAGGGAAATTAAGTCCAAGATATGTCGGGCCGTATGAAATTCTAGCTAAGCGTGGAAAGGTAGCTTATCAGTTAGCACTACCACCATCTATGTCAAGTGTGCATGACGTATTTCACATTTCCCTATTGAAGAAGTATGTCAAAGACCCAACGCATGTTTTGACAGTGGATTTGCTGGAATTGGTGATGATTTGACATTTGAAGTAACACCAACATAAATCACTAGTCGAAAAGTTCAACGTCTACGCAACAGAGATATCTACTATGTTAAGGTCACATAGAAAAGTAGAGACATGGAAGAGGTTACATGGGAAGAAGAGAATGCTATGCGAAAGCAATTCCCTCACTTATTTGATTCAGAAGGTACGTACAATTTTGAGGACGAAATTTTTATAAGTTGGGGGGAGTTGTAAGACCCGTGTCAATCTAACCCGGTCTTACCACCTTGAACCAGGTTTACCCATTATGGTCGAGTCAAATGGACCAAGGGCGTGAAGGAGATCGAGATCCCAGGTATCAAATCGACCCAAAAACACTTAAAATAGGGGAAGGGTCGCATACCCAGCTAAGCAGGGTCGGACCTCCCAAAACAGAAAGTCGGACCCTCGGTTTTGAAGGGAGGGGTCGGACGGCTTAAGACCCCAGGGTCGACAGGATCATCGACCCTCCCATCGACCCTCGGATTCTGCCGAATATAGAAATTAGGAAATTTTTATATTTTTTCGATTGGGATTCTTTCCTAATCTCAGAGGGACTTATTTAGGATGTTCCTACTCTATTTAAAGGACGTTCCTAAGCCACTTTCACTCCTTTCACAACCCTAATCGAATTGAGAGAAAGAGAGGAGAAGGAAAAGAGGAAGAAGAAAGGGAAGGAAGAGAACTTAGCAAAAAGGAGAAGAATTTCGGGAGAAAAGTTATCTTCTCGGGTATGGATACTAATTCCATGAGTTTCTACTGGACCTTAGGTTAGTTATTGTTGAGAGTGTGATCTCGGAGAAACCCAAACCATCAATCTATGGTTAGGTTTTCATGGAAAACCATAGGAAAGTGCATGAAAGCTATCTAGGTGGGTTATACATGGTTTCAGACCATGGAATGAATGTAGAATGGAATGTAGGAGCAAGCCATAGGATTCTAAGCACGAAGAATGGATTAAAAGAGGGAATTGGACCAAAGTGCACAGAGGGTCGCACCAAGGGTCGATGACCATCCGACCCTAGGTGTTCCTGACCATCGACCCTCAGTGTTCGGGAAGTTCAGAGTTAAGGGAGGGTCGCACCCAGGGTCGATCCTGACTCCGACCCTACCTCCGACCCTCGGTTAACGAGTAGTTTTTTAAATTCCGAATAAATTCTAATTAAATTTTATCGACTTTGTTAGGGCTTCTAGCAATACAATAACACTGTAAAGGTGATTCTAAAGCTTGGAAAAGTATCTATTAGCAAGCTAAGGTGAGGAACCAGAACCCCAAACTAAATTGGTTAATAACAAACTATTTTTCTATTTTCTTGAGTCCTATGCCATGTTTGATTCTATGCGAATATGTTTGTAATGTGCATACGACATGCCATCCAATATTTCTATTACTTGTTCATGCATATTTACTTTATTGTTTATAACATGATGATGATGATGATGATAGGAATAGGCATGTGCTTGTATGTGTGTGGTTGATGTATTTGATGCGAGCGGGTATCAGGGGAGGTGTGATGAGAACGTCAATAAACGTTAACCTTTGGCGGGTCTCAGCACTTTAGCTCTATCTCTAACTCAAGTCTTATGCATTAGCATCGTCGTATCGCCATTACTTTAGCAGAACTATTATGTCGTAGAGTATCAGGGGAGGTGGTCTCGGTCCTTGTAGTCTCTGACTCTACCGGGGGGCCTTAGCTCTATCTCTATGGACATTCTGAGGGATGCTGGGGTGAGGCCTTGGATACACTTTTTGGCATTAGGATTGGTTAGTTGCGAGCCCAGTTTGCAGCCCTCGCTAACAGGGGCTTACGTGTTGGTATGGCACTATATAGCAATAAACGTAACCTTTGTTATATAATGTTCATGATTGGGTGCATGTGAGTTGACGATAAACGTGATCTTCGGGTTACGTCACACACTCGTGTATAGAGGCGGGGTCAATAAACGCGACCTTTGGCTACCTAAACCTTTCTATTGCATACTACAAACTTATATACCAGACCAAAGATATAAATTAACTTTTTGCATGCATATGTATTGTTGCATTGTTTTGGCTACTCACTGAGCCGTGATGTGTGCTCACCCCTCGACGTCGAATATTTTTAGTTGATGATGCAGGTTATACCGTTGAAGATATGTGAATGCGTCAGCGTACGGGAACGTAGCGGCGATGGAAGCTGAAGCTGAAGTGGATACACATGACTCCTCTTGCGAGTGCAACTCGTGTGTATTTGATTAGATATTTTATAGGTTTCTTTATTGGATTTATTAAGACATGTATTTGATAATTAATTATGTCTTAGTTGAAAACAGAATAATTTGCTATTAAATTATTAATATCATTTTAGTTTCTCAGTTCATGTTATTATAAGACTTCCGCTATTGTGTATTTACTCTGATTATGATTATGGATGTGCGTGAGTTTGGATAACGCGGGGATAGCCTACTCGAGATCCTGGTTGAACCGTTGGTTTATTAGCGGTTCATCACATCATTCTGAATAGTACAGAATTGGGGTGTGACATGCTTGGTGCGGGTAGGGCATCAGGGGGAGGTCTTGGCACTGTGGTCTCTGGCCTGGCCCCCAGACTCTAGCTCTATCTCTATGCCGTAGGGAGTTATGTTGGGATAGAGTCTACTTGCGTATTGTTCTGTCTTAGTATGTTTGGTCCGGGTAGGGCATCAGGGGGAGGTCGTCGCACTGTGGTCTCCGGCCTGGCCACTACGCTGTAGCTCTATCTCTATCCCGTAGGGAGCTATACTGGGATAGAGCCTATAATGATGACATATAGGATTGGTTAGTTGCGAACCCAGTTTGCAAGCCCTAGCCAGTAGGGGCTTATGTATTGGTATGGGTAGAGCATCAGGGGAGGTAGTGGATGCCTTAGCTCTATCTCTATTCCATGATGGGTGCATGTGGGTCGGCAGCGGTGTGATCTACTGTGCGATGCTACACACTCGTGTATAGAGGTGCGGTGACCGCCAACCCTTTCTATAGCACATTGCAAACTTAAACAAGACCACAGCATAAAATGATTGTTACTCAAGCATATAATATTGATACACTGTCTGATTGTCTTACTGAGCTAAGTTGTGAGCTCACCCTTTGTATATACACTATTTTTAGATGTTGATGCAGGTTATACGGTGGACGATTATATGAACGCTCCGACGTATGCAGGTGTTGCTACTCTGGACGTTCAGGCAGGAGAGGACGAGCATGACGCTTCATGCGAGTGCCCTTTCTGTGTACCTTTGAGTTTATTTTATTTATTTTAGTTATTTTTAAAGTGATGTAAAGATATTTAATTACGTTTGGAATTTGGTTAATTGAATACTTATTTAAATTTATCAATAGAATACTCAGTTCATTTATTTAAAGACTTCCACTATATTTATTATATTTTGATTGTGGTTATGTGCAATGGTTTGTATGAGTGGACACTGTCTTATTGAGATCCTGGTGTGAACCGTTGGTTCAGTGACGGTTCACTCACACCATTCTGGTTGGTTCAGAATTGGGGTGTGACATTACGTACCTAACCTTGTGGTTCCTTCACGCACTTGGTCTACTTGGTCTGTCCATGATAGGAAGACCTGATACGACATGGTAAGATCGGGTTAGTAGAGTGTGGGTCTCACAACTCCCTATCTTTCATCCTCGAAATTTACACATACCTTCCGAGTCGAAAATGTGAGGATATTACTTTCGCATAACGTTTTCTTCTTCCCATGTCATTTCTTCCACATCCTAGCTTTTCCAAGTAACTTTAACATAACAGATGTCACGGTTGCATAGCCGTTGAACCTTCTGACTAGTAATTTCAAAAGGTACTACTTCAAACGTCAAATCTTCAGTCAGACCCGGTGGATCCGTTGTTAGAATGTGTGTTGGATCTCGGATGTACTTCTTCAACAATGAGATATGAAATACATCATGCACACTCGACATGGATGGGGGTAGTGCTAACTGATATGCCACCTTCCCTCGTTTAGCTAGAATCTCATATGGCCCGACATACCTTGGACTTAGCTTTCCTTTCTGTCTGAATCATTTTAAGCCATGCATAGGTGATATTTTTAGGAACACTTTGTCACCCACTGTGAACTCAAGGTCTTGGCATCAATTATTTGCATACTATTTTTAACGATTCCGAGCTGTCCTAATTCTTTCCTTGATTACGTCCACTACTTTGCACGTTTTTTCAACAAACTTGGGGCCTATAATTCTTCGCTCTCTGACTTTATTTCAAAACAAAGGCGTTCGACACTTTCTACCATACAGTGCTTCATAGGGTGACATCTGTATAGTAGCTTGATAACTGTTGTTATATGCGAACACAATCAATGGTAACCTTTCATCCCATGATCCCTTGAAATCAATAACACAAGCTCGAAGCATGTCTTCTAGAATCTGAATGGTACGCTCCGACTGTCCATCAGTCTGAGGGTGAAATGTAGTACTAAACTTCAATGTTGTTCCCATAGCCTTCTGTAATCCTTCCTAAAATTTTGAGGTAAAACGTAGGTCTCTAGCAGAAATGATGCTTTCAGCTACTCCATGCAATTCTAACAATATTATACGCCCAATACATCGAAACTCATTGCCCATGGATAAAGACCGTTTCGACATCAAAACAACAAAAACTAAAGCGGGCGTATTGTAACCAATCCCCAGTTCTATACCCGATTCATAACGCGTGCAGCCGATAATGAAGCGGATATATAGAAAGTGTGCGATGGTCTTTATGGTCCGGCGGCCCTTACTTAACTCGGCCCAAGCGAGAACCAAGCAAGTCCATAAGCAACTTAGCTAACCATTCCAAGGTATATTGAGGTCGTATGGCAATGAAACGAGCTGTCTTGGTAAGTCGATCCACAATCACCCAGACTGCGTTTACCGATCTAGGAGTCAATGGTAACCCAGTGATGAAGTCCATAGTAATGATGTCCCATTTCTAGGCTGGTTCAGGTAGCGATTGTAATAAACCTGCTGGTCTTTGTCTTTTTGCCTTTACTTATAAGCAATTTAGGCATTGAGACACATATCGGGCTACATCCGTTTTTATTCCCCTCCACCAATATAGTTTCTTTAAATCATGGTACATCTTCGTACTTCCCGGGTGTATTGAATAGGATGTGGAGTGGGCTTCTCTCATTAGTCTGTTTCTGATATCTATATTCTCACATTCAAGTAGCGCACTCTTCCTTTGTACCTTAATATCTTTTCGGAATCCAAAGTAAAATCAGGAATGGTCCTTCCTTTCTCCAGATCTTCCTATACTGTCCTCAAATAGGGATCAGATTTGATTGCCGCTTTCACTTCGTCCAACAAGTCGGGTATAATCTTCAGTGCCGCGAACAAATTTTAAAACTTGTGAATCAACCCTAGGTTTGTTGAACCTTCTAGTTTATCGACAATGAATTGTTCATCACTATAATTAAATACTCTTGCTGCGACACATATGGCAGCACTCGAGTTGGCTTCTTCTTCTGACCTTGTCATTGTCTTTCGGCTTAGTGCATCAGCGACTACATTAGCCTTTCCTAGATGATATTGGATATCACAATTGTAATCCTTTAGTAACTCCAGCCATCTTTTCTGTCTCATGTTCAACTCTTTCTGGTTAAAGAGATACGTAAGACTCTTGTGATCCAACTTGATTGAAACTTTTCCCATACAGGTAGTGTCTCCATATCTTGATGGCATGTACCACTGCCGCTAACTCCAAGTCATGGGTAGGGTAATTCTTCTTGTGTGCCTTCAGTTGTCTTGAATCATATGTAATTACTTGCTCTCCTTGCATGAGAACACATCCCAATCCTAACCTAGAAGCATCAGTATACAAGATAAATGGTTCTCCTGGTACTGGTATGGTCAAGATGGGAGCTGATATCAGTCTTTCCTTCAGTGTTTGGAAACTCTCTTCACATTTATTGGTCCAAACAAACTTTTCTCTTTTATTTGTCAAACTGGTGAGAGATACTATGATTCTAGAGTAGTCCTCCACAAATCGTTTATAGTACCTAGCTAATCCCAAGAAACTTCTAATTTTTGCAATACTCTTAGGTGCTTTCCATTTTACAATGGCTTATGTCACACCCCAATTCCGTATTGTTCAGAATGGTGTGATGAACTGCTAATAAATCAATGGTTCAACCAGGATCTCTAATAGGCTGTGTCCGTTTGCTTAAACCATACACATCCACAACAATAATCAGAGTAAATACACAATAGCGGAAGTCTTAAATATTAAATGAACTGAGAATCTAAATGTGATAAAATAAATAATTTAACCAATTATTTCCAAAAGACAAAGACATAAACTTAGATAATTAATTCAAATACATTGTCTGTATAATCCAAATAAAAGTCTAATCGAAAACACAGGAGTTGCACTCGCATGTCGAATCATGCGACTCCATCAGCACTTCAGCGTCCATCGCCGCCGCTTGCCCATACACAGGAGCATTCATGTAGTCTTCAACCGTGGTACCTGCGTCATCAACTAAAATATTCGACGTCGAAAAGGGTGAGCACACATCACAGCTCAGTGAGCAAACAAAACAATGCAACAAACATATGCATGCATTCAATTCATATCTGTGGTCTGGTTTATAAGTTTGTAATTTGCAATAGAAAGGTTCGGAGGCCGCCTCACCTCTATACACGAGTGTGTGAAGCTTCCCAATGAATATCGGCATTGCCGTCCCACATGCACCCACCATTGAAACAGTGTACCCAATGGGTATCGGCATTAAAGTACTACATGCTCCCATACCAACACGTAAGCCCCTATTGGCGAGGGCTTGCAAACTGGGCTCGCAACTAACCAATCCTAATGTCAAACAGTGTATCCAAGGCCTCACCCCAGCATCCCTCAATACGTCCATAGAGATAGAGCTAAGGCCCCCTGATGCCCTCCGACGTAATAGCTCTGCTAAGGTAATGACGATACGACGATGTTAGTGGACAAGACTTGAGTTGAGATAGAGCTAGAGTCTGGTGACCAGGACATACCACAATATCACGTCCCCCCCTGATGCCCCACTAGCATCAAATACACTAACCACACACAAACATTCACATGTCTATTCCTAACATCACCATCATTATCATGTTATAAATAAATGAAATTAATTATGCATGAACGGTAATAGCAGGAATATTGGATGACATGTTAAATGCACAATACACACATACACACATAGAATCAATCATGGTATCGGACTCAATAAGCAAAAATAGCTTTTTATTATCCAATTAGTTTAAGTCTTGTTCCCTCACCTTTGATTGAGTGTGTAGATCCTCGTTCAAGCTTTAAGAATCACTTTTAAATCACTAGGAAAACCTAACAAGTTGATAGATTATAATTAGAATTAATTCCAACAAATTTAGACTAGCTAAAATCATAGGGTCGCAGGTAGGGTAGCACCTAGGGTCGGTTACCCAATCGACCCTAGGGGTAGGGTCGAATATGGGGTCGGTTACCAATCGACCCTATGTGCGACCACACCCTCCCTGGGACATCCCAAGGGTATGTGATTGATCCTGAGGTCTCGTAGGTCCATTCTAAGATTGTTTTATGGCTCATAACTATGATTTTTACACACTTTCCATTGTCTATGATGATTACTTACATGGATTCCTTCGAAACTCATCCATGGGTAGATGATTTGGGTTTCTCCTAATACTAACTTCTTCATATTCCATTCTAGGCTCTTAATTCATGAAGGGAATTAGACTCATACCTGAAGTTGGCTGAGATTCAGAGGTTTCTCTGAAGTTCCTCCTATTCCTTAGTCTTTTCTCTAATTTTCCTTCTCTTCTTCTCTTCCTTCTCTTTCTCTTTCTCTCACTTTCAATTAGGGTTCTAAAAGGAGTGAAAGAGGCTAAGGAACGTCCTATTTATAGAGAAAAACCCTCCAAAATATGTCCCATCGAGATTAGGAAAGGATTCCTTGAAATTAGAAAAGATTCCTAATTTACGGTTTCAGTCTGTCATCATAGAGTCGATCGTAGGGTCACAGGACCCGTCGACCCTATGGTTCTCAAGTCATCCGACCCTACGACTGAAAAGTCATGGGTTAGACTTCTATTGAGGTGGGGTTGACCCTACCTGTTTAGGCATGCGACCCTACCCTCAAATTTACTATTTTTGGGTCAAATTCATACCTGGTTTTGTGATTTTCTTCACGCACTTGGTCCACTTGGCTCGACCATGATAGGTAGACCTGCTACAAGGTGGTAAGACCGGTTAGTTTGACACGGGTCTTACAGCTTCAATCTTACTGGGATCCACTTTGATTCCTTCTGTGGATACTACATGGCCTAAGAAAGCGAATTCATTTAGCCAGAACTCACACTTCTTGAATTTGGCATAATTTTTTTTCCTTAGTCGCTGTAAAGTTGCGCTAAGGTTGGTTGCATGAGTTGCCTCATCCTTGGAGTATATCAATATATCATCTATAAAAATGATAACCAAAGTGTCCAATATGTCATGAAACACTTGATTCATAAGTTTCATAAAAGATGCAGGTGCTTTGGTTAATCCGAAGGACATTACTACAAACTCATAATGTCCATATCGGGTTCTAAATGATGTCTTTAAAATGTCACCATCCTTGATCTTCTACTAATGATACCCACACCTTAGTCGATCTTGGAAAACACCTTCTCTCCTTGCAACTGATCAAAAAAATCATCGAATCGAGGTAGGGGATATCGATTCTTAATCGTGAACTTGTTTAGTTCTCGATAGTCTATACATAATCTGACACTACCGTCCTTCTTCTTGACAAATGACACTGGCGCTCCCCGTGGCGATATGCTCAGTTGGATAAAACCCTTGTCTAATAGCTCTTGTAGTTGAACCTTCAATTCCTTCAATTTCTTTGGAGCCATTTGGTATGGTGTTTTGGATATAGGTGCCAATCCTAGTAATAGGTCGATGACGAACTCTGTCGCTCTATCAGGTGGCAAACCCAGTAAATCTTCAGGGAATACATCTGGAAATTCTCGTACAACTTCTATATCTTCCATTCATGGTGCTTCCTTGGTAAGGTCCATGATAAATACGAGATATCCAACTCCACCCTTCTCAAGGCATCTTTTAGCCTTTAATGCAGAGAGGATGAGTTTTCGTTTACGAGGGAGTTTGGCCCCTGAAAAACTGAGTTCTTCACCGTTCTGGCCTTTAAATGTCAATTTTCTTTCCGAACATAATAGGTTTGCAGAATGCCGGGCTAACCAACCCATTCCTAAGATGACATCAAAGTCTGCCATCTCAAGTTGGATTAAGGTTGCATCCATAGTCTTCTTGTCAATAAGAACTAGACATGATCCATAACCTTTGTCTAGCTCTACTTCTAATCCTATAGGTGATCGTATAAGCAATTTGTAGTCTAAAGATCTGAGGGGTACACTTAGTTTCTTCTAAAACGACATATATATAAAAGAATGGGTGGCCCCAAAGTCAAAGAGTACTCTGGCTGATTTACCATTTATAGGTACGATACTTGAGATTTTTCTTCTTGAATTAATCTACATGTTCACACAAGGTATCACAAAACAAAAGGGTCAGGTCATATCTATGACTACATTAGGTGATGCATCAGCGTCTTCAGCAGTCACCGCATAAACCTTGCCCTACTGTAGCTTCTTTCTTGGCTTAGGGCAATCCCTTGAATAATGCCCAACTTGCTCATAGTTATAGCATTTAACTCACATATTTCCTTGCTTTAGTTGAGGTTGGACTGTTGGAGTAGTCTTGGCTGCAGCATTGAAACCTTAAGTATGAAAGGGTTTGAATGTCCTTGAGTTCCCTCCATTGAATGTGTTTCCATCCGGCCTCTTGATACCCTTGTTTTGAGCAAAGTAACTCTTCCTTTGGCTCGGTTCCAATACTTGAGCAATCTGTATGGCTTCATTATATATTTTTTTCGAGTCCCAATTTGTGCTCTCAGATGCTTCCCCTAAGTTCCATACAAAATCTTTGGGTTTTGGTATCTTCCTCTTACATGTTCAAGGAAGCAAAGAAGAACAGCTCTTCATAATGTTGCTAGTAAGCATCAACAGACATTTGTCCTTGATAGAGACTCAGAAATTTTTTTTCCATCTGATCCCTGAAACTCCTAAGAAAATACTTCTCAAAGAAGGCTTCTTTAAAGATAGCCTAGGTCAGTTGGGTGTGCTTTGTCAACAGATAACCCCAAGTGGATTTCCACCAATGGTGTGCATCTCCTTTCAGCATAAAAGTGTACATAACACTTTCTCTTCCTCATTAATAGTCATCATCATGAAATTTCTTTCCATCTCGTCAATCCAGTGAGCTGGCCATAATGGATCTAACGGCTTGCCTGTGAACTCCTTCGATTTCATCTTTAAAAAATGCTCGATCAGCCTAGAGTGGTTAAGCTAATTTTGTGCATATGCTCCATACATGGGCGGTTGGTACTAATAGCTACCTTGGTTATACCTACCTTGCGGTGCTTCAAGATTCTGCACTTGAGCTTGTACAACTGGTGTTTGAGGTTCTTGGGGTACCATGTTATTCATAGAAGATGCTTGGGGCCCAGTATTGCTGATCCTGGGTACGGTACTAGCTTGTCTTGCAAGCATAGGTGTTATGTTTGCAGCTAGGGTTGGCCTGATTGTTGAATCTTGGAGGTGCTACGTTCTGGTTCTCCAGGTTTTCCTCCTGTTCCTCAGGGTTTCCATTGGCGTTTACCTCCACAGGTGGTGGTGGAGGTGGGCTTGGGTTCCTTCCTCTTCAGTTTACTCTACGCCTAGCCATTTCCTACTTTTGATTGTGGTAGTGTCTGAAAAGTCAAGGAAACAGGTGAGACAAGTACAATATATGATGATCTCATGTTAGTCTTACAACAAACGAAGCAAAAATTTGAATTTTCTAGGTCATTCAAATAAAACAGTGCATTTTCATCTTGTGGTCGATAGGTGTGGTCGCATTATATGCGACCACAGGGTTGCGACCACATGAACCCTAGCTTACGGAGAGCTTGTGGTTGATCATGGGGTCGATCGTATGGTCGCACTTTTGGTCGATTTCTATGACCACATGACCCTAAATCAGGGTTTTAAACCTGCTTCGAGCTTCTTTTTTTTTTTCTCATTTTCTCTTTTGTCTTCTACTGTTCACAACTCAACTCGTCTCCACTGAGTTGCTACAGTCTAACTACTCACTTTGAGTGACATTTTCTTGATCAACCACTGGATTCTCCATCTCCATGGTAAGTTCTACATTCTCATTGTTCTCTTTGTCGGTTCATTCTAGGTTTTCATCTCCTATTTCAATCTTTTCTGAATTAAATTTTATTTAATCATAAAAATTTGATTTTTATTGGTAGACCTTGCTTTTGGGCACCCATCAGACAAAAGCCCTCTGAAAAATTTGGGTTTCACTGGTCGGTTTGGTCAATCAATGGAAAATTTATCTTTTGACCTAGAAATTGGGGATTTTTCCCATTCCTCAAAATTTCTTTAATTTTGTTTCAATTAATGGAAAATTCTCATTTGATTGATCATTGTGTGATGGTTTGTGACGTATGTAAGTTCTCTAGTCCAAGCATTTGGGCAAAAAGAGGCTTTGGCCAAATCACGCTATTATAATGCCAAATTTAAAATTATCTATATCTGATAAGTTGCCTGTCGGTTTATGCTCCTTGCAGGTAACATGGTTCGTACCAAAGTCCCTAGAGTTCATGACCCTCGTCGCTTCAGATCTATCGAAGTGGAGGTACAGTATCCCTGGTACCATCTCAAGAAGGTAGAAGGGGGTCGACATGTCAACTTAGCCAGTCTAGCCCTATTCGATGTGGAAGGGCATTCGGTGATATGGGTTGGCTTCCCGTGCTTTTATATGAGGGTTGCACCCGTCCAAAGTTGGTGAAGCAGTTCTACTGCAATTTACAAATGGAGGGTGATTCAGAGGACATAGATAGGGGTAGAGAGCTTCGGATCACCAGTTTAGTAAAAGGTGTACCGATCTTATTCAACTATTAGAAGTTGACTGATCTCCTGGGCATTTCAAATGATGGCCCCTTAGTCTACTGTGCACCAAAGGAGCCCCAGTTCTTATCAGTGGTGAAGCACAGAGGTGTGTAATCAGTTTCTTAGGGATGACCGCTGGTAGATGAAGGCAGTCAATCTCCGTCTAGAGCCTCGAGTGTACTGCAAGATTATTCAGCACAACTTGATTCCCCAGAGTGGTCACTATGAGAAGGTTTCACAGCTGACCTAGTATCTCCTTTAATGTATACACACTAGGCAGCCCATCTGCCTTCCGTACATCATTATCAGGACTATGCACCATGCCATGACACCTGGTCTGAGGGGTAACCTTCCCTATGGGCGCATGATCACTACACTACTCACTCGCCTACAGGTAGACTTGGTTCATGAGAGGATTTGTGAAGATACTTTTTCAGCTGACCTCGACGAGGAGGTCATCTGCAGGATGGGCATGAGAGATGTATAGGTCAGTGACGAGGAGAGGAACGTTATGAGACGTACCCTCACTAGGTTAGAGACAGCAGATGCAGAGGCGGCAGCAGAGGCATCAGAGAGTGATGATGATGTGGATGATGACCGGATGTACATGGATGTAGATGACATCCCTCCTTCATCGCCGCAGCACTCTATAGGAGCTGGCCCTTCTCAGACTTCTCATTCGGCTGTCCCTTCGCATCCACTACCAGATGATATGATGGTGTTATTACTTGAGGTTCGCGATGCTCAACGAGCTACTGATGGGAGAGTGACGAGACTCACCGAGAGTCTCCAAGCGACCTAGGCACAGGTATCCTGGCTCACAAGGGTGTATGTCAAAGACCGTAATCCAAACCGAGAGGCACCTCCTCCTCCCGCACCCTGACATGTATATTTCTCCTTTTTATTTATATTTCAGAGTAACTATCCGGACTGTGGACTGTACTCTGGCCTTTGATGTACATTTCATTTTTTTTTCATATTCGAGTCTATATATAAATATATCCATGTTGTTTCTCATTTACATATGTGTATTATTCTCTTCCTTAATTTATGTTTCCAACAATACAGGTGCTTATGGTGTATTTGTATTACAGTTTTTAATTTATCCTAACTCAGTTCACGACTCTCATGGAATATTTTGGTTTAATAGAGCAGAGCCTGAGTGCTTTGATACCAAGCTGTCACACCCCAATTCTGGACTAACCAATGGTGTGATGAACTGTCATAAAAACCAACGGTTCAACCAGGATCTCGTATAGGCCGTGTCCATCCAATTAAACCAGACATATTCCACAATCATAATCAGAGAAAATAAATAATAATAGAAGTCTTTAATCATAATGAACTGAGTATCTAACAGTGATAGTAAATAAATAAATCCCAGTATTCACTAATAACTCAAGACATAAAATAAAATAACCAATTACATGTTTCAAATAACTAAACTAGTCAAAGATACATTGATCACACTTGCATGACAGATCATGCACTTCTTCCATAGCTTCCAAGTCCATTGCCGCTACATGTCCATATGTCGGCGCATTTATTTAATCTTCAACTATAGGACCTGCATCAACAACTAAAAATATTCGACGTCAAAACGGTTAACACATATCATTGCTCAGTGAGCAAACAAAACAATGCGCAAACATATGCATGCATTCAATCTAATATCTTTGGTCTAGTTTTTAATTTTGTAATGTGCTATAGAAAGGTTTGGTGGCCCCCGCACCTCTATACACGAGTGTGTGAATCTGCCCAATGGATCAAACACCATTGTCATCTCTCATGCACCCACCATGGAATAGAGATAGAGCTAAAGTGCCCGGATCACACATCGCCAATACCTCCCCTGATGCCCTACCCATACCAACATGTAAGTCCCTATTGTTGAGGGCTTACAAACTGGGTTTGCAAATAACCAATCATAATGTCATCCAGTGTATCCAAGACCTCACCCCAGCATCCCTCAATACAACCAGAGAGATAGAGCTAAGGCCCCCCAGTAGAGTCAAAGACCATACAATCAGAGACCACCTCCCCTATTGCCCTATGACGTAATAGTTCTATTAAGGTAATGGCGATAAGATGATATCAGTGGGCAAGACTTGAGTAGAGATAGAGCTAGAGTCTGGTGACCAGGCTGAACCACAATGCCATGTTCTACCCCTCATGCTCCACTCACATCCAGCACACTAACCACACACACATAATCACATGCCTATTCCTAGCATCACCATCATCATCATGTTGTAAATAGACAGAAATAAATATGCATGAGCAGTAATAACAAAAATATTGGATGACATGTGTGATGCACATTACAAGCAAACAAGCATAGAATCAATTATTGCATTCGACTCAATAATATAAAACAGCTTGTTATTAGTTTAGGTCTTGTTCCCTCACCTGTTAACAATACTCGATCTCCTTCCAAGCCTTGTAACTCTTTTTCAATCAATTTAGTAACCTAGAAGTTATATGAATTTAAGTTAGGGTTCAAGTTCATCAATTACAGTAGTCAGAAGTTCAATCTGGAATCAAGCAGACCGAGTGGTCGCAGGTGTGGCTGCACTTGTGGTCTCAATTTTTGCGACCACAAGGTGTGTGGTCGATACGTATGGTCGCATATCATGCGACCATACATGTGACCATACCCTCTCTAGAACCTTCCCGAGAGCATGTGGTCAATCATGTGTGCCTCGTGTGGTCGACCATAGCTGCGACCACACGAGTTTTGGTCGACTTTCACTCTCAGTCCAATCCCTTTATGATCAGATTCCTTGATTTATCATTAGGGTCCTTCCTATTATTGATCTATAGGCCTTAAATTCATCCTTTTACACAATTCTTTACCCTAACCTACTCTTCATGGATCTCTTTTGAGTTTTTGTCCATGGGTCTCATGGTTGAGATCCTACCTTGACTCAACTTCTCAAATATGATGGGAAATCTTATGCTAGTGTTCTACTACTATAGAGAGAGGTTCCATACCTTAGCTTGTTAAAGAACCATAGCCTTCTCTACAATTCTTCCTCCTAGCCTTCCTCTTCAAGTCTCCTTCTCTTCCTCCCTCTCTCTCTCTCTCTCTTTTAATTCTAAAAGAGTAGGAGAGACTATGGGACGTCCTTAATATAGAGAGAAACTCCCCATATAGGAATCTAACTAGGAAAGAAATCCCAAAGTTTTGGAAAGTTTTCAAAACTTAGAGTCGGTCATGACATCTTGTGGTCGCACGTGGAGTTGCAGAATCCATAGACAATAGGTCCCAAATATGCGACCACACATCCCAGAATGGAGTGGTCTCATGTTTCTGAGTGGTCGGCCATACTTGCTTAGGTATGCAACCATACACTCCTAATTAGTTGATTTTGGTTCGAATTACGAACCTAGCCTTGTGGTTCCTTCACGCACTTGGTCCGCTTGGTCCGACCCTGATAGGAAGACCTGATACAATATGGTAACACTAGGTTAGTAGAGTGCGGGTCTTACAAAACCAATTGACAGCAATGCTTTCGAGATTGATTCAATTCAATCTCTAAAGCATTTCAAGTATAGCGGCTGCTTAAGGTTAAGTGAAAGCATCAAAATCCGCATAAGCAGATGAAGCGGATTCATTCCCTGACTCAAAGGCTACAAGCCTAGAGGTTGAAGTGTGCTCCAAAACATAGGCTGAAACAACAAAAATAAAGCATTGGGTCTGGAAATAAGACCGTACAGCACAACAAACCGCTAAACCATGTGCGTGAATGGTCACCTATCATAAGCTTGACTTGTACTGTAAGACGGTTTTGTCCGATCTAGCAAAGCTGGCTCAATGGCATGCTCGAGCCTCTTTTGAGTGAGATGTCCATCCCAAGCAACCATTTCTTCCTTGGCATTACCGTATCTATCCAACCTTGATCTGCTACCTCTCCACTGTCAATCTGATCTGGTCTCTTGAGCCTTCGTTTGGTACATGTGGACTAGTAACTGACATAGGAGCATCTCCATCTCTATCAAAGTTTTATGCCTCGATAGCAACAGCCAACCCCTTCTCTTTGTCAACTCGATCTGCTCTTGTTCCTATAGAGGAATATGGAGCAAGGATTCTCACAAGTATAGAACAGAATGCCTCTTTCTTGGTCTCTTCCTTGCCAGTATCATTTCAATCCGCTACTTCCATGATCAATGTGGTAGGGTAAGTTTCCTTGTTCGGTATCTGGTATAGCTTGCTTTGCTCACTCACTAGAGTAGGTTGGCAAGATAAGAATGGTGTGGTAAGACCCATGGCAAGGTATGGTATCTCACTTATGCTAGGGAGAAGTAGTTGGATATAGTGATAGAGCAATCGGGATCCGTACTTTGTCATCGATCCACATCCCACATTAATGGACTAAGTTATTGGCCAACCGATCATTTCCTGGTTCTTTTGAAAGAACAAGCACTATATAGACTATAGTGCCATAGTTGAAACAGCTTTCCTTTCCGCTGCTTCATCAATGGAATTAGCAGTCGACTGCCAAAAGAGTTAATTGTTAGAGCGGGCGATACAGAAACCACAGAAAGAGAGAGAAGCGGGGGCCTAAGTCAATCAAAATAAAGGATCAAGCTCATTCCCTTACTAATATAATAAGGGCTGGGGGTGGACGGATCAACATCATTTCTTCCTATTGCCTATTATCAAGATTCATCTTTGATAGGCAGGTCCTAAAGACTACATCAAGTGGTATCAAAGCAAGTTTGATTCGTGAACATGATGCCGAAAGGTAAAAGAAAACAAGCATATCTTGAAGAAGTTTTGTCACACCCAAATTATGGACTAACCTATGGTGTGATGAACCATCATGAGAACCAATGGTTTAAACCAGGATCTCTTATAGGTTGTGCCCATCCAATTAAACAAAATACATTCTACAATAATAAGTAGAGCAAATAAATAAATAGTAAAAGTCTTTATTAATAATGAACTGAGTAACTAACAATGATAATAAATAATTAAATCTAATTATTTCCAACTAACTCAAGACATAAGGTAAAATTTTCAATTACATTTCCCAATAGTCAAAATAGCTAAACTAATAAAAAAATACACTGGTTGCACTTGCATGATGGATCATATTCTTCCTCCTCAGCTTGTGCGTCCATAGCCGCTACGTGTCTATACATCAACGCATTCATATAATCTTCCACAGTAGGGCCTGCATCAACAACTAAAAATATTCGACGTCAAAAGTGTGAGCACACATCACGGCTCAGTGAGCAAACAAAACAATGCGTAAACATATGCATTCATTCAATTCATATCTTTGGTCTGGTTTAAGTTTACAATGTGCTTTAGAAAGGTTTGACGGCCACTGCACCTCTATACACGAGTGTGTGAATCCGTCCAATGAATCAAACACCATTGCCGTCCCACATGCACCCACCATGGAATAGAGATAGAGCTAAAGTGTCCAGATCACATACTGCCAACACTTCCCCTGATGCCCAACCCATACCAACACGTATGCCCTTATTGGCAAGGGCTTGCAAACTGGACTCGCAACTAACGAATCCTAATGCCATCCAAATGTATCCAAGGCCTTACCCCAACATCCCTCAATATGTTCGTAGTGATAGAGCTAAGACCCCTGACAGAGTCAGTGACCACACGGTCTGAGACCACCTCCCTTGATGCCCAACGACGTAGTAGTTCTATTAAGGTAATAAGGATACGACAATATCAGTAGGTAAGACTTAAGTAGAGATAGAGCTAGAGTCTGATGACTAGGTCAGAGACCACAGTGCCACGTCCTCCCTCTGATGCTCCACTGGCATCTAACACACTAACCACACACACAATCACATGCTTATTCCTAGCATCATCATCATCATGTTATAAATAGATGAAAATAAATATGCATGAGCAGAAATAACAGTAATATTAGATGACATGTGAGATACACATTACAAGCATACAAGCATAGAATCATTAATTGCATTGGACAAATAAAATAAAATAGTTTGTTATTATCTAATTAGTTTAGGTCTTGTTCCCTCACCTTTAACGATGTTTGATCCTCCCCAAGCCTTGGAAATCACTTTTGAACTACTTGAAAACCTAAGAGATTTATGGATTTTAAGTTAGGGTTCAAGTATACCAAGTTACAGTAGTCAGAAACCTAATCCGGTCTTAAACGGGCTTCCTAAAACTGTGTGGTTGTAGGTGCAGTCAAACCTATGGTCTCAGTATTTGAGACCATAGGGCGTGTGGTAGATATGTATGGTCGCATATCATGCGACCACACATGCAATCATACCTTCTCTAGGATCTTTTTGAGAGCGTGTGGTCAATCATGTGATCACTCTGTGGTCGACCATAGCTGCGACCATACAAAGTTTGATCGGATTTTATCCTCAATCCATTTCCTTCATGAGTCCATTCCTTGATTTATCAATAGGGTTCCTCCTATGATCGATCTATGGCCTTAAATTCATAATTTTTGCAAAGTTATCCACCCTAACCTACTCTCCATGGATCTCCTTGGAGTTTTTGTTCATGAGGTCTCATGGTTGAGATCCTACCTTGATTTAACATCTCAATTGCAATGGGAGATCCTATTCTAGATGTTCTACTGCTACAGGGAAGGGTTCCATACCTTAAGTTTGTAGAGAACTAGAATCTTTTCTGCAACATTTCCTCCTAGCCTTCTTCTTTAGATCTCCTTCTCTTTATTTTCCTCTCTCTTTCATTTTGGGTTCTAAAAGAGCGAGAGATGCTAAACGACGTCCCTTATATAGAGAAAAACTCTCCATAAAGAGTCCTTCCTTAATTAGGAAAGAAAACCCTTAGTTTAGGAAAGTTAATAAAACTCGGAGTCGGTCTTATCATCGTGCGATCGCACATATGGTCGCAGAATCCATTGACCACACATTGAATATTGAGTGGTCTCACTTTCCTAAGGTATGGTAAACAAGACCAGCTCAGGTATGCAACCATACACTCCAAATTGACTGATTTTGGATCGATTTACATTCCTAGCCTTGTGGTTGCTTCATACACCTGGTCCACTCGATCCGACCATGATAGGAATACCTGGCACAACATGGTCAGACCGGGTTAGTAGGGTGCGGGTCTTACAAGTTTCACTCTGAAATGAGGTGAATAAGTTATGACAAACAAACACCACTCTTCAAAGAACAATGGATGAAATTTTGAAGAAGTTATCTTCATTTAGCAATCAACCTCTTCCATCATCCCATGCCCCATTTGAAGTCCCTATTTTGATGAAGAACAGGATGATACGTCAAGTTCAACTTTACATCTATCACACCAATCATTGCGATCTCCATCACCACCTCCATAAGTACAATCCAAGTGGATGATAAAGCGACATGCACGTGGCCCTGAAAATGTTGACAAAATTATTCGGGTGGATGTTTTCTACTTTGATGGTAAACTCGATCCTAATTTATATATTGATTGGATTGCTTCTCTTGAAACTTTTTTTAAATGAAATAAAATGACGGAGCAAAAGAAGGTTGATTTTGTTGCTACCAAACTTAAGGGTCATGCCCTACTTTGGTGGCAACAATATTAATTAATGTGAAAACATAGGAAACCATCCCATTAGGACTTGGGTAAAAATGAAATTAAAATTAGACGATAAATTTCTCCCAGATAAGTACCCTCAAACCTTGTACCTAAGGTTTCATCATCTCTGTCAAAGAAATGACCAATATTTGAATGATTATACAAAAGAATTTTTTAAATACTTGAGTAGACAATCTTTGGAAGAAACCCATGACTGATTAGTGACTAGATACATTGGTGGCTTGAAACAAAATATTCAAGATGAAATTTCTCTACGCCATGTATCTTGTATTAACAAGGCTCACCGGTTAGCTTCCAAAGCAAAAGAAAAATTGAAATGAGCCTCATTTAGAAGATTTGACAAATCTTTTCAAAATGAGACCCCTAGAGAAAGAAGGAATACTCAATCCTTCGAAAATAAAGCCCAGATAGCCTAAACACCCACATCATATGAAAAACCTAAAACTAGTAGGTTCTCTTCCAGTTGTTTTCAATGTGGAGAAAATGGTCACCGTATGCATAATGTCCCAAGAGAATTAGTGACTGTAATTTAAACTTAAGTGAGGACATAGAATGTGATATTGACCATGAGACTAATAAGGAGGATGTTGAACCTCAAGAAGTGTATGACCCTGATAGTAGAGCGAAAAGCCTTGTCATACAACGAGTTTTAACTGTTCCTAAAAGTTTAGACGATGACCATTGGCTAAGAACCAATATTTTTCATACTTATTGCATAGCTTATGGTCAAAAATATTTACTTTTAATTGATTCCAGTAGTTGTGAAAATATGGTGGCTAAAAGTATGGTTCGAAAATTGAATTTGAAATGTGAACCCCATCCCAACCCATATAATATTTCTTAGTTTAAAAGGGGGGGGGGGTGAGGTTCCCATTAATCAAAGGTGTTTGGTAAAATTTTCGATTGGTAAATATTGTGATAAAGTTTGGTTTGATGTTTTACCTATGGATGCTTACTACCTCTTACTTGGAATACCTGGCAATTTGATAAAAAAACACAACATTATGGAGAAAAGAATTCTTATGCTTAATCCTTTGGTGGGATAAAATATATTTTGATTCCATTAAAGAAGTTTCCTTCCAAAGACCATAAGAATGAGAAGTCCAATTTCTTATTGGTAAAAATATTTAAAAATATTTACAAAGAGACTTCTCAAGCTTATGTTTTAATTGGTAGAGATGTGAGCAAAGAGGAAAATGAGGAAGTACCCAGTGGCATGAAAGAGCTTCTCCATGAATTTGCTGATGTTGCTCCGAAAGAATTACCAAATAGTTTACCTCGCATGCGAGATATTCAACATAGAATTGACTTGGTTCCGGGAGCAACATTACCAAATTTGTCACATTATTGGATGAGCCCAAAAGAACATGCTGAACTCCAAAGCCAAGTAGAGGATTTATTGAATAAAAGATTTATTCAAGAGAGTCTAAGTCCATGTGTCGTTCCGACCTTTCTTACACCAAAGAAGGATGGTTCTTGGAGAATGTGTATTGATAGTCAGGCCATAAATAAAATTATGATAAACTATAGATTCCCAATACCCCGACTTAATGATATGCTTGATATGCTACATGGTGCGAAAATATTTTTGAAACTTGATCTTAAGAGTAGATACCACCAAATCTGCATCTAACCGGGTGATGAGTGGAAAATTGCTTTTAAAACTCGAAAAGGGCTTTATAAGTGGCTTGTCATGCCATTTGGTTTATCAAATGCCTCAAGTACTTTCATGAGACTAATGACTGAAATTCATAGACCTTTCATTAAAAAATTTATAGTTGTTTATTTTAATGATATTCTCATTTTTAGCTCTTTTTCTAATGAACACATTAAACACATTAACCATGTGCACTAAGTTTTTGATGTTTTGCATAGGAAAAAACTTTATGTCAATCTCAAGAAATGTTCATTCATGATTGAAAGTGTATCCTTTTTGGTGTTTCTTATCTCTTCTCACGGAGTTAAAGCGGATGAGGCAAAGATCAGAGTAATTGTGGATTGGCAAACTCCAAGAACAATTATAGAAGTTCAAAGTTTTCATGGATTGGCTACATTTTATCGACGATTCATCAAGAACTTTAGTACCATTGTTGCACCTATGACTAATTTCTTGAAGTCTAAGGAATTTGTGTGGACTAACGAAGCCAATGAGAGATTTAATTTGATTAAATGGAGATTGGTTGAAGCACCCACACTTTCTTTACCCAATTTTAAAGAAATCGTTAAAGTAGAGTGTGATGCATCCCATATTGGGATTAGGGGTGTCTTAAGCCAAAAGGGATACCCTATTGCTTATTTTGGTGAAAAAATCAACAACGCTAGGATGAGATACTCTACTTATGACCATGAGTTTTATGCCGTGGTGCAAGACTTAAGATTTTGGTGCCATTACTTGATTTATAATTAGTTTGTCTTATACTCAAATCATGAGGCCCTTATGTTCCTTAATGCCTAAAAGTGACTTAATGCTAGGCATGCTAAGTAGGTTTCTTTTATTCAAGAATATGACTTTGTGATCCGTCATAAATCCAAAACTATGAACAAAGTGGCGGATGCACTTAGACTCAAGCTTTATCTTCTCAAGACCATGTCTTATGAAGTAATTGGGTTTGACCTTTTACTTAGTAATTATGAGACCGACCCATATTTTGGACCAATTTGAAAAGACCAATTTGAAAAGAATGCAAGAATAATCAAAATGATGAATTCATGATTTTAAACAATTATCTTTTCCAAAAGAACCAACTTTGTATTCCCCAAGGTTCTTTACGAGAAAAGATCATCTCTGAATTTCACGTCAGAGGATTAAGTGGTCATTTTGGTAGAGACAAGACCATAGCCTTCGTTAAAGACCGTTACTTTTGGCCTAAATTAAATAGTGATGTAGAACAGTTTGTTCAAAATTGTTTGATATGTCAAAAGGCCAAGGGAGGGACCCAAAATTGTGGGCTTTACCAACCTCTACCAATACCTGACCACCCATAGGATGATATTGGTATGGATTCTGTTCTTGGGTTGCCTAAAACTCAACGTGGCTTTGATTCAATCTTGTTGTTGTTGATAGGTATTCAAAGATGACACATTTCATTCCATGTAAGAACACTTCCGATGCCTCACGTGTTGCTCACCTCTTATTCAAGGAGTTTGTTCTACTTCATGGAGTACCAAAGTCCATTACCTCCGACCGTGACACGAGATTCATGAGTCATTTTTGGCATACTCTTTAAAAGCTCTTAGCACAAAACCTCAATTTTCAAGTGCCTATCATCCTCAAACCGATGGACAAACCAAAGTAGTTAATCTCTTTCTTGGAAATCTTTTAAGATGTCTTACAAGTGATAATCCAAAGCAATGGGATTTTATTTTACCTCAAGCTGAATTTGCCTACAATAGTTCAAAGTGCCGATCAATACAAAGAACACCATTCGAAGTGGTTTATGGAAGAAATCCAAGTCATGTTTTGGATCGAATATCTATTCCTAAGCATGGAAGTGAAAGAATTAGTCAACCACGTCAAGGATGTACAAGAGCAAGTGAAGATTCAACTACAACATGCCGACAACCGTTACAAAAAAGCTAATGATACTCGACGACGACATATTAAATTCAAAGAAGGAGACTTGGTTTTGGTATACTTGAAGAAAGAAATATTTCAAATGGGACATATAACAAGCTCAAAAATAAGAAGATGGGACCATGCCACATTCTCGAGAAGCTTGGGCCTAATGCATATCTTATTGAGCTACCCAATGGAGTTGGAATTAGTCTCATCTTTAATGTTGCCATCTCTACCCTTTCCATAGAGATCCCAACCAACATACACCCAATGATGTGGATGTGAATCTTCCACCAATTGATATACCTAAGATTTTAAAGGTTTTTGATTCTTGACCTACTACTACTAGAAATGGAACCTACACACAATATAGTATTTATTGGAAGAATAAGCCCGATTCGGAAGATACATAGATTAATGAGTATGAGTTAAAAATACTTGATCATGACACTTGGAGGAAGGTTGTTAACTTGAGGATGAGTTCTTTTGAAGCCAAGGAGAATGATGAAGTCAACCTCAAAATGATGGGCAATTAATGCCCATCCCCCAGTAGTTCTATTTTTTAATGCTCCAACAACTCTATTTTTTAATGCCCCAACAGCTCTATTTTTTTAATGCTCCAACAGCTCTATTTTTTAATCCACCAATAGCTCTATTTTACACATCTTTCTCCCTTCTTCTTCCCCTATATATATATATATATATATATATATGTAATTGGATTAATAAAGGGATAGTGAATTGATTGTAAGCTTATGCATTTTGGGAGTGCCTGTAAGGCCCCTTGTGAAAGTTTGAGGTCCTCTTGTGGTGAGAGAGTCCTATACTTAGGTTGAGAGAGTCCCCAAGAGATCCATGGGTTGAGTAGTCCCCATACAACCCTTGTTACCTTATTCTTGTCTTCCTTTTTCTTATAAAATCACTTTTTCATTTTTTTGTTCGCTTATCAATTATGTGAACTACATCAATATATATATATATATATATATATATATATATATATATATATATATATATATATATATATATATATATATATATTATCTCTATAGTTACTTAAATGGTTTTTAGTTCTAGGTCTATTGGGTGACCTGTACCAAAACCATCCCATCCCGATAAGTAATCAGTTCCAAATCTATTCTTAGAACTGTCCCAATAAGCTATTGTTAGGAACCAAATACTTCTCGTCTATGTGTGAATCAAAGATATCAAGCCAAGAAATAAAATGAAAGAAACAAATAAACAATTCACAAAGCACAACCACAACATCAATATTTTTTATGTGGAAAACTCTTCAATGTGAAGGGAAAAAAACCATGGGACCTAGTCTAGTCTAAAGCTTCCACAGATTACAAGATTTAGTCTCCTTAAGTTTTGTACCTAAACTTGAGGATTATAAGAGAATGTAACACAAACAAATAAATTAAAGGAATACAAGGTTACCTCTCAACCATCATTTTAATGGTATATTTTTACCTTTAGAAGCTCCAAACAATCTTCCAATCAATTGGAGAAAACCATCAGAAATCACACGTTGCTTATCCAATCTATCCACAAAATAAGAGTGTGAGAGATAGCAAAAAAACTTGAGGTAAAACCTTTGATGAAAAACAACACTTCTTCTTCTCCAAGAGATATCTCAAAAGAGAGCTTTAAAACAATGTCAATAACTCCTTCTGGTTATTTCCAAAGTTGAGAGTTTTCATTTTCCCAACAACCCACTTAAAAGGAAATTTAAAATTTAAAATTTAAATTTTAAATCCATTTTTCAATAAAATAGATTCACTTTCATATGGGATTACAACTTCTATATGGGATCACTTAGAACACTCCCATGGGGTTGGACCCAATATGGCCCAATCCCAATAAACTCACCCTCTAGACCCATGAGGAGGGCTCCCCTATATTGAAACTCACATGCTATCCATACCTGCCAAAGCTCTATATAGCTCATACTTCTCCTTTGGCACTATCTTTGTCATCATGTCTGACGGATTTCTATCAGTATGAATTTTTTTTATCTTCATCAAACCTGTAAGACCCGCACGCCACGAACCCGGCCTAACCTTACATTTCGTGTCGTGAACCGTCTACATATCATGGTCGAACCAAGTGGACCAAGTGTGTGAAGAAACCCAAGACCCAATATGAAAATTTGCCCAAAAATAGTCAAAATGAGGGTAGGGTCGCAGGTTTTAACAGGCAGGTCCGACCCTCCCATCGACCCTCACCACCGACCCTCAACCATGGGTCGCAGGGTCTATGAGTTGTCCGACCCTCCCATCGACCCTCCCATCGACCCTCGGTATTCGGGAAAAACAGCACGAACCAAAAATTAGAAAACCTTCCTAATTTCGATTGGAACCTTTCCTAAACTCAATGGGACTTATTTTGGGAGTTTTGCCCTATAAATAGGACGTCCCTAAGCCTCTTTCAATCCTTTTACAACCCTAATTGGATTGAGAGAAAGAGAAGGGAAGGAAGAGAAGAAGAGAAGGAAAACTTGAAGAAAAGGCTAAGGAAGAAGAGGAAATTCAGAAGAAACTCTGAATCTCAGCAAACCTAAGGTATGAATACATTCCCCATGATTTATTTAAGACTTTAGAATGGTTTATGAAGAGGGTATGACTTAGAAGAAACCCAAACCATCAATCCATGGTTAGGTTTTCATGGAAAACCATGGAGGAATTCATTGAAACCATGTAGGTGAATAAAGAATAGTTCTAAACCATAGAACATGTGTGGAATGGATTGTAGAAGCAAGCCATAGGACCCCAAACATGAAAGAATGAATGAAATTTGATATTTTCGACTCAAACCATGGAGGGGTCGCACCTAGGGTCGATGGCAGATCCGACCCTAGCATCGACCCCCAGTGTTTGGGAAATCCAAAAAAGAGGTGGTCGCACCTAGGGTCGATAGACCCATCGACCCTACAGTTAACAGTAAGTTAGAAAAAATTATAATAAAATCTAATTAAATTCTATCAACTTTGTTAGGTCTTCTAGCAATACATTAACAATATAAAGGTGATTCTTAAAGCTTGAAAGAGGATCTACTAGCAAGCTAAGGTGAGGGAACAAGACCTAAACTAATTGGTTAATAATAAATTGTTTTTATTTCTTGAGTCCGATGCCATGAATGATTTTATGCGTGAATGATTGTTATGTGCATTCAACATGTCATCTAATATTTCTATTATTACTATTCATGCATATTTAAATTTATTGATTATAACATGATGATGTTGATGATTGTAGGAATAGGCATGTGAATGTTTATGTTTGGCTGGTGTACATGGTGCGGGTAGGGATGGTATCAATCGGTACTTCGATGCCGTTCTCATCGGGGTATATTGTGTCATGGTCTATTCAAGTCATGTCCACTAAGCAAGTGTTAGTGTGCTTGATGCGAGTGGAGCATCAGGGGGAGGACGTGGCATTGTGGTTCAGCCTGGTCACCAGACTCTAGCTCTATCTCTACTCAAGTCTTGTCCACTAATATCGTCGTATCGCCATTACCTTAGCGGAACTAATATGTCGTAGGGCATCAGGGGGGGACGTGGCATTGTGGTTCAGCCTGGTCACCAGACCCTAGCTCTATCTCTATGGATGTATTGAGGGATGCTGGGGTGAGGCCTTGGATACATTTTATTTGACATTAGGGTTGGTTAGTTACGAAGCCAGTTTGCAAGCCCTCGCCAATAGGGGCTTACGTGTTGGTATGGGCAACCGGTACTGCCATGCCATTTTCATGGGATGTATATTGCCCATGGTGGGTGCATGTGGGGCGACAGTGTCGTTTTCATTGGGCGTTTCCACACACTCGTGTATAGAGGTGCGGCGGCCACCTATCCTTTCTATAGCACATTGCAAACTTATATACCAAACCAAAGATATGAATTGAATGCATGCATATGTATTGTTGCATTGTTTTGTTTTCTCACTGAGCTCAAGTTGGAGAGCTGACCCTCGCGTGCGCAATTCTTTTTAGTTTCTGATGTTGCGGTACTATGATTGAAGATTATGTCGACACGCCAACATATGAACATGTGGTGGCTATGATGAGCAAGCTGTGGAGGACGAACATGGTTCGTTAAGCGAGCGTTTAAATGGTGGATACGTTTAGTGTTTAGTTTTCGTATTTGGATATTGTAATATGTATTAAATTATGTTTTGGTTACATGAAAATAAATGGAATATTAATTATTTATCATGATTAGACCTCAGTTCATTATCTGTAAAACTTCTGCTATTTACTTTATTACCTCTGATTAATGTGGAATGTGTTTTGGTTTATCATATGTGGGATAGCCTATTTTGAGATCCTGGTTGAACCGTTGGTTTATTCACGGTTCATCACACCATTCTGAATAGTGCAGAATTGGGGTGTGACAACTTGGTATCAGAGCTCTCATAGGCCTTACCCATTAAACCTGAATACTTCCACTGGAGTCCATGAACTGAGTTAGGATAAATTAAAAGCTTTAATACAAACACATAATAAGCACCTGTGTTGGTTGAGACAGAACCTAAACAAGACAATAATGTACATATAAAAGGTGGAACCATATATATACACTCAAACAGAAAGAGAAGACCAAAATTTATCCTGATAAACAAATAATATAGGGTATTATATATAAGTTGGGTAGTTATCTTAGTATACAATTGATATGGTATGGTATCAATTGGTAGCATCACTGTACCCCAACACCTGTTAGCTATAACACAGTGTCTACCACACAACAAGTCCCAGTAATGCACACCCCAGTGTAGAAGTTTGGTGCACAATAAGCAGTGTATAAAGGTGGTTAACCTTATCAGCTACCGATGTATGGGATAGTTGCATCATGACAAAATGATCTGACAAGGATTGAAGAATGCCTTCTGAAGATGATACCTCAGACATTTTCAACAAAGGATCAAATCTATCGTGGCCATATATCTAGATAGGTTTATATAGTATGCAGTGCATTATTGATTTACTCTTATGATTATAGAGGATGTACATACCAGATTTTAATTTCTCGGGCCTTGACAGGATACCTTCTTGATTTAACCTGTCAATTGAAGTTGTTGATATTGTTTCTTTAGTATTAGTCCTGATTATACCAATCTGAACCATTCCCATGATCGACAATATGAACAGAGATATGAACTGAATGAATAGTTAAATGTTTAATCATGTTGAGCATACATCTTTTCGATTTTACCTGATTTATTGATGTACGAAATCTTTCTCCAGATTTATACCTAACTTACTGATGTATGAAAGCTTATCCAGATTTACTCTTGTAGTGCCTTGACCAATGGCATTATATATTCGATAGAACCTGTAACCATGAAGTTAAGAGCTGTAGAACCTCTACTTCCATGTATTTGGACCACCGTGCAACCTAACGACCTTTGGATGCCGGTTGGATTACCATAGATTTACTCCTGATTCTTAAAACCTAGGTTCACTAGATAAAGCAAGTGTTTGTCATTATCCTAAATCGACAGAAGGAAGTGAATCACTTTTGGATGAACATTTTGATTCATACACTCCCTGACCTTTGTTGATAAAGATGATTAGTGATAATGGAATTATTGGAAGAAAGATGATTGGATTCAGATTAAATACTATGGCCAATGAACCTCAGATGAAGTAATAGAGAATCTATTTTGAGATTGCTAAATGGATGGATATGAGTTATGTCTATAAAAGAGTGCATGAGCAAAAGTGAGAACTATCAAGGGTAGCTAGTAAAGAAATAGATAGCACTCAAGTAATGTTAAATATGGTTATATCGGTATGAACTTCGACAAGGTAGAAGATTCCTAAAGACAAATCTAAGAGTGGATACAAGGATAAAGTCAAAAATCGTAGCATTGATAGTATTCAGTATAAGTAATACTGAGTTATAACCAATGTTAAGTGATATATGATTAAGAAAAGACCAAAAGAGTTTGACTGAATTAATGAAATTATAAGTATATACCCTAATGCTTATGAATAGATTTGGGATATGAGATTTTGAGGATAGTCTTTGAAAAATCATAAGAGATGAAGAAACTAGGCAAGCTCTTAAGACCCTTACACCAGATTTTGCTAGTTCAGACCCTTTTGGACTAAATGTTGCATTAGATGAGTGTTATGGACAAAGTCCGAATCGTATGGATGGATGAAATTTGGACGCAACCTAATTAGACTTGAGATGGCAGACTTTGACGTCATCTTGGAGATAGACTGGTTGTCTCAATACTCTACAAAGTTGTATGTACATAAAAGAGGTTATCATTCAAGAATAAAGATGAGATATAATTTAGTTTTATCGGAAGCATGTTGCCTAAGAAGTGAAAGCTGATCCTCTCTATGCTAATGGCAAAGAGATGCTTTGAAGAGAAAGAAGTTGGATATATGGTATCTGTGGTATATGTTACCAAAGGAGCACCACAAATGGAAGATATTGATGTGATGCAAAAATTTTCTGATGTGTTTCCAGGAGACTTACCTAGGTTACCATCTGATCATATGATCGAGTTCGTCATCGACTTGTTACCAAGGATGATACTTGTGTCAAAGGCACCTATAGAGTAGCTCCTATGGAGTTGAAGGAACTGAGACTCAACTACAAGAGTTATTAGACTAAGGTCCTAATCGACTAAGTATTGCATCATGGGAAGTGCCAATGCAATTCATGAAGAAGAAGGATGGTAGTGTTGTTTGTGTATAGACTACCGGGAACTAAACAAGCTCATAGTCAAGAATCGATATCTACTACCTTAGATCGATGACTTGTTTAAACAGTTGCAAGGAGCAAAGGTATTTTCTTCAGTCAAGATATCATCAACTGAAGAATTTTGGACAGAAATATCTCGAAGATAGCTTTTAGAATCGGGATTAGACATTATGAGTTCTCGATTATGATGTTTGGATTAACCAATGCCCTTACATCTTGTATGGAGCTGATGAACTGGGTGTTTCATGACATATTGGACACGTCGGTCATAATTTTCATAGATGATATTTGGTTTATTCCAAGAATGAAGCAACTCATACAACGGATCTTAGAACAACTTCACAACAGCTGAGAAGTGAAAAGCTTCATGTCAAGTCCAAGAAACATGAGACATGATAAAATAAAATGATCTTCTTAGATCACGTAGCATCATATAAAGGGATTAAAGTGGACCCTATTCAGATAGAAGCAATTGTATGGAATATTGCGAAGATAAGAAGTTTCTTGGTTTTAGCTGATTATTACAGACGATGCTTGGAGGACCACCCTAAGATCGCAAAACCTCTTACCAAGCTAACCGGGAAGGGAGAGGAATTTATTTGAACCTACAAGTGTGAATAATATTTCTAGATTCTAAAGTAAGATTGATATCAGCACCCATCTTGATCGTTTCGGCACCAGGGAAACCTTTTACCCTATCCATTGGAGCTTTCGGATTGGATCTAGGATGCGGGTTGATGTAAGGTAAATAAGCGATTTCATATGCTTTAAGAAAATTGAAAGAGCATGAGAAGAGTTACCCAACTCATGATTGGAGTTACCGGTGATGAATTATGCAATCAAGACTTGGAGGCATTATCTAAATGGAGAATAATTTCAGGTTAAGAGTCCTATTTATCTCTTCATCAGAAAGAGTTGAACATGAGGATAGGAAAATGGTTTGAATATTGAAAGATTAAGACCGTGATATTCAAGGTCACTTAGCAAGGCTAATGTAGTAGCTAAGCCTTAAGGAAAAAGGGATTATGAGGTCTGAAGAAGGACCGAGTATAAATGTTTCCTTGTGTTCTGCAACAACAGATTCAGATTTGGAAAAGAGTAACATATAATAGAAACTCGTGATGATCCAATTAAGCAAGAATTTATGGAGCAATAGTTCGTCAATTGCGCTTGTGGCATTAAAGATCATCTCTGAATTGATGGATGAAGTAAGAATAGCAATTTTGTTAAATCTGTATATAAGAATAATATCGGGAGATTTAGAGAAAGAAAAACCTAACCCTGACTTACTTTGGATGCGGAGATGGTACTCAGATACAGAGGCAGATTCTGAATACATGAAGATAAAAACTTGGATACTATGAAGAGGATAATGATAAGAGTCCATTGTACTCAATATTCAGTACATACTAGAGTACCAATATGTATCATGACATGAAGAGATTATTTTGGCAGAAAGGGAATGGAAGTGGTTGTGGATAGATGCATGTTTCAGTAATTGAATTATCAGCAAGTAAAGGCTGAAAGACAAAGACCAACATGGCTACAACAATAACTATCAAAGCCAGTTTGGAAGTAAAACTACATTACAATGAACTATGTCACTGATTTTCCACTGACTCCTAGATCGGTTGACGCAGTATGGGTGATTGTTGATCGCCTTATGAAGATAGCTCATTCCATTGCTATACGACCTCGGTATGCTTTGGAGCGGCTAACTAAGCTATATATGGATAGTATTGCCAGATTGAATGGTATGCATGAGAGCTTAGTGTCGGTCAGAGGCTTATGCTTTATCTCAAAGTTTTAGAAGGATCTATAGAAAACAATGAGAACGAAGTTGAAGTTTAGTACCGCATTTTACCTTAAACTGACGGATAGTCGGGGCGGACTATACAAATCCTAAGAGATATGCTCCAAGCTTGTAAAATTGATTTCAAGGTACTTGAGTTGAGAAGGTACCGTGAATTGAAGTTGTTATTAAACTACCATGTAATGTTACCTATGAAGCAGATACGATAGAAATGTCAAATTCCTTTTCTTTTGGAATGAAGTTAGTGAATGAAGAGTTTTAAGACCTAAGTCAATTGCAGAAAACTGTCGAGTGGCAGACAAGATCAAAGAAAAAGGGCCAGGATAGCTCAAGATTGTCAGGAGAGACACCAAGACCTTGATTTCGCCATAAGCGACAAAGTGCTTTTGGAGATATCACTTATGCATGGTTTAAAACAATTCAATGAGAAGGGAAAGTTGTATTCTATATATGTGTCAGATTTTATAAACTTTGGGAGACATAAAAAATTTGTATATCAATTAGCGTTACCGCTATCCATGTCTAGTGTGCATGATGTATTTCGTGCGTATCTATTGAAGAAGTACATTGGAGATCCATATAAAAAGTATTGACCACAGAATCACTAGATTAAATAGGAGATTTAACTATTGAAGTGGTACCAGCCTAGTTCACTAGTTGAAAGGTACAACACCTTAAAAGCTTGGTATCAATTATATGAAGATAATCTGACGAAGACAAGACGTGGAGAAGACGGCATGGAAAGAAGAAGATGCAATGCGGAAATAGAATTCCCACCTAGTGACTCCGAAGTAAATTCAAATTTTGAGGACAAAATTTATTTTAAGGATGGGGGAGTTGTAAGATCCGTACTTTCAAATTTCGAGGACGAAATTTCTTTTAAGGGTGGTGAAGTTGTAAGACCCGCACACCACGAACCCGGCCTAACCTTACATTTCGTGTCTTAAACCGTCTACATATCATGGTCGAACCATGTGGACCAAGTGTGTGAAGAAACCCAAGACCCAATATGAAAATTTTCCCAAAAATAGTCAAAATGAGGGTAGGGTCGCAGGTTTTAATAGGCAGGTCCGACCCTCCCATCGACCCTCCCATCGACCCTTGGTATTCGGGAAAAATAGCACGAACCGAAAATTAGGAAACCTTCCTAATTTCGATTGGAACCTTTTCTAAACTCAATGGGACTTATTTTGGGAATAGGACGTCCCTAAGCCTCTTTCAATCCTTTTACAACCCTAATTGGATTGAGAGAAAGAGAAGAGAAGGAAGAGAAGAAGAGAAGGAAAACTTGAAGAAAAGGCTAAGGAAGAAGAGGAAATTCAGAGGAAACTCTGAATCTCAGCAAACCTAAGGTATGAATACATTCCCCATGATTTATTTAAGACTTTAGAATGGTTTATGAAGAGGGTATGACTTAGAAGAAACCCAAACCATCAATCCATGGTTAGGTTTTCATGGAAAACCATGGAGGAATTCATTGAAACCATGTAGGTTAATAAAGAATAGTTCTAAACCATAGAACATGTGTGGAATGGATTGTAGAAGCAAGCCATAGGACCCCAAACATGAAAGAATGAATGAAATTTGATATTTTCAACTCAAACCATGGGGGGGTCGCACCTAGGGGCGATGGCAGATCCGACCCTAGCATCGACCCCCAGTGTTTGGGAAATCCAGAAAAGAGGTGGTCGCACCTAGGGTCGATAGACCCATCGACCCTAGCATCGACCCTACAGTTAACAGTAAGTTAGAAAAAATTAGAATAAAATCTAATTAAATTCTATCGACTTTGTTAAGTCTTCTAGCAATACATTAACAATATAAAGGTGATTCTTAAAGCTTAAAAGAGGATCTACTAGCAAGCTAAGGTGAGGGAACAAGACCTAAACTAATTGGTTAATAATAAATTGTTTTTATTTCTTGAGTCCGATGCCATGAATGATTTTATGCATGTATGATTGTTATGTGCATTCAACATGTCATCTAATATTTCTATTATTATTGTTCATGCATATTTAAATTTATTGATTATAACATGATGATGGTAGGAATAGGCATGTGAATGTTTGTGTTTGGCTGGTGTACATGGTGCGGGTAGGGATGGTATCAATCGGTACTTGGATGTCGTTCTCATCGGGGTATATTGTGCCATGGTCTATTTAAGTCATGTCCACTAAGCAAGTGTTAGTGTGCCTGATGCGAGTGGAGCATCAGGGGGAGGACGTGGCATTGTGGTTCAGCCTGGTCACCAGACTCTAGCTCTATCTCTACTCAAGTCTTGTCCACTAACATCGTCGTATCGCCATTACCTTAGCGGAACTAATATGTCGTAGGGCATCAGGGGGGGACATGGCATTGTGGTTCAGCCTGGTCACCAGACCCTAGCTCTATCTCTATGGATGTATTGAGGGATGCTGGGGTGAGGCCTTGGATACATTGTTTGACATTAGGGTTGGTTAGTTGCGAGCCCAGTTTGCAAGCCCTCGCCAACAGGGGCTTACGTGTTGGTATGGGCAACCGGTACAGCCATGCCATTTTCATGGGGTGTATATTGTCCATGGTGAGTGCATGTGGGGCGACAGTACCATTTTCATTGGGCGTTTCCACACACTCGTGTATAGAGGTGCGGCGGCCACCTATCCTTTCTATAGCACATTGCAAACTTATATACCAGACCAAAGATATGAATTGAATGCATGCGTATGTATTGTTGCATTGTTTTGTTTTCTCACTGAGCTCAAGTTGGAGAGCTGACCCTCGTGCGCGCAATTCTTTTTAGTTTCTGATGTTGCAGGTACTATGATTGAAGATTATGTCGACACGCCAACATATGAACATGTGGTGGCTATGATGAGCAAGTTGTGGAGGACGAACATGGTTTGTTAAGCGAGCGTTTCAATGGTGGATACGTTTAGTGTTTAGTTTTCGTATTTGGATATTGTAATATGTATTAAATTATATTTTGGTTACATGGAAATAAATGGAATATTAATTATTTATCATGATTAGACCTCAGTTCGTTATCTGTAAGATTTTTGATATTTACTTTATTACCTCTGATTAATGTGGAATGTGTTTTGATTTATCATATGTGGGATAGCCTATTTTGAGATCCTGGTTGAACCATTGGTTTATTCACAGTTCATCACACCATTCTGAATAGTGCAAATTGGGGTGTGACAAAACCAGTTTCTTAAACAACTCGATTCCAATAGTACCGCACCTCAATGTGCTTGGTCCTAGAGTGGAATGTAGCATTCTTGCTCAAATCAATGGCGCTTTGACTATCACACCTAACCACATACTCTTTCTGCTCCAAACCCAACTCTATAAGAAAATATTTCAACCATAGCATCTCCTTACATGCTTCTATGACAGCAATATATTCTGCTTCTGTAGTTAAAAGTGCAATACATTTTGTAGCTTTAATTGCCAAGAGATGGCTCCCCTTACAAAAGTAAACAAATAACCCGAAGTAGATTTTTTGTTTGTCCAAATCACGTGTCATATCTGAATCTGTATAGCCTACGACCATTGATTTTGAATTTTCAAAGCTTAAGCACATTTTGTATGTGCCTCTTAGATACCTTAAAATAAATTTTACAGCTTCCCAATGTGGCTTACCTAGATTTTATAAGTATCTACTAACAACAACAGTGGCATATGCTATGTTGGGTCTAGTACATACCATTGCATACATTAGACTCCCTACTGCTAATGTATAGGGGATATTCTCCATTTTTTTCTTCTCTTCATCACTGGTTGGAGACAACTTGGCTCTCAACTTAAAGTAATTGGCTAATGGTGTACTCACAGGTTTAGCATTCTTCATCTTGAACCTTTCAAGCACATTTTTAATATATTTTTCTTATGATAGCCACAACTTATTATTCTTCCTATCACGCTTGATTGTCATGCCAAAATCTATTTTGCATGTCCAAGGTCTTTCATGTCAAAGACCTTGCTCAGTTCCTTTTTCAACCTGTTAATCAAGTTAGTATCTTGACCAACAATAAGCATGTCATCAACATATAATAAGAAATAATAAAGGAAGAATCTGAATATTTTCTAAAATAAACACAATGGTCTGCAGTGGTTCTAGTGAACTCATGACTCATCATGAATGAGTTAAACTTCTTGTACCATTGCCTTGGCTCTTGCTTCAGCCCATACAAGCTCTTCTTCAACTTGCATACCATGTATTCTTTGCCTTTCACAACATAACCTTCCAGCTATTCCATGTAAATTTCTTCCTTTAAATTACCATGCAAGAAAGTTGTTTTGACATCCAATTACTCAATCTCTAAGTTTTGACTAGTAGCTAAACCAAGGATAGTGCGAATAAAAGACATCTTCACAACGGGAGAAAAGATTTCATCAAAGTCAATACCTTTTTTTTGCCAAAATCCCTTAACAGTTAGTCTTGCCTTTTACTTCATTTTCTTCTTGTCATCTTCATTTTTTAACTTGTACACTCACTTATTCTTCAAAGCTTTTCGATCCTTTAGCAGCTTAACCAACTCATAAGTTTTGTTCTTATGCATGGATTTAAGCTCTTCTTGTATAGCTTTCTTCCATTGGTCTTTTTGCTCACGCACCATAGCTTCTTTAAAGTTTTTTGGCTCATCACTTTCAGTAAGTATAACATACTCTGTTGATGGATATCTTGATGAAGGTGCTCTATCTCTCTGTGACATTCTCAACAAAGATGGTTTTTCTTAAAGAGGCTACTCACCCTGTTCAATATCACCATCTATTTTATCATTTACATATTCATCATCAATAATTTGAGTAGTTTCATCACCATCACCTTGATTTTCTTCATCATGAGCTTGTTGTCCATGATTTTCATGCATAGGTAAAGGTAACTAGGTTTTTAGTAGTTCATCTGTAATTATCTTTGGTAGTTCCTCTTTGTCAAAATCTAAAAATATTTGGTTTTCCCAAAAAATCACATCTTGGCTTCTGATAAGTTTCTTTTCAACTGGATCCCATAGCCTATAACCAAATTTGTCATCTCCATATCCCAAGAAAATACATTGCTTGGTCATTTCATCTTTTGGGATATGCACAAAGGCTTTGCAACCAAACACCTTTAAATGCTCATAGGAAACATCTTTTTTGATCCAATTCTTTTGGAGAACATTTCCATTCAAGGGAGCTGATGGAAATAAATTAATTAAATACACAGTTGTATTCATAGCTTCTCCCCAATAATATTTTAGTAACTTTGCATATAAGAGCATGCATCTAACTCTTTCCATAATAGTACAGTTCATTCTTTCTGTTATACCTTTATGTTGAGGGGTCTTGGGAACCTTTTGTTCATGTCGAATACCATGCCTATTGTAATACTTTTCAAATTGACCAATTTACTCACCACTATTGTCTGAACGAATGCATTTGAGCCGTCTCCCTATATCTCTTTCAACCATGATATGAAACTGTTGAAAAATCCCAAACACCTGATCTTTGTTTTTCATAACAAAGCTCTAAACTTTTCTACATGCATCATTAATAAAAGTAACAAAATACAAAGCACCACCAAAAGTTTTTACTTTAAAGGGACCACATGCATCAGAATGAACCAAATCAAGAATTATAATATTCCTTTTAAATTTAGCAAGTGGAAAAGAAACTCTATGCTACTTTCCAACTAAACATTGATCACAAGGAGTTAGAGACGTACCTCTGGGATTTAAAAGAGAATTTCTCTTTGCCAAAATCTCCAAATTTTTTCACTCATATGACTAAGTCATCGATGCCATAAATATAATGGAGAGTCTTTCAAAGTAGTATTCACCTCACCTTTAGATATCCATGCCTCAATCTTGTAAAGAGAGCAACACTTCTTACCATTTGCCACAATAAGAGAATCCTTTTTCAGCTTTCACACTCCATTACAAAATTATGATTCATACCCTTCATCATCAAGCTTACTTACTAGTTGAGATGAGATTCAATCTAAGATTTGGTACATGTTTCATATCCTTAAGAATCATCTTACAACTAACATTGGTTGTAATGCAAACATCACCCATTCCAATAATTTTGGAAACACCATTGTTTTCCATCCTTACTAAACCAAAATTTCTTGACTTGTACATGATAAAGAAATCTCTATGTGAAGTAGCATGGAATGATGTTCCTGAATCAATGGCCTAATTAGATTCATCACAAGCTGTACTAACACAACCATCACCACATATAGAGAAAATTACAACTTCATTTGAAGCAACTGCAGTGGTTTCTTGTTCTTCATTATTTTCACCACTACCTTTTCCTTCCTTTTGTTTGAGCTTTCAGCACTCCTTCTTCATGTGTCTAGGTTTCTTCCAATAAAAACGAGTAATTCTTTTTCTTGATTTAGATCTCCCTTTTGATTTACTTTGGCTATGATTTGTCTTGTGTTTTGATCTCCCCCGTTCTTATGTAACTAACGCATGTAGGAGCAAGGAATCTGAAGATTTCTTTTCATTTCTTCATTTAATAAACTGCTTATAACTTTGCTCATAGTGACAACCCCTTCAGGTGTTGAATTGCTAAGAGAGACAACCAGAGTCTCCCAACTATCAGGTAATGAGCTTAGCAATAACACTGCTTGTAGCTCATCATCTAGTACCATCTTCATAGTTGTCAATTGATTTACAATGTTTTGCATTTCATTTAAGTGCTCTGCAACTAAACCATTCTCTTTAAATTTTAAGTTAACAAACTTTTTAATCAAAAAAAATTATTTATAGCAGGTTTTCTTTCATATAAACTATGCAATTTTTTTTCACAAAGAACTCACACTAGTTTTGGTTTACACATGGTAGAACACAATATCATCCAACTATTGTCGAATAAAAGCAATATTTTTCCTATCAAGTTTCTTTCAATCATCATCGGACATAGTTTTTTTATTTCTTTTCTATCCTTTTAATTGGTAAATATAGGTCTCTTGAACAGAGGAGGTCTTTCATCTTGGTTTTCCAAATCAACCAATTGTTTTCAATTAAACTAATCATTCTAGAAAATGTATTTGCATCCATATCTAATTCACATACGAATAAAAGCAACCAAGCTTTGATACCACTTGTTGGGAACCAAATACTTCTCTTCTATGTGTGAATCAAAGATATCAGGCCAAAAAATAAAATAAAAGAAATAAATAAACAATTCATAAAGCACAACCACAACACCAATATTTTTTACATGGAAAACCCTTCAACATGAAGGGAAAAACTACGGGACCTAGTCCAATCAAAAGTTTCCACTATAATAATAATGGGATTACAAGATTTAATATTCTCAAACTTTGTACCCAAACTTGAGGATCACAAGAGAATATAACACAAATAAATAAATTGAAGGAATATAAGATTACCTCTAAACCACCATTTTAATGGTACTTTCTCACCTCTAGAAGCCCCAAACAATCTTCCAATCAATTGGATAAAACCACCAAATGGCACACGTTGCTTCTCCAATCCGTCTGCAAAATAAAAGCGTAAGAGATAGTAAGAAAACTTGAAGTGAAACCTGTGATGAAAAACAGCACTTCTTCTTTTCCAAGGGAAATCCCAAAAAAGAGCTTCAAAACAATGTCAATGGCTCCTTCAAAGAGATCTCATATTCCTTAACTAATTTCACTAAATCTTTTACTTTCCTTGAAAGAAATAACTCCTTCTAATTATTTCCAAAGTTAAGAATTTTCATTTTCCCACCAACTCACTTAAAAGGAAATTTGAAATTTAAATTTCAAATTTTAAATTTCAATTTCACTTTTCAATAAAGTAGATTCACTTCCATATTGGATTACAACTTCCATATGGGCTCACTCCAAACACTCCCATGGGGCTGGACCCAATATGACCCAATCCCAACAACTATAGGTGTGACGGTTTCGATTCTTAATGGGTCAGTTCCATTTCGATTCCCAGTTCTAGTCCCCCAAATTTACACCCCTCTATGAAGTTTGCCAATTGTTACAATCCCAATTTGTCTGAAAGGCTCTAAATAGAAACATTAGCAGGCTGGACTTGTGGGCTAAAAAACTTGCACACGCATGTCAACCCCATAAGTTTTTAAGTAGGACTTGGGCCACAAAAACAATGTAGGGCTACGCCTAGGCCTAGGTAGTTGTAAAATCAGCCCATTTAATTTTTTAAATGTGTCTGGCTTCTACAAAAGATATTTATTCTACCATTTAAAATAGGATATGATCAGCTATAGAAGCATAGTCGGTGCCAAATTTGTAAATTCACCCCCCATCCTTCGTTCATAATATCAAATTTCAGTCCAAAAGGGGATTTACAATTTAAAAAAAAATAAACGATAGAGTATTTTATTGAACTCAACTTCAAAATTTAATATTGCTAATTTATACAATATCCAATGTCCTCTCTATCCAATCGAAAAACTATATAATAAGATTGCTTTCCTAAGCTGGTAGCATAAAAAAAAAGTTTTACCTTAAAACATAAAGGAAAAGTTGCTACTTCATGGCCCAACCAAATAAGTTTATTTGGTAAACATGTAAATATCCATATTATGGATTATGTGGCATTTCTAATTGTTTGAATAAAAAAATTGAAATATTTTGACTGGTCACATGTCAAATTTCAAATTTGAATTTAATCAAATATCCATTATTGGCAAATACCCTCCAATAGTCTTATATATATATATATATATCATGTCCTTAATGGATGAACTTCTATGTTCCTCCCTTAGCACGCTTGGTGCTCCACTCAACGGGTCGCTATGCTCGCTAGTTTTCCTTAAAGAGGTTAAAGTCATGGACGCATAGGGGTCGTTGTCTAGTGGTAGCCTTGTGACATGGTTGGCATGCATGTGTGGAGCTTGATGGCCTAGATGGTTGGCATTGGTGCTCGCGGAAGCATGCATGTATGTGGCTGTGTGCTAAGGCTTGGGGCTTGCGTGCTGCAAGTATGTGGGGCTGGTGTGCTTGGTGTGTGCCATCATGGATAAGGGTGGTGCACATGATGGGCGAGTAGCATTATCATAAATACCAGTATGATTATTCGGGATGGAGAACATTTCCTTCTGAAAAAACGCCAAAAGCTTAAGAGGTACCTTGAGAGGCGGGTGGTGTGCCTCACTCCTCTTACTGTCATGTGCTCCTAGGCATGGCACCGTGGCATGGCATCGGGGTTTGTCAAATAGGTACTGTATGCAGGGTTGGTCTGGCCTTGTATACACGGTGGTTAGGTATTCCACGGGTGGATACCGTGGACGGGCACACCGAGTCACAGGGGACGACGTGTGTCTCCCTTATAGGGAGGAGCACCCACGAGGACTATGTTTAGGGGAAGGCCCTACTATAGCGCACTGCCATGAGGGTAGAGGTTCCCATCTATGTTGCTATTAGTATCCGCCATGCTCCAGTGGCACCATAGCTTAAGCGGAGTTGGCTATCCTGTGGCTCCTTGCATGGGTGTACATGTCCTTGGCATGGCTAGGGCTTGGCATGCCTAAGACGTGGTGGCTGTGAGTTAAAGGAAACCCTCTATGCTAGATTCGATGATCGACTAGTCATAGCCAAGAGCCGACTAGGGTGCTACTTAGTAACAGGGTGGCACTATGGTTGCTAGGCTTCAATGACAAGGGAGCCACGTTGTCAGACAGTGTTGCTTGGTGATGCAAGGATGCACGTCTAGGGTGTCGAGCATGTGGCACAAGTGGCCCTAGACAATGCAAGTATCTTGAGGGAACGCAAGATTATGGCATTCTGGTGGCATAGATGCAAAGCCACTTCATGTTGGTTTTTGGGGTAAAGCTATGTTGGGTTGCATTCCGCTGTGAAAAAGGGTGAAAGGCTGGCCTTAGCTAGGCGCAGCTGAGACGCTGCACGGACCGTGAGGCCTGAAAAAAAGTTGGTCTGTAACAAGCGGCCAAACTTGGCAAGAAGCTGTCAAAACTCGTCAAACAAAAAGGGAACAAAGTAAGAACCATTTTGCAGGGAATCATAAGAAAAGTTTCCAATCCAAATGAAGAAATGGGTATTGAGAGATTGAGCAGCGGAGAGTTGAAGGAAAAGCTTTTCATGTTTTCTGGAAGACAAGTGCTATCTGGTGGTTATGGATGATATATGGAGCACAGATGCTTGGGATGATCTAAAATCTATCTTCCCCAAAGAAAAAATGGGAAGCAAGATAATGCTCACTACTATAAATAAAGATGTGGCTCTTAATGCTGATCCATTGGGTTTTCTTCACAAACCCATGTGTTTGAAATAGGAACAAAGTTGAGAACTGTTCTGTAAGAAAGCATTTCTCTTGAAAAATGTTTCTTCAACTTCTTCTTCTTGGTACCCTCCAGAGGTAGAGGCAGACACCGAGAAGAAGCAAAAGTTGGGAAGAGACATGATCAAAAGGTGTGGAGGTCTCCCTCTAGCAATTGTTGCACTTGGAGGCTTGCTAGCAATGAAAAAGTCAATTCATGAATGGGAGATGGTGGCTGAAAACATTGGTAAGTACCTGAACAAAGCCCAAAAGAAGCAAGAACATGATGTTTCATGGATATTGGCTTTAACTATCATGATTTACCTTCTTACTTAAAGCCATGCTTTCCCTACTTCTTTCCATCACGTTTTGCCACCAGCGAGAATTTCATCACTTGCAAGATTACTCGGTTGTTGGCTGAATCAAGATTGACCTCCATAATAAGCTTTTTGTGGGCAGTCTAGAGGTCATTGCCTCATCTCCCCCTCACACATAAACCTCACTCACATCCCGAACTTGGGGTATCTAGGGGCCCCCCGTTGGGCCACCAATCCTAACATGCATCTATCCAATCGCATATTCCATTAATAGCATTTTTGTACAAGCGCCATCCCACTCATTCTTGGGGACCAATCCTAAGGTTGGATGGGCCTCATTTTAAATGGGCCCACAATGGGTCAGCATAGGATCTGGGATCTTATGCAAAGGGTGGACTCATTGGAGTCCCCTAGTCAATCATATCATGATATCACAGTTATTGTGGGGCCTATGATGCACCCGTGCACAGTGTCCCTAAATATACATCTATCACATTAGGTGGGGATATATTTTTGCGGTGGAGACCACATGTTGACATAAGCATCTACTCAAACTAAGCATACATACATGTTATGATCCAATGATGATGTAAGAAAACAATTTAAACTAGGATAAACACACGCATGACATGAAACATGATATATTAATGTCCTACCACAAAGATTACTTATAGCAAAGAAGGAAGTTATGTCACGTTAATCAGATGGGCCAAATCAGCCCAACCCAGACAAGCCAACTCAAGAGAGGGGCCTAATTAAAACCTAACCCAAATGACCCCAAAAATTCATGACCATGTAAACACCTCATTTTTGTCATTCCTAGTCAAAACCAGTTCAGTGACCCTACCCAATTCAGCCCAGGACCAGTCTAGCCCAGTCCATCCCAGACCAGTCTGAACCAAACCGATTCAACCCATGTGCATATGCTTTATGTATATATTATAAGTAATATCTATTTGTGTTGTATATATATATTAATAATATATATTATGTCATATATAATAACATATATACATTTATAAGAATATATTCATATATCTTTATATATGGAAAAGGGATGACCGAGGGATGTCGGCCAGTTGTGGAGGAAAGAGAGAGAGTCCGGGTAGGACTGAAATACGCGGGAGTGAAGTAGAGATAAAGAGAGAGAAGCCGTGAGATTGAGGGGGAATTCTTTGGCTGGGAACGTAGAAGAGAATCAGAGAGAAGCAGTAAAAGAAGAAGAAAGAGGAGAAGGGAGAGAAGAAGAAGCGACAGATCGAGATAGAGGAAGAGAAGAATGAGAGAATGAGAGAATGAGATCAGGAGGAAGAAGGAGAAGAAGCCAAAGAAGTCAAGGTTCTTTACCTCTACAACTTATTTACTTCTCCAACCTCTGCAGAAATCCCCAACCCAGATACACCACATCACTCTATTACCCACCTTCCATCAAACCTACCTGCTGAAAACCGCCTGGCCTGCTCACCGATTACCTGCCGCGATCCTACCCTCTGCAAAACCCAACTAAACCACCTTCAACCTTACCTGTACACCTTCTTTAACCACCGTACCAGATCATTATCCCACCATTGCTGCCACCTACCACCGACTTCACTATCTGTGCAGCCCTTCTGTCACAACCCAACTCACCTATCCACTATACAACCACCACTCATCTATCTCCAATACCACTAACTCACACCTGTCCACATGCACCACTGCACACCACTTTGCCTCATGCAAACCACCACATCACCCATAGGACCCTGCAAAACCATGACATCTTGCCATAACCAGCAATACCCCAAACCATTCTTCAAACCACACTCCCTTGGCCTCATGCGGATGCACCTTATCAAAACACCATAATCCACCCAATTGATGAACACATTTTATGTGTGAATTTAGGACATAAAATATACATCTCTTATTCTAATTATGATGCTTCTCGGGTATTTAATGTTGATTTTATGTTTGTTGGGTACAGGTGAAAGAATGGAGAAATTTGAGCTTAAAAATATCATTTTATAAATTTTTGGTGATCCTGTCCAGTTAACTCACCCAGTCAACTCAGCAGTAGGGCATAAGATGAATTTTATGAGGAGAGCCACAAATTTTGTGTATAAGATCAGCCTTGGACCAAGTCAAAGAATAGCCCAATCTCATGTGAAAGATTCCATTCTATTGAGAAAATATTCCTTGGTTATTTGGAATCAAATTTACAAGATTGGCATAGCATGGAAGAATGGAAAGCTCCAATCGATTATGGAAGTTTTCAAAAAGAGATAATGATGCTAAAGATATGATGAGTTGGTGCAAGATTTTTTCTACACAAGAATCGTCCATATACAATGAACCTACAAGATTGGAATTCGATTACCAAAATTATCTCCACAAAATCTCTTGTAATTCAATTGTAAAGATTGATTGTGATCTTTACTCTCTTGTATATATATGTGATGCTCAGCAATAGAAAATCATCCAAGAATTCTATTATGAGTTTTTTCTTAGTTTTGAGAATTTATGAGAGAGTTTGAGATTCTTAGTTTTTTTTTCTTTTCAAGTTGTGTTCTTCTTGCTTAAGTTTATTTTAATTTATTTATATATTTGTTTTTAGTTTTAATTTCAGATTTAGAACTCTGTAGTAGGGTAGATAAATATAGGTTGTACCCCATTACTAATTTAATTTAGGAGAGAAGGCTCCCTTTGTAATCGTTTGCACATCACCTTGGAGTGACAACAATACGACGAGCAACGATAGAGAAATCTTCTATCGAGATAAGTTTTTCTTACATTCTTTCACTTTTAATTTTGTTTCTTTCTTGCAATAAATCTATGTTACTTTATGGTTAGTGGTTTCGTAAATTTTTGTACCGTTATGAATGGTTATTATTGTTTTTATTGCTTAATTAATTTTTATTTAAAGTGATTAAGGTGTTAATTCAATCATATCCCTTTGGTACGCTTTGCCTTATTTGAGTTAGGATAATAGCGATTCCTCCCTGAGATCGACCCGTTACTGCATGATACCGTGCACTTGCGGTTACATACATATTTAATTCACATCAAGTTTTTGGTGCAGTTGCCGGGGAGGCAAGCCGTTATTTTTCCTATTTTAAATAGTTCAAAGTGATTTAAAAAAAATGCAAAAAAAATTTTCTAAGTGATTTAAAAAAAAATGCAAAAAGTTTACATTGGTTTTTATGCCTTTCATTGCACCTCCGATCCGTTAGGTTGGAACAGTACAATCGACGGTCCAATCCTGACCATGATATGGTGTTAAGGGATGCTGGCTATCGAATTATCAAGAGGAATAACGACCAATAGCTTCGGCGGTAATGGTGTTGTTTCTCAAGGTAATTGCGGATATGACCGGTCTCTAAGCCATTGATCGTCAGGAGGTTTGGATTGACCCCGATTCAAAAAAATCCAGATTTTCGCACCTAATTTAGAGGAAAAAGAAAGAAAAAAAATTTATCATTTGAAACAGTTTTGCGCATGAGTGTACGGACTCGTGATTCTAGCAATCGCCTAGTAAGAGTCCCATCATTTACAATGGCTGAACCAAAGATGACACTTAAGGATAGATTTTACCCTGCTAGGACAGCACAACCTTCATGTATTCAATTGTCGACTGCCACAGACAACAACTATGAATTGAAAACTCAATTCATTACCATGCTTCCTCATTTTCATGGGTTATCTTCAGAGGATGCATACTTGTTCCTCCGTGAGTATGAGGAGGTGTGTGACCTCATTAAAATGGAACAGCTTAGTGATGATGCTGTCAAATTGAGGTGCATCACTTTTTCACTCAAGGATGGAGCTAAAAAATGGCTTTATGGTCTTCCCACAAATTCCATTACATCTTGGGAAAAATTTACTGTGTTATTCCTTAAAAAGTTTTTTCCTCTTCACAAGACAAATAAACTTCGAGGGGATATAATGCGGTTCAAACAAGAGTCAAATGAGTCTTTTTCAAGACTCATGGAAAGGTTCCAAGGTCTACTCCAAGAGTGCCCTCACCATGGTATTGAAATATGGCAGCTTTGTCAAATTATTTACGAGGGGATAGACTTTCCTACCAAGAAAATGCTTGAGTCTATGTGTCCTCAAGGATTCACTTCCTATGAGGATGTTAACAATGCTTGGAACTTTTTGGCGGATCTAGCCGAAAAAACAAGAGAGTGGGAGTCTGGGCAGGAGACAAATCGCACCCAAAAAGGTAAATGTTACTTTGTCGATGGCATAGTAGCTAAGGAGGCACACTTAGATAGTCTTATCAAAATGATAGAAGCTTTAGTTCCTAAAGACCCTATCCAAAAGCAAGTCCTAATGTGAAACTGGTGTCAAACTCCTGGACACACAGTAGAGGAATGCCCTTCATAGGGAAATGCTCAGAATGCTAATGTAAGTGCACTTTACAATCCGTATAGTAACACCTACAATCCAGGATGGAAAAATCACCCAAATTTTTCTTGGAACCAAGGGAACCGTGTGGATCCATCTCAATTTCCAAATCAAGGTCCTCCCAGTCACACCAGGCCATATGCTCCCCCTAGACCCAATTTTGTTCCCCAAGGTAATTTTCAGCAACCCCCTGGATTTTCTAACACGGGTGAGCCGGCCAGACTCAGTGAGTTGGAGAAGAATGTGGCAGCTCTAATGGCATGGCATACCAGTATGGAGAGGACACTTACCCAATTGGTTACCCTAATGCGTGAAAAAAACAAGAGTATTCTACCCAGCCAACCAGAAACCAACCCAAGCCATCACCCACAACCAAATAGGTCAAACCCTCAAGTGAATGGCATAGAGAATCAATCAGGGTCCTCCAAACAATGCAATGCAGTCCATGCATTACGGAGTGGCCAAGAGTACCTACAGGATGAAGCACCCAAGAACAAACCCAAAGTTGCTCCCATTAATATTCCCCAATCTAAGGCAACTACTGAGCCTCTATCTTCAGGTTCATCTGATGTACCTGAAAGACCCAAAGAGACTGTCCCGGACAGAGTTTTTACTCCACCAGCCCCATTCCCTAATAGGTTGGTAAACCAAAAGAAGACTACTTTAGTTGATAAAATTTTAGAGGTCTTCAAACAGGTAGAATTGAATATCCCACTTTGGGATGCAATTGACCAAATTCCTATTTATGCAGAAGTCCTTAAAGACTTATGCACACAAAAGAGGATTAGTCAAATTCCTAAAAAGGTATTCTTGGCTGCACATTTAAGTTCCCTTCTGAACCATCCTGTGGCAGCCAAATACAAGGACCTTGGCTGTCCTACCATCTCTTGCATCATAGGCAACACTTTTATTGATCATGCTCTGCTAGACTTAGATGCAAGTGTAAATCTTTTACCTTATCATGCTTACCAACAATTAGGATTGGGAAAGTTGAAACCAACGTCCATCTCACTTCAACTAGCTGATCGCTCTGTAAAAACTCCTAAAGGAATGGTAGAGGATGTTTTGTTAAAGGTAGGAGAATTTCTTTTTCCTGTGGATTTTATTGTTTTAGAAATACATCATGTCTCCAATAGGAAATCCCTATCATTTTAGGGAGACCATTTCTGGCTACAAGCAATCCACTGATAAATTGCAGGAATGGTCTCATGAAACTGTCATTTGGTAACCAAACTGTTGATTTAAATGTATTTAGGCTGGGTAAGCAACCGAATGAGGAAGTGCATATGCTCCAAGAATTCCCTGACCATGTAGAGACCACTTTTGACATTGATTTTGACTCGAAATTCTTGCAGTGTATGGAAGCATTGGGAGGAGTAGCGGATACTTTCTCATCAGAGGCATGGAGTATCCACACACCTGTGGAACCTCTAGGACCTCTATCCACTTCCATTCTCAAGCCCTCAATGGTTGAACCACCTAGCTTAGAATTAAAGGGGTTACCATCCACTCTGAAGTATGCCTTCTTAGGACCTGACCAGACTCTTCCTATTATTATTGCATCTGATTTGACTTCTAATCAGGAAGAAGAGTTAGTCAAACTCTTACAAAATCACAAGGAAGCCTTAGGTTGGACTGTGGCTAACATCAAAGGTATTAGTCCGTCTATTGTTCAGCATCATATACACCTTATGGAAGATATCAACCCCTCAAGGGAACCTCAGAGACGGGCAAATCCTGTAATGAAGGAAGCCATTAAGAAAGAGATTCTAAAGTGCTTAGCTCATGGGATCATATATCCCATATCTGACAGTGAGTGGGTAAGTCCGGTACATGTGGTACCAAAGAAGTCAGGAGTCACTATAGTTGCTAATGCTGACATTGAATTGATTCCAACCCGTATCCAAACAGGATGGAGAGTCTGCATAGACTACCGAAAGCTGAATACGGCAACGTGGAAGGATCATTTCCCATTGCCTTTCATTGACCAACTGTTAGAGAGGTTGGCCGGACATGAATACTATTGCTTCTTAGATGGATACTCCGGTTACAATCAAATCCCCATTACCTTAGATGACCAACACAAGACCACTTTCACATGCCCCTACGGAATCTATGCTTACCGGCGCATGCCTTTTGGGCTATGCAATGCCCCAGCCACTTTTCAAAGGTGCATGATGAGCATATTCTTAGATATGGTAGAACAATATTTAGAAGTATTCATGGATGATTTTTCTGTGCATGGGTCTACTTTTTCTGATTGTCTACATAATCTTTTCTTAGTTCTTGTCAGGTGTACGGAGAAAGATTTAGTTTTAAATTGGGAGAAATGCCACTTCATGGTAAAACAGGGCATAGTATTGGGTCACATCATTTCCAAAGATGGGATCATAGTTGACAGAGCCAAAGTAGAATTGATTGAAACGCTACCTGTTCCCAAATCTGTTAAGGACATTCGCTCCTTTCTAGGACATGCCGGTTTCTATCAGAGGTTCATTAAAGATTTTAGTCAAATTTCTCGTCCTCTCACCTCTTTGCTTGCTAAAGACCAGATCTTTGATTTTAATGATGCCTGTCTTGAGAGTTTTAATCAACTCAAAAAGATTTTGACCACTGCCCCCGTTATTTAGGCACCCATATGGACAAAGCCCTTTGAGCTTATGTGTGATGCTTCTGATTTTGCATTAGGAGCTGTCCTTGGGCAACGGATCAATAAGTTACCCCATGTAATTTGTTATGCAAGTAGGACTTTAAATGATGCACAGCTTAATTACACCAGCACTGAAAAAGAATTCTTAGCTGTTGTATTCGCTTTAGAGAAATTTTGTGCCTACTTGATAGGATCCCATGTCATTGTGTATACGGATCATGCCTCTCTCAAGCATCTCTTGCAGAAAAAGGATGCCAAAGCTCGTCTCATTAGATGGGTTTTGCTTTTACAAGAGTTTGACTTAGAGATTAGGGATAAACCAGGAATAGAAAATCTGGTTACTGACCACTTATCCCGACTGCCTAATTCTTTGACTGTCGATTCACCAGTCAACGAGTCTTTCCCAGATGAGCAATTATTTACAGTATCTAGTGAGCCTTGGTTCGCTGATATTGTAAATTACTTGGTAACGGGTGCAACCCCTTCCCATTGGTCCGCCCAGGATAGGTATAGATTCCATTCCCAAGTCAAGTACTATTTTTGGGACGATCCATATCTGTTCAAGACTTGCCTTGATCAGATTATCAAGAGATGTGTACCTGACCATGAACAACAATCTGTGCTGTCTTATTGTCATGATCAGGCATGTGGTGGCCACTTTGGGCCAAATAAGACTGCGGCCAAGGTTTTACAGTCTGGATTCTACTGGCCTAGTCTTTTTAAGGATGCATTTAATTACTGTAAGGCATGCCCTTCTTGTCAGTCTTTAGGCCGCATTACCAAGCGGAATATGATGCCACTAAACCCAATTCTGGTGGTTGAAATTTTTGATGTTTGGGGCATTGATTTTATGGGTCCGTTCCCAAAGTCTTTTGGGAATGAGTATATCTTGTTAGCTGTGGACTACGTGTCCAAATGGATAGAAGCTGTTGCTACTAAGACCAATGACCACAAGGTAGTCATTAAATTTTTAAATGAGAATATATTCTCCCGATTTGGTACCCCTCGAGCTATCATTAGCGATAGGGGAAAACACTTCTGTAACAAACCATTTGAGCTCCTTGTTCGAAAATATGGTATTACTCATAAATTGGCAACCCCTTACCACCCTCAGACTAGTGGACAGGTTGAAGTGTCCAATCGACAAATCAAGCAAATTTTGAAAAAAACTGTCAATCCTACTCGTAAAGATTGGTCTATTCATCTCATAGATGCTTTGTGGGCTTACAGAACTGCTTTCAAGACCATTCTTGGTCAATCTCCTTACCATCTGGTGTACGAAGAAAGCCTGCCATCTACCAGTCGAATTGGAACATCGGGCATTTTGGGCAATTAAAAAATTAAATTTTGATTTGTCAGATGCTAGCACTCATAGAGGACTCCAGCTCTCTGAGTTGGATGAATTAAGAAATGATGCCTACGACAGTGCCCACATCTATAAAGACAAGACCAAGGCTTATCATGACAGACATATCCTTCGGAAGTCTTTCACCCCTGGCGACAATGTTTTGCTTTATAATTCTCGTTTGCATATTTTTCCTGGTAAACTTAGATCTCGTTGGGAGGGCCCTTATATTGTTCAAAATGTTTTCTCATCGGGTGCAATTGAGATTTTAAATCCATGTACAGGTGCAACCAACAAAGTGAATGGTCAGCGTTTGAAGCCATTTTTTGAGCTTCCACACGACTCCCTGATCCTTGATTCAGGGAGTTTTTTCTTCCCCTTGTCCTGGTCTTTTATTTTTAACTTTGGTTTTTGGGAAATTCAATAACTATTTCTATGGTTTTGACACAAAAGAGGAAGGAGAAAGAGACCTAGGAAACTATCACATACAAAGTAATGAAACCCTATGTGAAGATAGTACTTAGGCTGTATTTTGAGATGAAAATTAAGTTAGAAAATACATCTTATCTGATGAATATTTTATGGTTATAGTTGGTAATTTCAACCATTGAATAAAGCTGAGACCTCCTTGTACTATAAAAAAAATCATAATAAGAAAATAATAATGTAAGAGTTTTTTTTTTTTTTTTTTTTCTTGGAACTATACAGGACATTGAGCCTCAAGAAGCGATGTTTCTTGATTGAAATTCCTTGGATACAGCTCTTGTTAAAAAAAAAAAAAGTACTCTTTAGCATCAATGTCTTTAAAGATATATGCCAAAAGCGAAGCTACATAGTAACATGGGAATGCATAACCACCTACACTTCTCAAGCCAATTGTAGTGGAGTAGCTTAAAGAGGAAGAAAGAAAGAAAAGAAAAGAAAAAAAAATACAAGTGTTGAAAGCTATTCTTGGGTCTTGGTTACCAGTATGTTACAAAGGGTTCACCCTAAGGAGAGATATGTTTGGAAGATATAACAAGGTTTCCTAATTGAGATGCAACCTTAGTGATTGAATCATATGAGGTAGCAATGTTCAAGTGTGGGGGTTTCTATGTTTTCTTGATCCCAAGTTGAGTGTCTTGACTAATAAGATATGTGTGTGCTCTTTTTCCTTAATACCAAAATTAAAGTTTGAAATTTCTATATGAATTTTGTGTGTTTATTCTCTGAAAATACTCATGAGACATAACTCGTCCACTAGGGGTAACCTAGGGGTTTAAAGGCTTGTTGCACGTGCAAAGTGCAATCGTGATTCCTATGAAAGTAAGTTAAGATTTTATTTTATTTTTATATTTTTCTTTGCTCGAGACTAGCAAAGCTCAAGTGTGGGGGAATCTGATGAACACATTTTATGTGTGAATTTAGGACATAAAATATACATCTCTTATTCTAATTATGATGTTTCTCGGGTATTTAATGTTGATTTTATGTTTGTTGGGTATAGGTGAAAGAATGGAGAAATTTGAGCTTAAAAATATCATTTTATGAATTTTTGGTGATCCTGTCCAGTTAACTCACCCAGTCAACTCAGCAGCCGGGCATAAGATGAATTTTATGAGGAGAGCCACGAATTTTGTGTATAAGATCAGCCTTGGACCAAGTCAAAGAATAGCCCAATCTCATGTGAAAGATTCCATTCTCTTGAGAAAATATTTCTTGGTTATTTAGAATCAAATTTACAAGATTGGCATGGCATGGAAGAATGGAAAGCTCCAATCGATTATGGAAGTTTTCAAAAAGAGATAATGATGCTAAAGATATGATGAGTTGGTGCAAGATTTTTTCTACTCAAGAATCGTCCATATACAATGAACCTACAAGATTGGAATTCGGTTACAAAAATTATCTCCACAAAATCTCTTGTAATTCAATTGTAAAGATTGATTGTGATCTTTACTCTCTTGTATATATATGTGATGCTCAGCAATAGAAAACCATCCAAGAATTTTATTATGAGTTTTTTCTTAGTTTTGAGAATTTATTAGAGAGTTTGAGATTCTTAGTTTTTTTTTCTTTTCAAATTGTGTTCTTCTTGCTTAAGTTTATTTTAATTTATTTATTTATTTGTTTTTAGTTTTAATTTCAGATTTAGAACTCTGTAGTAGGGTAGATAAATATAGGTTGTACCACATTACTAATTTAATTTAGGAGAGAAGACCCCTTTGTAATCGTTTGCACATCGCCTTGGAGTGACAATAAGACGACCAGCAACGATAGAGAAATCTTCTATCGAGAAAAGTTTTTCTTACATTCTTTTACTTTTAATTTTGTTTCTTTCTTGCAATAAATCTGTGTTACTTTATGGTTAGTGGTTTCATAAATTTTCGTACCGTTATGAATGGTTATTATTGGTTTTATTGCTTTATTAATTTTTATTTAAAGTGATTAAGGTGTTAATTCAATCATATCCCTTTGGTACGCTTTGCCTTATTTGAGTTAGGATAATAGTGATTCCTCCCTAAGATCGACCCGTTACTGTACGATACCGTGCACTTGCGGTTACATACATATTTAATTCAGATCACCAATCTTTATCACATCTCCATGCAACCTTCCATCAATGCACTCCATAATACCCCAAACACCCATGGCCAGCACTCCATATCACCCCCCACATCATCATCAAACTCCATCTCTACCACACCTTGCAACCTACCTTCATCTGGACCAGACACTTGGCAAACCCCAAAGACACCCTTCCACAAAATCTGCTGCAACCATATTGTCCATCCCACCTGCCATATACGAATCATGCTGCCACATATCCAACCTGAACTTTGTCCTTCATTATTAATATGCAATCTGATCCTTTGTTATTAGCATGCAATTTGTCCTTTATTATTAACATGCAAACTGATCCGTTGTTCTTCGTTATTTAACATGCAATCTGGGACCTTGATCTTTGGTTATTGAATATGCGATGTGTACCCTTGATCTTTGGTTATTTAATATGCGATGTGAACCCTTGATCTTTGGTTTTTTAATATGCAATGTGAGCCTTGATCTTTGTTATTTTAATATCCAATGTGAGCCTTGATCTTTGTTATTTTAATATCAAATGTGGGCCTTTGATCTTTGTTATTTTAATATCCAATGTGGGCCTTTGATCTTTGTTATTTTAATATCCAATGTGGACCCTTTGATCCAGCATTACCCCCATCATCACCACTGATTCATACATCATCACCCATTGATTCTAAATACACATCATCATCCATTGATCCTAAACCCCCCATCATCTTAACCGTTGAGTTAATCTTACCCCTCATCCACCGTTGATTTGATCAATCCCCATCACTATCTATTGATCCGCCATCACCCATCAATCACAACCATTTGATCCCGCATTAATTTGATCAAAACCACATGATCCATCTCAACCACATTAATTTGATCAAAACCACATGTTCCATCTCAACCACGTTAATTTGATCATAGCCATTTGATCCCACCATCAGATCACCCATTATCAAACCCCATGTAATCCTAGCCATCTGATCAAACCCATGCAATCCCTACCATCTAATCATCATTTTCATCGTCTGATCATCATTTTCACCATCTGATCATCATTTTCACCATCTGATCATCATCAATACCATCTGATTATCATTTTCACCATCTGCTCATCATCTACATCATCTGATCTTGTCCCTCACCAACACCCTTAATCTGTACCACATCCCTACAATGATCCGTACCACACATTGTTATATTTGGAATGCTCACATTCACATATGTGCCTGTTTTGGAATGCTCACATACTTACTATACTTAGATGCTCACTCTCACTGCTATATTTGGATGCACACATGCTCATTGCTATTTCTGTCTGCTACACATGCACACTGCTATGTTGGATTATTTATACATGTCATATCTACATCCGTTGACATGTTTGGGTTGCTCACATGCTATATTGGATTCTTACTATCATATTTGGATGCTTACACTATTATGTTTGGCGATATACTTGCATAAATCTTAAAGCACATAGCAATTTGGGCAAGATAAACCCTAAATAAAATAAATGAATATATAGGGCAAGATAAACCCTGAAATGGAATGAGTACATAGGACAAGATAAATTCTAGAGTGGAATGAACACATAGGGCAAGATAAACCCTAGCGTGGAAAGAATACATAGGGCAAAATAAACCCTAGAATGGAAATAACAGATAGAGCAAGATAAACCCTAAAATAGAAATAACAAACAGGGCAAGGAACCCTTTAGAAACCTTAACAGGGCAAGGAACCCCTCAGAAACCTTAACAGAGCAAGGAATCCCTAAGAAACCTTAACAGAGCAAGGATACCCTTAAAAACCTTAGTACACAAATTTCACATTTCAAACTATGTTGTACCTGATTTCTAGGACCTCTGGAATATGTAGGCAATTTGGGAGAGTTCTTAAATATGGTACAAAGCCACTCACAGACAATCCATCCAGCAGAAACTTCAACTTGAACAAAGAATCTAATTGAAGCACATGTATAAGCTACATCCATAATCTTTAATCACACACAACCCGTTCAAACTATGTTTTGGACTTGATTTCCAAGATGGAATACATAGACAGTTTGAAATGGATGTCTTAGATTTAGTCCAAGATCGAACCATCATTTGATCTGGTTCACTATATAGTACTGTACTCATTGCTTGTTTATTTGCTTCAAGACATGTTTAGCTGAACCCTAAGATAAAAGAACGTAGCAACTTGGTTTAGGACATCCCCCATTGAACCCTAGTCATCTAGTTAACCAAGCACAGTCAGAATTAGAGTTTAAGGAAAGTTTAGGAGTCCGATCTTGATCGGACAGTTTGGGTGCCTAACACCTTTCAAAAATCATACCCTGAATACTTACCCAATCTCGTGTAGACCAATGAACCGATCTAATGGGTTACAAGTCACTTGAAGTCTAACCTTAGGATGAGACTACATTTTTAGAGGTCCTAGACCTTAATCTAGATGGCGACTACAAACAAACATGATTTTCTTTGAGAACATCCCGAGGAGGATCATTGTCCTCACAGACCATTAGTTCCATTCCCTTCATCCTTAACATATATACAACTTTTTACCAAAAAAAACATATATACAACCAAAATATTATTGAATTATAACTTGCAGCTTAAAATTTCATCTAGTGCAAATTTTTTAAATACTTGCTTTGGAGGCAAAGGCACCAGACGCTTGGGAGCAGTCCTACACTCCTTGTCGTCATAGGAATCTTGTATCTTCTCCATGTTTTACATGATCATTGCTATAAAACAAATAAATAGCAATGCACCAAAGATGATCCAAGTATAATCCATATAAAAAAGGGAAAAAAAAAGGTAGTGTTAAGAATGTAAGAATGCATCAATGTCAATATTAGCAACAATGTCAATATTAGTAGTAACAACATTGAAACAAAAGAAAGATAAAATGAATCCCAACATCTGAAAAGAACAGCTAAAAGTTTCTTATTGTGAGGACAACGGAAAATCGACGTGATCCTCCTCGGGATGGAAATGTGTATCTTGTATCGATGAAGATCGATTTGTTCTATTGAAGTCGCCACCTAGATTAAGGTCTAGGACCTCTAAAAATGTAGCCTCACCCTAAGGTAAGACTTCTATTGACTCGTGACCCAATGTATCGGTTCTTTGGTCTGCAAGAGATCGGGTAAGTATTCAGGGTACGGTTATGGGAAGGTGTTAGGCACCCAAACCGCCCGATCAATATCGGCCTCCTAAACTTTCCTTAAATTCTAATTTTGACTGTCTTTTCAATTCCTTCCGGATGACTAGGGTTCAATGGGGGATATCCTAAACCAAGTTGCTAAGTTATCCCCTCCTTTTTTTTTTTTTTTTCTAACCTAGGGTTCAGCCAATCATGTTTTAAAGTAAATAAACAAGCAAATGTAATGTACAATATTATACAGTGAACCGAACCAAAGATGGTTCGGTCTTGGACTGAATCTGAGATGTGTAAGACATCTCAAACTGCCTACGTATTCCAATCCTGGAAATCAAGTCCAAAAACGTAGTTCGAATGGTGGGTTGTGTGATTAAAGATTATGGAAGTGATTTATGCATGTGCTTCAATTAGATTTTTTGTTCAAGTTGAAGTTTATGCTGGATGTATGGTTGATGGGTGGCTTTGTACCGTATTTGGGATTCCCAAATTGCCTACGTATTCTAGGGTTTGCCCTAGAAATCAGGTACGACGTAGTTCAAAAATTTGTGAGAGTCGGATTTGGAATGTGTACCAAAATCCTTTCATTTTTTGTCAATAGGATCTAGGGATGAGACCTAAATTCCTACCATTTTTATTTGGGATGTGTACCAAATTCTTTCTATTTTTGTTAATAGGATCTAGGGATGAGACCTAAATTCCTACCATTTTTATTTGGGATGTGTACCAAAATCTTTCTATTTTTGTCAATAGGATCTAGGGATGAGACCTAAATTCCTACCATTTTTATTTGGGATGTGTACCAAATTCTTTCTATTTTTGTCAATAGGATCTAGGGATGAGACCTAAATTCCTACCATTTTTAATTGTTTCCATTTTTAGGTTTCTAGGGTTTCCTATCCCTTTTCATTGTGATTTTCATTTTTTAGGGTTTCATACCCTAATTATTCTCTTTATTCTAGGGTTTATTTTGCCCTAATTATTCTTTCCATTTTTAAGATTTCACTACCCTAATTGTTCAATTCTTTCCATCTTAGGGTGTATTTTGCCCTAGTTGTTGTACAATGTAAACAATCTAACAAAGCAATGTGAGCTTAAATATAGCAGTGTAAGCATCCAAATATAACATGTTGGAAGTATATTCAAATTTAGCAACACATCAGTCAAAAATGGCAAGTGAGCATGTGAATCAATACAAACATGGTAAGTGTGCATCCAAACATGGCAATGTGATTATTCCAATTATGGCAATGTGATCATTCTAATTATGGCAGTGTGACTATTCCAATTATGGCAGTGTGACCATTCCAATTATAGTAGTGTATGCATACGAGCATCTGAACATAGCATAGCATCAAATATGGCATGTGAGAAACAACCAAAGCATATGAGAATCAATCAAAACATGATGGAACACGTAGCAAGATGACAGCTTTGTCAGGCTGGACCAAAATGGGCACATAGGGCACTGTACTTACTCAAAAAATTCTTAAAAGATATCCCTGGAAAGAAGACTCAGAGGCCAACATTTTGTCTCAAGGAAGCTAATCCTAAAAGAGACCATAGGCAGGTCGAAAACATTCCCCAAGTACAGGCAAATACACTGGTCAGGTCTGTTCCAGATTTTTGACCAGTTGCACCATAAATTCCAAATAAAATTCTATTCCTAATGAAAATTAAATACAGACATATGTCTATGTAGATAACTGTCTGATCTAAGATTTCATTAAGAAAAACAAGTTAAAACAGTATATTGTCTTTGTGAAAAATGACTCTTTTCAATCATCCAAATCAGCACATCATGACAGATCTGAAATCAAAGCACTATGCACTTAAAAATTGATATCAATTCAACAAAAAATGGAACAAATATGAAACCAGTGCCATTTTTTAGAAGACTTTCATGTCTAAAAAGTTCATGTTAAGTGGAGTTTCTGATTATGGCCATAAGGCTTTTGTCTAGAGACTTTCCGATGGAGGATTGCATTACATCCGAGAAAAATAGCAATGTCAAAGACAAATTTTTTGATATATTTCCCCAATTCCAAATGGAACGAAATTTTTAGGGTAGTCTTCTATCATATCAGAGAGACTCCCATAAAAGTTTGGGCTTCAAAATCTTAGAAACAATACATATGATGTACGTCCTAAGTTTGAACTCTAAATCTGGAATTTTCAGATCAGAAAATCACTTTATGAAATTTACAAAAAACATCAAACATCATTGTATATCAATCAAAAATTCATCATTGAATAGCTTAAATAAATTATCATTCATGAAAAATGTTAGACATAGGCATCCTAACATTAACAAGCATGTAATAGAGCATTCATGATTGAGATTTCATGAAAATTAGCCTTTTTCAAGCAAAATTGGCATTTGGGCATTATAACGACCTCTAAATTTGTTTAGAGTACTAACCTTGGGCTCAAATCGAGCGAAACCGTTGATGAAGGGTGATTGGGGGTTGTATCAATTCCCTTTGAATGTGAATCCTCCTTCTCCTCTCTTCTGCTTCTTTTTCTCTTCTCTTTCTCTCTTTTCTTCTTCTCTTTTCTTTCTTTTCTCTTTTCTCTCTCTTTCTTTCTTCCTCTCTCACGTTTTCTCTCTCTCACTCACGTTTCTCTCTCTCACCCACGTTTCCCTCTCTCTCTGGTATGGAAAAGGATCCCTCCTCTCTCCTATTTATAATTTTTCACTCATTTTCTAGAAGATCCTTCTTTCCTTTTCTTTTTTTTTCTAGAAAATCTTTTTTTCTCTCCATTTTTTCTTCTTTCCTTTCTTTTCTTCCTCTCTCACGTTTTTTCTTCTTCCTTTCTTTCCTTTTTCTCATTCTTCTTCTAGAAAACCCCTTCTCTTTCACGTCTCTCTCTCTCCTCTTTCCTTTTCTTCTCCAAGATCTTTTAGATTTCATCTCAACCCTAAAGCCTCCTTCTCTTTCACGTCTCTCTCTCTCCTCTTTCCTTTTTCTTCTCCAAGATCTTTTAGATTTCATCTCAACCCTAAAGCCTCCTTCTCTTTCACGTCTCCTCTCTCTCCTCTTTCCTTTTTCTTCTCCAAGATCTTTTAGATTTCATCTCAAACCTAAAGCCTCCTTCTCTTTCATGTCTCTCTCTCTCTCCTCTTTCCTTTTTCTTCTCCAAGATCTTTTAGATTTTATCTCTTATATATAATAATATATATTATATACACATATATTTAATAACATACATATATGTATAGTATACAATATATATAATATATAAATACTATGCACATTGATGAACTGGTTCGAAACGGGTTGAGACTGACTTAGGTTGACTGAGTTAAACTGATATGGGTTGAGCTAGGTTGGACCAAAAACTGGCTTGAACTGAGTTGACTGGATTAATTGGAATTAACTGGATTTTCTCTCCTTGTCATTTCATGGGTCATTTCCGCTGTCATCCCGCATGGAATTTTTTGATGGCCTCTATTCCAAATTTTTTTGCGTTCATTTTTGTAGAACATTAAAAATGAGGAATATAGGAACTGGAATCACCTGAATCCGATGTAGAACGGAAAAGATATGCAGCTTTGAAGTTCTGACGATAATTTTGCATGCAAGCTTGCATGGGACCCACTGGTGACTTCTACCCGGGATTTTTTACATCCACTTTGTAGAACATCATGAATGAAGAATAATGGTCTTGGAATCATCTGAATCCGATGTCGGATGATCAAGATATGATGATTTGAAATTCAAACAATCCAACTTAGGATAATTTGCATAAAGCCCCTAGGATTATTTATAATAATTTCATAAACCTCCCTCATATGTATCATCTGACTAAAATGGTCATATCTTCCTCATTTGATATCGAAATTGAGCAATTCTGGTCTCGTTTCGAAGATAATTCTATGACCTACGCATCCATGCAAAATTATAACCCATGACCTTGCTGTGGACCCATTGAAAACTTCCTCAAATTCACAGACGCATTGAAAACTTCCTCAAATTCACAGTCAAGAATCCAAACTTTCGATCACCTTTCTTCCTTTTGTTGTCCACACACCAGCAGGACTTTGTTTAGTTGGGATGGAAAAAATGGGGTGCTTACACTTATCAAGGCAAAAATGGCCGCCAAACACAAAAAAATATTCCAAGCTACTTCCATAAACTAGCACTCCTATAATAAAACATAAGGACTTTTCATTCTTCAGGTTTCACCTGCCAAAATGAAGAATCCAGCATAATTAAGAGATCCAGCTTTACTACTAGTGCCACCAACACTAATCGCTAGTCTTTCCTGTTGAGGACTCACAATTTCTTCCCTTCAACTTAAAGAAACCCTAGTTTAGATTTTCTTTTTCTTCTTTGTTCTTCAACTACACACTCAATCCTTCAGTCCTCTTCTCCCTCTCTCTCTCTCTCTCTCTCTCTCTCTCTCTCTCTCTCTCTCTCTCTCTCTCTCTCTCTCTCTCTCTCTCTCTTCCTCCTTTAATAGTAGTATAAATTGAAATGATTTCAAAGCACTTTACCATTACCAGTGGCCAGCCACTCTTTACCCAAAACACAAAGAAGGATCACAAAGAAAGCATGCATAAAAGAAAATAAAAAAAAGTCTAAAGCCAACATAAAAAAAAATTCCAAAAAATGACAGAATCAAGCTTTCATAGCACACCAGCTCTTTAATGGATTTCAAAGCTGGAAAAAAATTAGGAATTAGCATATGATACTGAAATGGAAAATCCGTGTTTACATTATAGTATGAAAACCCTATGATCAGAATCCCAACCTAAGACATAAAATAAATTATGAATCGTCCTCCATTGTCAACAGACCGGAGACAATTCAGACGCTATTGAATGGGCCAGAAGGGAAGAAGAAGATAAGAAAAAACTGAACAAAAAAAAAAGAAAGAAATGAACCTGAGGAGAAAAAGCTGTGAAATATTGTTGTGAACTGAACAAAAAAAGAAAGAAAGAAATATACCTAAGGGTCAAAAGGGAAGAAGAAGAGAAGAAAAAAACTGAACAAAAAAGATAAAAAAAAGAAACGTACTTGAGGAGAAGAAGCTATGAAATGCTTGTGAAATGATGTGAACTGCACAAAGAAGGAAAGAAATGTACTTGAGGAGAAGAAGCGGTGAAATGCTGTGAAAGGGCTAAAAATGCTTAAATAGGATGATTGACTTCACTAATGAGACTATAGAGTATATGAGAGCTGGATTTTGTTTTTAAAAATTGGAAAAGTAAGGGAGCTCGTCACTTACGAGTCTAGACTATAGGGTGTGCATGTGTGTGTGAGGTAGCGAAAGCGAGTAGGTGTAAATTGTGATACTGGTTAGTAGTTGTAGACTCCAAATACCAGCGACAAGATTGAAGATCCATGAAAATAAAATAAAAATCAACTTTCAGAGGCTAGCTCATATGATGGTTTTGATTTAGAAATTAAGTAAGAACAATTAACAATCAATCTTACATCACAAAAGGCATTCCTTTCTAAACTATATATTGATGAACTTGAGTCGACACTGAGAGGGGGGGAATTAGTGTATAACACTTTTCTTAACATTGTTACTGCTGCCCAGAGCTAATGGAGAATCAAACTATCACACACACACAAGCGTATGCAAATCTACCTCGCTACCACTCAGTGGTCAGGTCTACCAGATTTGCACACCCATCCTACAAGCCATTCTACGTACTTCGCAATATACTAGAAATTAAAACAATTAATACAAGAATTTTACGTGGTTCACCAACATAGTGTGTAATGGCTAGTCTACGGAGTAATGCCCAATGGGCTCCGTATATACTCGGATACTCTACTTCTAGTATTTTACAATACTAGGATGTGAACCCTACGTTTTCCCAGCATAAAACCGAGAGGGCATAACAATGTCAGTATTTAAGAATCTATGTACAAGTGTTCAGCACACGCTGCACACACCAAGCTTAACCTGCACCCAAGGGAAGCAAATAGTAACAGTTTTTAGGCTTCTAACAATGCCTTACAATTTACCCCCACTAGCTAAGCATTCAACAACTTTCAGCTATTCTAGCATACAATATATTAAAAGCTTAAATAGATTGTGAATTGAAAAAATCTCACAAACAATGCTTTCGAATGGCCAACAATATCTTTGAATCTTTACACTGCTCTCAAGATCCTTCAACAGTCTTTAATGATGGTAGAACTTGATTCACAAAGCATATCTTGCTTGCAGGGATCCATTCTCCTTCTCAAAACTTCACAATCACCATTGATGTTCAATAATGGCTCTATCAATCTCTCCTAAGTATTCAAAACTTCATTACTAAGCAATAGAGAGACTGATTATGATTCTCATAGCCAAAAACCCTAGAAAACACTCTTCATTGTTGTTTTCTAGGGAATTTTCATTTTTTTCCTTCGTTTTCACGATTCTTACCACCACCCAATGAATAGAGGGCTCAAAAATAAGGGAACTACAAGTTGAACGGACCAATTTAGAGCTCAGATGAAGGAGTTATGGCGGTTTGAAGATCGGCCAAGCAGATTAAGTTAAATGGCATCTTTTTAGCCGTTTCCATGCGTCCGTGATACAGGAAATCGCTGCCCACTGATGTGTTGTCGAACTTTGATTGGTCGATTGCTGAATCTCAAAACAAAACAGTTGGATTGACTTCAAAAAGGCAGGATTTATAGTGAGCTGCTGGATCTGCATAAATCACGTCGGGCGCGATCTGCTTCAATCGTGATTGCAAGATCTGGATCGACCCCGCTGCCTTACATTATGCGTGCTACACCGAAAAGCTATCTCAACTGACTGGTCAAATCACATTGTTGATCTGTGATTGGCTGTGCAGAGCATCTTCAATTGTAGCCACTGGATCAACTGAAAAAGGCAGGATTTGCCTTCAACCCTAGGATCGTCATAATTGCACCAGACTCGATAGCCTTGAACTATAGCCTTTGGATCAGGATCCACTTCTACCGAGCACCATACGTGCACCTCACCATCACGAAGCATCCTTCATGCGATGTAGTTCACCGCATTAACCTGTGATCAATCAATAACGATGTGAGAGAATCTGACCCATCCGTCAAGCAACAATGGATCCCGCACTATTAAGATCCATCAGATGTGGATCTTAGAGGTGTGGCTCAATCTGAACCGTTCAATTGGTTTTAAATCATATTTACAATAATTATAGCTTCTTCCATCAACTTTAATAATTATAAATAAGCCCCTGGACAATTAAACAATACTATTGTTTTCCCTATACCATAACAACTCACCAAGAGCATGGATTTTTGGACTTTTTCGAGCGATCCGAAGGAAACTGCGATATCTCCCTCATCCAACATCGGAATTGAGTGAATCAAGTTGCGTTGCAAAGATAACTCGAGGCTCTACATCTTTCCACTATCGGATTTCCATGAAACTATAGTGGGATCCACCAATTAGAGCCTCAAAATCAAAACTCTATCAAACCTTAGAATTCAGACTCAAAATTTTGCGTGCATGCTCACACGCACTCCCACACACAGTCTATCACACCCCAATTCTGAACCGACCAGAATGGTGTGAGTGAATCGTCACTGAACCAACGGTTCACACCAGGATCTCAATAAGACAGTGTCCACTCATACAAACCATCGCACATAACCACAATCAGAATATGATAAATACAGCGGAAGTCTTTAAATAAATGAACTGAGTATTCTATTGATAAATTTAAAGAAGTATTCAATTATCCAAATTTTAACCGTATTTAAATATCCTTACATCACTTTAATAAAATAACTGAAACAAACAAAATAAAATCAAAGGTACACGCAGAAAGGCACTCGAATGAAGCGTCATGCTCGTCCTCTCCTGCTTGCACATCCAGAGCAGTAACACCTCCATACGCCAAAGCGTTCACATAGTCGTCCACCGTGTAACCTGCATCAACATCTAAAATGGTGTGTACACAAAGGGTGAGCTCACAACTTAGCTCAGTAAGACAATTAGACGGTGAATCAATATTATATGCATGAGTAACAATCATTTTATGTTGTGGTCTGGTTTAAGTTTGCAATGTGCTATAGAAAGGTTCGGAGGCCGCCTCACCTCTATACACGAGTGTGTAGCATCGCACAGTAGATCACACTACCACCGACCCACATGCACCCATCATGGAATAGAAATAGAGCTAACGCATCCACTACCTCCCCTGATACTCCACCCATGCCAATACATAAGCCCCTACTGGCTAGGGCTTGCACACTGGGCTTGCAACTAACCAATCCTATATGTCATCATTGTAGGCTCCATCCTAGTACAGCTCACTACGGCATAGAGATAGAGCTAGAGCGTGGTGGCCGAGCTGGAGACCACAATGCCACACCTCCCCCTGATGCCCTACCAGCATCAAGCATACTAAGACAGGTACCATCGACCGGTATGTATGAAATTCATACTTAAGTTGGTCTGGTTGGTCCGATTTTGTACCTGATTGTCATCCGCTCGTCCCGTCTGGCCCGATGATGATTGAAAGACCTATTACGACATGAAATCAAGGTTTAGATCGGGTTCACAGAGTGCGGGTCTTACACAGTCTACCACCTTAGATCATTTTAGAACATCACTAAACACATGTACAACACTATTGACTATCAAAACTGCTCCTGCCCAATCAACTCAGTGTAGAAACCCAATCAAAACCCAATCAACTCACTACATACCTTCTCAAACACTCTATGGAGGTTGTAGAACATTGTAGAACATGTACACAAGGCTACTTTTTCTTTGCCACTGTACAAACACCACTGCCACTCTATCACTGCATTGACACTCTCTCTCCTACACTAATGTCCTCTCTCCTCATTTCTTTGATCATATGCTCATCCGATCTACCACATCTGCCAAGTTGCCAACAATGACAACACAAAGTCCAACATATATGGAGTACCAAAATACAATTAAAGTCAACAAATGAAGTATAACTAAAACAAGAAGAAAGAAGTTAAAATTTAAAAGTAAAAGCCATCCAAAAAGTAAAAAACCCTCTCTTGAGAACTGGAAGGCCAAAAAATTTAAATTTTAACCAACTAAGATTTCATCTAAGGGGAAACTGAAGCATTCTACAATCTTGCTACAAAGATATCAAGAAGCTCAGGGTTCTATATTAACTCTTGCATCATTTCCTCAGACATGACCAGATATTTCATAGGTAGTTGCTCGTTATGAGATGTGTAATAGGATAAAGATAAGTTTTGTGATTGTGAAACAAAACCAAGATCTAAATACAGACTCAAGTAGTCCTGGTTCTCTATATCCTCAATTTTTCCTACTTTCGCAAACAAACCACTAGAGTCCTGGTACTGCAGAGATGTGTCATTGTCGACACTGCTCCTTGAAGACGAACCAGACTTGGGTAAGACCTTTGACAATCTCCTCTAGTAGACCAAGATGAGCGGGCTCCAAAGGGAAAAAATCCATAAAGTCAGAGGTGGGCATGTTAGTTTGATTAATAGAAGATGACAAATAGTGAGAGGAGTTCCCAAAGATGTCAAAGCTGTATCAAAGAGATTGAAGATGGAGTAGAACTGAGGAAGTCACCAAATTGGAGACCAACATTCTCTAGAGAAGAATTTGAGGAGGAAGAGTTTGGGGGTGGCAATAGCCAATCAGAGAAAGCCACGTATTGATGAAGGTTAAGGTCCATGATGGATGGTGGAGATGGTTGGGGGAAATGGAAAGGAGAAGAGAATAGGAGGGAGTGATGGTGATGTGGAGGAGAGGAAAGAGGACAGAGGATTTTAGTATGAGCTTTGAGACCTCGCATGGCACGAGTAGCACAATCATAAGCATAGGTAGCTTCTTCGGCAGTGTCGAAGGTGCCAAGCCAATGCCTCACTTTTAAATGTGGGTTTTTAATCTCAGTAGCATATCGACCCCACAGCCATCTCCAGATGCCTCGGTATTTCATATTCCCAACTCCGCCGCAAGTGCCTCCAGTAGTAATTTCCTTCATACATCTTTTGTTGTTGTTATTGCATTCCTTTTGTTGCATTAAATTTTTTCAAAACCCGAGGATAAAGGATAAGAAAAAATACCAATTGACAAAAGAAGTTCCAATTGAAAGTTTTTGATTTATCAGTCATTACATTATTATTATAGACAGTACTAACAAAGATAAAGCGACAGAGGCAAAAAAAAAATTGATTCATCATCTATAACATCTACTCATCCCGTGATTTCGAATCAACAGATTCATTGAACAACTCTTGAGTTGTTGAGTAAAGTAATAATAATTAAGAACTATGTCATGTAACTTCATTCACAAATAAAACTCTCCTTGAATCACTATGGAATAAAGAAAATGGTTTTTATCTTCTTTTTTTTTTAATTGCATCGAGTCGATTTTTGAACAACCAACCTCCATAACACCCTTTACTTTATTTCAAATTTCAATATTTCCATTTCATTTTGATCCAACTCGATTCTAAGACTAATAATTTCTATGTAATGAATGGATTCGAACAAAAAATCTTTTCTTTTGTACAACCACGAGAAGGGATTTCTCTATTTCGCATCTAATTAAATTGTGTTGTGAGAATACAATAATCTCTTTTATGAATTATTATTATTAGAGCCCAGTTCGTACCTCTTGTTACTCTACTTTTTGACTATAAACGGTGGAATCGTCCATTGCGATATATATATATCTAAAGAATAATCAATTGAAAAATGCTATAAGAAATGAAATGTCACAATATTTTTTTTATACATGTGAAAGTGATGGAAAACAAAGAATATCTTTTAGATATCCGCCCATTTTATCAATGTTTTTGAAAATGATAGAAAGAAAAATATCTTTGTACATACTAGAAAAAATATCTTCTAAAGAACTGTATAATCAATGGGTTTATACCAATGAAGAAAAAAAGAAGAACTTGAGTAAGAAATTTTTAAATTGAATTGAAGCCCTAGACAAAGGGTCTGGAATTGGACAAAGAAAAGAGAGTGCTCGACCGGAACAACGGCCACCGTAATTACATAGATAAATCTAGATCTAAATACGGGTGACACCCTCCCCCCCTCCCTTTTTTCTTTTCTTTTATGTTTCATTAATTTCATTTCATTTGATTAATGCGAAGTTCCTTAAAAACTTCTGCCTTCTTTGAAATATCATGAACAGTTCCTGTAGGTTGAGCCCCTTTTTCCAGTAAATATAGAATAAGGGGAACATTTAAATAAGTTTCATTCTTTATCGGGTCGTAAAAACCTACTTTCCGAAGACCTCTTCCTTCTCTTTGGGATCGAACATCCATTGCAACGATTCGATAGATGGCTCATTGGGATAGATATAGATAAACAATGCCCCCCCTAGAACCGTATAGGAGGGTTTCTCCTCGTACGGCTTGAGAAAGAATTCTGTGGACATGTCTTTTGGGTAAGATTACATCGATTGAGTGAAACTAAATGGTGGTGGAGGGTTGATGTTGATGACAGTCTGGTTAAATAGAGAAGGTAAAACCCAGAGAGAGAAGGTAAAAGAGAACAGTGAATTAGATTTAACGACAAGGGAAGATCAAATAGAATCCATTAAATGGAAGAGTAGCTGTTCAGATGATTAGATTGCCGTTGTGAGAGTAAGAGAGATAGAGAATGTCTCGTCCATCAGTTCAGTGCATATATATGTCATGGGCATGCACCCAAAAAAAGAAACTTAGACTGGCTCCTCTCTAAGCTTCTCCCTGATGTATCTTTTCCAAGGCATTTATGACTAGTTTTCTTTATTACAATTGTGTGGTTTTTAAAGTTTCAAGTTTCATCTTTTTAATTATTTCATTTTAAATCCCCCTCAAACTTAGACTCAACTCATAATCAGACCACTCTCAGATTGAAGTTAGTTAGAGCAATATATGTTTGAATTTTAAGACTTGTACAGATAAACGTAGTAATATCCAATAAAAAAAGTGTAAGTAAGATGCTAAAATGACAAATTCAAATCATCTCCTCCCTAGGTTTAAGGAGACGCGGCTACCTCTAGCCGATGCCCGGCATGTGGGCATCGGCTGAATCCAAACCGTCCAGCCAAGCCAAGCTGAGAAGTGCTCCTAAATCGATTAACTTGGTTTTAAAACAAGTCTCAATTATTACTCAATTCGATATTGTTTTCTATTAATAATAACTTCAAACATATAAGAGATAAACTGATAGAACGTTTATGAACCATTTAAAACACTTAAAAGGAGCCAATGATGGGAACAAACTGAAGATGGACTATTTGACCACATTTACTTGAGAAACACACAGATAGGAGACTTTCAAGTTCCATACTTATTTTGTTCAACAAGTCTGGGTCCTCTCCCCGGTTACTATTTCAGTACCATAGTTTTTTATTATATTTTAGGAAAAACTCTGATCTACCTCTCAGGTTAAGAGAGTATGAAAATAGGGATTTTAATTCTCATATAGGTTGGAAACTAATAAATAAACAGTGGTTTATAATTTTGAGACATTTTTTTTTAAAGAATTTTAAGCTGGTAAAAAGAGACTTAAAATGTCTGATTGAAGAGAGATATTTCCTTGGGTGAGGTTTAAACCAGTTCTTTCTTTCAAAAAAAAATATAATCCAACAAAATGGACCCCACAAAATACAAGACACACCCAACAGAGTGGTATCAGAGCTCCTTTCTTTTCTTCGGGCTGGTGTGGGTTGCACTGGACACAATAACTAACAGGCTGGTCCGGTATTAGTTTGTTATCGGGCTGGCTTATCGAAGTGATTTCGGGCTAACTTGGTCTGGACCGAACTTATCGGCCTTATCGGGCCCATTAAATATGTAAGCTATATAGCCTATTTTATTAATTCTATCTATAAAATTAGCATCATTCCTTCCAATCATCCTAGTATGGTGTTCGCTTACTTCTCGGAGGAGACAAAATTGACTACAACCCAAGATCCCAACATTATGAAACTACTTTGGGTGGCTAAAGGGCTGATTTGTGTTTGTTCAATTGAGGAAAAAGAAGAGAGGAAGGTTACCATTGATTTGATTCGACCAAATTATCCCGATGGATTCAAGTACCTCATCATGGTAGGGCGTCCATGTAATGGGTTGATCTGCCTTACTGGGTATTATATGGGTTCTTATGGGTTATTACTGGTTTGTAACCAAGCAACGCAAAACACTGTGGTAATCCCCAAAGGCAATGAGAGAAAATACAATGACATGGAGGGACTTGGGTTTTGTATTATTCACCCCTTCTACCAGAGAACCCCTACACTGTCCATTTTAAATTTTTTGCCATTCTCGAAATGTTTGACTGTTTTTTTTACTGTACCGTTCTTGTTTTACTCGGTTTAAAACCCGTTTCATCCTTCTTCTTCTTTTTTCCATTCTCATTTTAACTAACTATGATCTGGACCCAACCTACATGTAAGGTTAACCACACTTAAATTACAAAATTGGATCTAGCTCAAACTCTTGACTAAATTTAGTTCAAGTAAGGGTTAGTCCAAACATGGACTGGTCCAAGAATGAGGTACACCAAACATTGGGCTGGTCTGGTTCCAACATTAGACTAAATCAGGTTTGAGCATTAAGATGCAACAAACCAAATTGAACCAGATTTTGACATCAATAGGAAGCAACTTAAACCTCTGTTGGACTTTGTGTTGTCATTGTTGGAAACTTGGCTGATGTGATAGTGTTTGTGAGTATTCAGTCAGAGAAATAAGGAGAGAGAGTATCAATATAGGAGAGAGAATGTCAGGGTAGTGGCAAAGATGGAGCAACCTCATATGTGTGTTTTACAGTGTTCTACATATCTTTCAGATGACTTGCAATGAGTTGAATGGGATTTTACACTGATTTTGATGAGAGAGAATGTTTATGGACCCCACTGGTGATGTGGCACAGTTTCTGATGACATGGCCGAGTTTATAATGATGAGGCAATGTTGCGACATCTTGAAACATTACATGAAGAAAGAAGATATAGAGAGAGAATGAGGAGAGAGAATGAGGAGAGAGAAAATGTTGGTGGGTCCCACAGTAGGTTCATGGAAATTCGACAGTGGAAAGATGTAGAGCGTCGAGTTATCTTTCCAACGTAACTTGAATCACTCAATTCCAACGTCGAATGAGAGATATCGTAGTTTCCATCGGATCGCTCGAAAAGTTCATTAATACATTTGTTCGGGGGCATTTTGGGTAAGAAGAAATGTAGAAGATTCCAAATCGGCTGCTAAAATGAAGCCACGATGCTTAGATCCACTTTGAATGGCCCAGATCAAGGCCGGCTGAAGTGTAATGTGGCCTTTGCATCTTGATACCATCGCGCGAAATCTGGTTGGACGGAAGCAGGTTAATACAATGAACCGCGATTCATGAAGACAGCTCTCTGATTCGTGTGATGCATGTGCGGTACTACGGTGGATCATATCCAGATCCCGCGGCTCACGTAATCTCCGGTCGCACCTGACGCGATTTACTCATATTCGATGGCGCAGGTTCAATCCCGCCTTTTTAAGGTAATCTGACGGTCTCTGTTGAAGATCCCTTGAATGTCAATCAGCGTGAGACAACTCATAAGGCGGGCGGCGATTAAGTGTTGCGCAGGTGCACGATATGGCTTTGAAAGATTCTCTTTCCTTATTTCTGACTGGCCGAACTTTAAACCGACATAACTTCTTAATTCGAACTCCAAATCGGTCCGTTCAAGTTGCAGTTTCCATATTTTTGGATTCTCTACCTATTGGGTGCCGTTGGGAGTTGAAAAAATGAAGAGAAAAATCAAAAAGTGCATTTTGAAGCTTGAGAGAAGGGTTATCTAGGGTTTTGTGCCATGTGGGAGTGATCAATCACCAACGACCTCTTCTCTATGCATTAATGGAGTGCTAAACCCCTTTGAGAGGTCAGTAGAGCTTTTATTTTTATATTCATGGTGATTATGGATTGTTTGGAAGAGATTGAAAGCCTGTGAGCGAGGTGTGCTTTGTGAATCGATCTCTATCATCATTGAAGGCTGTTGGAGAATACTTGAGAGTAGTGTAAAGCTTTAGAGATATTGTTGGTCATTCGAAAGCAGTTGTGAGGTTTTTCAATTCTCTATCTATTTGTTGCTTTCAATATATTATATGCTAGCGTAGGTAAAAATTATTGAATACCTAGCTAGTGGGGGAAAATTGTAATGTAAATTTATAAGCCTAAAAAAATTGTTATTTGTTTCTCGTGGGTGCGGGTTAAGCGTGGTGTGTTCAGTGGGTGCTGGACACTGGCTGTTAAGCCTGAATCTTGGCATTGGTGCGCCTCTCAGTTTTATGCTGGAAAAACCTAGGGTTAATATCCTTGTCTTGTTAAAGACTAAAAGTTGAGTGTTGAGTAAAAACGGAGCCCGTTGGGCATTACTCCGTGGACTAGCCATCACACACTGTGTTGGTGAACCACGTAATATCTCTGCATCCATTATTTTGCTTTCTGTTATATTTTGGAGTGTGTGGAATGGCTTATAGGATGGGTGTATAAATCTGATAGACCTGGCCACTGAGTGGTAGCGAGGTAGATTTGCATGCGCTTATGTGTGTGTGAAAAGTTAGGTCTCCATCAGCTTTAGGCATTAGTAAATAATTAAGGAGAATTTTCAGACACTAATTCACCCCCCTCTCAGTGTCATATCAAGTTCATCAATTGGTATCAGAGCACCAGGCTCAGTGATCCCTTAAAGAGCAACTCAGAAGATAAGAATAAAGATATGGCACTAGGAGAAGGTTTTAACAGACCCCCAATGTTTGATGGGACAAAATTTGTATTTTGGAAAAGAAGAATGGAGATCTACATAGGGTCTCTTAGATTTGATGTATGGGCTTCTATTGATAATGGCTACACTCCTCATGATACAAATGCTCCCACTACAGTAGACAACAAAATTTTTGAAAATAATCGTGTAAGACCCGCACTCCGTAAACCCGGTCTAAACCTTGGTTTTATGTCGTAGCAGGTCTTTCGATCATCACCGGGCCAGACGGGATGAGCAGATGACAAACAGGTACAAAATTGGATCAAAGACGGTCAAATAGATGTTATTTTATGTTGACCGGTCGATGGTACCGGTCATGGTACTGGTCGACCGGTCAGCTGCGCAGCTGAGTGCGGAGATCTAGAAATTGACTTCTGTGGGTCCCACTTTCCTGATTTCAAATCCTAAGACTTTCCTAATCCTAATAGGGTTACTAAACCCTAATTCTAGCCTATATAAACACTCTTAAACCTCCTCAAATCTGTTCCATTGTCTCTCACAAACCCTAGAGAAAAGAATGAGGATGGAAAGGAGAAGGAGCTAGGAAGAAGAAGGAGGTACCGCCATTACCGTTCGACGACGCTCACATTACACCAGTCAACGGTAAGTGTTTTAACCACTCTTCTTACCCTATGACTCTAGGATAGTTATAGGGGTGGATCAATACCATGCAAAGTAGGTATTGATCTAAAACCCTAACTGGACCTCAAAACCCTAAATTTGCCGTTAAATCCTAGATTCAAGTTCCGAGATGATATTCATCGAAACTAGACTTGAATGAGTTGGAGATAACTCTAACTCAAAGCTCAGACTTAGAATGGATAGGAAAAACCCTGGAAATCCATAGAAATTGATCGACGGCAGTCGAAAAACCCAAGTATGGTCTTTCGGAGATACCGGTCGACTATACCGGTTGCACACTATGCGGCCGGTATGTTTCCACCAGTACCTTCCGGAGGGGCTGGTCTGTGGGGACCGGCTGACCATACCGGTCGCCAGTCTTCCCCACAGAGCTACGATCAGTACATGCCACCGGTCAGCTCTGTGAGTGTAACTTTGTAGCATCGTTGGTTTTCGACCAACGTAAACCCTAAGAAAAATATTCTATTGAAACCCTAATAATATTGTAAGACTTTGTGACTTTCCGTTTGGATCTTGCGACGTGGAGCAAGCTAACAAATGAGCGTCAGGTAAGGGAATCTGACCTAAACCTAATAATTAATGGACAATAAATCTTTGTTAATCACCTGAATATATATGATGTGATGTTTGTGCATATTCACATGCCACCCTTTACTTTCAGTTATTATTATTGTTAATGCATTATAGGATGTGATTCTTAGGCATGTGATTGTTTTCGTTAGTGTGTGGAGTGGGGCATGGGCCTGGAATCATTCCTCACACTGGCACCTTTTGTAGTATTCTATTTCAACATGCTTGGTATGGGTGGGGCATCAGGGGAAGGTCGTGGTACGGTGGTCTCCGATGTTGATGCTGGCCTAGCCATGGTGATGTGGCACTGTGGTCTCCGAGGTGGACGCTGGCTTGTCCACGATGCTTTAGCTCTATCTCTATGCCGTAGGGAGTCATGTTGGTATTGGGTCTACCTGCGTACTGTTCTATCCTAGTGGGTTAGTTGCGGATAGGGTATCAGGGGAGGTACGCGGATGCCTTAGCTCTATCTCTATGTCGTAGACGGTTGTGCTGGAATAGAGCATACATTGATGACATATAGGATTGGTTAGTTGCGAGCCAAGTTTGCAAGCCCTGGCCAGTAGGGGCTTAGGTACTGGTATGGGTAGAGCATCAGGGGAGGTACGGGGATATCTTAGCTCTATCTCTATTCCATGATGGGTGCATGTGGGCCAATGGAGGTGTGATCCATGAGGTGCCACACACTCGTGTATAGAGGTGCGGGGGCCACCAAACCTTTCTATAGCACATTGTAAACTTAAACCAGACCACAACATAAAATGATTGTTACTCATGCATAATATTGTGAAACTGTCTGATTGTCTTACTGAGCTAAGTTGTGAGCTCACCCTTTGTATATATACATGTTTTAGATGTTGATGCAGGTTACACAGTGGATGATTATATGAACGCTCCTGTGTATGGTGATGTTGCTGCTTTGGGTATACAGGCAGGAGAGGATGAGCATGACGCTTCATGCGAGTGCCCTTTCTGCGTGTACCTTTGATTTGATTTTTATTTATTTCAATTATTTTTAGTTGGATTAAGTGGATGTAAGGATATTATATTTTAGATTTGAATTTGAATAATTAGATATTTTATTTAAATTTATCAATAGATTCTCAGTTTTTTTATTTAAAGACTTTCGTTGTACTATTTCTATTTTGATTGTGGTTATGTGCAATGGTTTGTATGAGTGGACACGGTCTATTCGAGATCCTGGTGTGAACCGTTGGTTCGATGACAGTTCACTCACACCATTCTGGTTGGATCAGATTTTGGGTGTGACAACTTGGTATCAGAGCCCTCGGGCTCTATCCAACAAACCATATTGCACTTAACTAAGTCGATGAACTGAGTTAGGAAAATTTTAAAATCTTAATACAAACACACCCTAAGCATTGTTTTATACCTGAGACGGACTAAGAAAGAGCATAATGTACTACATTAAATATGGAACTTAACATTTGCACATACATTAGCTAGGGTGAACCATAAAAACTTTCATTAATCAAAAGAAAAATGAGTATCAAATGAAATAGTGCTACAGGGTACAGTCCACAAACCGGATCGTTACCCTGTTATATAAAAAGTCAAAAGAGATGCAAATAAAAGGGACAATCATGGGGTAGGGGGCCTAGGAGGAATAGGGTCCGCTATGTCATAATCTCACTCGTAAGCGACCCTAAGCCAGTGTACCTGGTCCTGTGTCACCCGTAGGCTACGAGCCAGACGTCCCAACTCCTGACCCATCTCTCACTGAGACTCTAGGATGACCCTCTGGGTGTCCCTGATCTCTGTGAACATGCTCAACACCGGGTCTGGAGGGGGATGAGATGGTCCAGCTGTAGATGTAAACGGTGGTGCTGCAGGTGTAGGCTGTGGAGCTGGTGCTGGTACACCCTCTCCCTATCATCGTCATCATCACTCTCAGCCTCTGCTACATATGCTGCATTGGCTGCTGTTGCTGCTGCAGCTGCGGCTGCTACCCTCCTAAGTGGGCGAGGGCGAGCCTCCAACTCGTCGTCGCTAACAGGCAGATTATCCATCTGCATCCTTAGAATGGCATCTCAGTCGATGTCGGAGGTCGTGGTGTCCTCAACAGCCACCTCGCCTCTCATGCTCACTTCTAGGCGGCGCAGAAGGGATGTGATGAGACGACCGTATGGAAGGTTACTGGCCTGATCGGCCAGGGTCGCCTGATGCATGGTGCGGATGATGAAGTAAGGGAAAGAAACCCGCTCCCCTGTGCAGACGCAGTAAGTAAAGTACTGAGTGAGCTGTGATAACTCACTGTAGTGGCCGCTCTGGGGCACAATGTTGTGCTGGATGATGCGGCTATAAACTCGAGCCAGGGGCTTCAGACTAGCCGCCTTCATAGGAGCCCCAGGATTTAGGATCTGCTCTGCTATCTCTCGGCGTAGGTCCTCGCTCAGATAACCCTTCACCTTTGGAGGGCAGTATACTAGGTCTCCATCATTGGTTACCCCCAGCAGGTCAACCAACCAATGAGTGTCGAAGGAGATATGGACACCCTTGACGTAGCTAGAGATGCGCAAGTCCCTACCCTGATTGGGATCGTTGACATCCCCATGAAGCTCCAGGTTAGCATAGAAATGCTTAACCAGGTTGGGACGAGTGGTCTCTGTGTATGAGATGACAGGCACCCACCCAAGCACGTCAAAAGCTGCTCGCACATCGAACCTGTCCAACTGTTCCAAGTTAACTCACCGTCCAGATTCGATGTTTTTGCTATCAAACCAGGGGAAACGAGCTTGTGCCGCCTCAGAACGAAACCACAGTTCATCGAGCTGTGGAGCTGGTGGCGGAGGAGCGCGCACGCTCGAGCCATGAGGATGCTTTCCAAGAGCACGTCGTAGAGCCATTAAACTGCAAAACAAAAAGAAAGCAAGAAGAAAATGTTAAATTTTATTGAAATTTCGGCAGCATAACGACAGTAATTTGGAAAAAAGCCTCAAACTCACCCAAAAACTTGGGGAGGAGGACTTACGTAACCCCCACACTCTTTAAGAAATCAATCACAGGTAATTACAATAAGAAATTTCAAGAATTTAAGAAAAATCAAGAAAATTCAAAAATTTTGAAAACCAAGGTCAAAAATTGTAAAAATTTGATTTTTCCAAAAACCGTTCGGTTGAACCTCAAATTGGTTGAGGGATTTTTCTCTTTGGGGTCTCTAAACCCTTTCTAAGTCGAAGGAAAAGAGTTCCTACGGTTAGAATCTCTCAATCAAAGAAAAACCTAAAGTTTTAACTAAAGACGATATGGAAATTTTATAAAAACTTGATAGAGAGGGAAGAGACCTACCTGGAGACGATGTGTTGAGTCTGGATCGGAAGAAATCACTCCCAAGATGACCGATCGGACTGTAGCAACTCAGAATCCAGAGGAGAATCGCCACTAGAAGAGAGGAAGGAAAGAAAAGTGAGAAAAATCTCACTTTTTGCGATTTTAAAAGCATTTCTGGGTATACCGGTCGATATACCGGTTGACCAGTACCCCCTCCAGGGCTGCGACCGCTATGTCTCGGTTGTCTCGGTCAGAATTTATATTCTGACCGGTCGACTATACCGGTTGCAACTTTCCTACAGAGTGTCTACCGGTATGTTGCGACCGGTCAGCTATAAAACAGCCAGAAAAATCAAGAAAATTTTGAAAAAATTTGTAGATTTAAATTCTACTTTTTGACTGTTTCGCCTTACATTGTTCAAGACTAACACCAATACTATTGTTCTCATTCTCATGTGTTATGTCTTCTTCTCAGATCCAAACAGAATAGTCTGAGATGGTGGGCGGTAACGGTTGTAGGGGCCGAAAGCGTCACCAGGCTAGGGTGCGCCTCGAGGAAGAAGAACAGGTTGAACCAGGCTATGTTAGAGAGCCAAGCCCGGAAGTTGAGGAAGAACAGGTTCCAAGGGTACCAACAAATTTGCCTGGCCCACCTCACAGGAATTCTGAGACCATTGTTACAAATCTGGTCTATCAGATGCAAGCTCAGCAGAAAGCATTCCTGAGCGAGATGTTGAAGATGTTCAGGCCACCGGGTCCTGATCCCACTGAAGGTACGCCTGAGTCTGGAGGGAATAATACTACCCAGCCAATGCATGGTAGTACAGGGCCGATGGGCCAAGCCGAGAATGTACCACCACCGCACCAGTACCCGTTGTCTTCTGCTTTTCAGGGAGCCTATCCATATCCACCACCATGGTACGGAATGAACACTCAGGGACAGCATGATCTGAGCAGAGCGGTGGATAGATTCCTGAAGTTGAAGTCTTTATCATTCACCGGTAAGACAGGGAAACCATTGTGGTCAGCACCAGTGGGTTGTAGAGATGGAGAAAAACTTCTGACTGATGACCTGTACAGAGGAGGAAAAGGTCTTATTTGCCACTCATATGCTGAAAGAAGACGCAAATGCTTGGTGGAATTCTACACAGGCATATCTGGAGACGACGCATACGCAGGTGGATTGGGAAGTGTTCAAGGTTGCCTTCTTCGATAAGTATTTTCCAAAGAGCTTCAGAGATCAGATGGAGAAGGAGTTCCTTAATTTGCATCAGTCTCAATCAACTGTGGATGCTTACCAGCAGAGGTACGAAGAGTTATTTTTCTTCGCACCAGCAAGTATGCAAGAGGAAGAGACCAAGACACGTAGGTTCACCATGGGACTGCGTGGAGGGATCAGAGAGCATATATTGGGTCTGGACAAGAAAATTTACAATGAGGCTGTACAGGTTGCGAGAGTGATAGAATCCAGTCAGAGGGATAGCTTCTTTGCACAGAACAGGGGAGTGAAGAGACCCGCTATTGAGAGTTCGGGTGGCGGTAACAATAGACCTTTCCGCCCATACAGGGCTCAAACCGCTACAGTGCCTGTAAGGAACAATACGGCACCACCTGTGCCCCAGTTCGCTGGATGCAACCCGAACATTAAATGTTTCAACTGTCAGCAAGTGGGTCATATTGCAAGGACCTGCACTCTACCTAGGAAGCAACCTCCTCAGCAAGGAAAAATATTTGCGGTCACTATCGAAGAGGCAGCCGCATCACCTGATGTGGTCATTGGTATGACTTTATCCCTTACTATTTGGCTTATTATTCATTGTGTGTGTGAGCATGTAGAACTAAGGGATAATAAAAAATTTAGGAATTGTAAATGTAGCTGGTATACCTGCCAGAGTACTATTTGACTCTGGGGCCATGCACTCCTTTGTTTTTATTTCCTTTGGGAAGCGAATGGAGTTACCGATCAAGCACTTGAACCCAAGCTTGATAGTTCGTTCTCCACTAGGAGTCGAAGTGGCTTTGACTGAATATTATGGACCATGTACAGTTTGTATTGAGGGTCGAGACTTAGAAGCAAGTCTGGTACTACTCGAGATGGCAGACTTTGATATCATTTTGGGAATGGATTGGCTAGGCCATCATTCAGCTATCCTATTATGTGGTGAAAGGAAGCTTGTGCTTATAGACAAAAAGGGGAAGCAGTATAGCTTCACTGGGACCAAGTTACCTAGGAAGCGGAAGTTGATCCTCTCCACCCTAAAAGCTAAGAGATGCTTGGAGAAAGGGGGAGTGGGGTATCTAGTATCTGTAGTCGACATCACGGCGGAGTCACAAAAGATGAAAGATATAGATGTGGTTCGACAGTTCCCAGATGTATTTCCAGAGGATCTCCCAGGTCTACCATTAGACAGGGCTACAAAATTTGTGATGGACCTTATGCCAGGTTCGGCGCCGGTGTCTAAAGCACCATACAGGATGGCCCCTACCGAGTTAAAGGAGTTGAAGACCCAGTTACAAGAATTGTTATATAAGGGTTTCATATGACCTAGCATATCGCCTTGGGGAGCACCTGTATTATTTGTCAAGAAGAAGGACGGAAGTGTAAGGCTATGCATTGACTACCGTGAACTAAGCAAATTGACTATCAAGAACCGGTATCCTTTGCCTAGGATCGATGATTTGTTCGATCACTTACAGGGTGCAAAGGTCTTCTCGAAGATTGATCTCCGATCGGGGTATCACCAACTGAAGATCAAGGCCGGGGATATTCCGAAGACTGCTTTCAGGACAAGATATGGGCATTACGAGTTTCTAGTTTTGTCGTTCGGGTTGACCAATGCCCCAACGTCATTCATGGAACTAATGAACCGAGTGTTTCATGATATGTTGGACACTTCGGTCATCGTATTCATCGATGACATATTGGTCTACTCAAAGGACATGGAGACTCATACAACACATTTGAGGGCAGCCCTACAACGGCTGAGACAGGAGAAGCTTTATGCTAAGTTCAAGAAGTGTGAGTTTTGGCTGAAGGAAGTGGCTTTCTTGGGCCATGTAGTATCGAAAGACGGTATCAAGGTTGATCCAAGTAAGATAGCTGCTATAGTAGGATGGGAAGCATCAAAATCTTTTGCGGAGATTCGTAGTTTCCTTGGGTTGGCTGGTTATTATAGAAGATTCGTGGAAGATTACTCTAGGATTGTTGTTCCACTCACCAGATTGACCAAGAAGGGGGAGAAATTCATATGGACAGATGAATGCAAGAAGTGCTTTCAGACTTTGAAGTCAAGACTAGTCTCTGCACCTATCTTGACCATCCCAAAACCAAGCGTACCGTTTACTTTATATACGGATGCTTTAGGGTTGGGTATCGGGTGTGTATTGATGCAAGGAGAACAGGTGATTGCTTACGCATCAAGACAGTTAAAAGAGCATGAGAAGAACTATCCTACGCATGATTTGGAGCTAGTAGCAGTTATACATGCCATCAAGACTTGGAGACACTACTTGTATGGTGAAAAGTTTTAGATCAAGTCAGATCACAAGAGCTTAACTTATCTTTTCACTCAGAAGGATCTGAATATGAGACAGAGGAGATGGCTGGAGTTATTAAAAGATTATGATTGTGACATCCAGTACCATTCGGGAAAAGAAAATGTTGTGGCTGACGCCTTAAGCAGAAAGTGGACATCGAAACCTGAGGTAGGACCAAGTTCAAATGCTGCATTGTGTACCGCAGCCTTAAGTTCAATTGAAGGCGAGGAAGAGTATATAATAGAGACTGCAGAAGATCCATTCGAGCAAGGCTTAATTCATAAGTTCACCATGATGTTCGCAGCTTTGAAGATCTCACCGGATCTAGTTGATGAAGTCAAGGTAGCAATCCTACAGGATCCACATCTCAAGACAGTACAAGAAGACTTAGAGAAGGGTACGAGCAATTCTGACTTTACCTTGGATTCAGACAAGGTACTCAGGTATTGTGGATAGTTATGTATACCTGAGAGTGAAGACTGTAATATCAGAGATCGAGTTATGACTGAAGCTCATTACACTCTATATTTGGTACATCCAGGAAGTACCAAAATGTACCATGATTTAAGAAGACTATATTGGTGGAGGGGTATGAAAGCAGATATAGCTCGTTTCGTGTTCCAATGTCTGAATTTTCAACAAGTTAAAGCAGAAAGACAGAGACCCGCAGGTTTACTACAGCCATTACTGGAACCTGCATGGAAATGGGATTGCATTACTATGGATTTCGTCACTGGTCTACCTTTGACACCAAGGTCAGTGGATGCAGTTTGGGTAATAGTAGATCGACTCACCAAGATAGCTCGATTTATTGCAGTCAGACCTCAGTATACCATGGAGAAGCTGGCCAAGTTATATGTTGATAATATAGTCAGACTTCATGGCGTCCCAGAGAGTATAGTATCTGACAGAGATCCTCGTTTTACATCAAAGTTCTGGGAAGGGTTACAGAAAGCTATGGGAACCAAGTTGAAGTTTAGTACAACTTTCCACCCTCAGACAGACGGGCAGTCAGAAAGGACTATTCAGATTTTAGAAGATATGCTCCAAGCTTGTGCATTAGACTTCAAGGGAGCTTGGGACAAGAAGCTATCACTTATCGAGTTTGCTTATAACAATAGCTATCAGGCTACAATTCAGATGGCTCCATATGAAGCACTCTATGGGAAAAAGTGTCGAACACCTCTGTTATGGAACGAGGTGGGAGAAAGAAGAATTGTAGGGCCGGAGTTTGTTGAAGAAACTTGTCGAGTGATTGATCAGATCAAGGAGAGAGTAAAGACAGCTCAAGTTCGACAGAAGCACTATGCGGATAATCGACATCGAGATCTGGAGTTTGCAGTGGGTGACAAAGTATTCTTGAAGATATCACCGGTGCGAGGTTTGAAACGGTTTGGTAAGAAGGGAAAGCTATGCCCCAGGTATGTGGGACCATACGAGATATTGGCTAGACGGGGTAATGTAGCATATCAATTGGCTCTACCACCATCTATGTCAAGTGTTCATGATTTGTTCCATGCATCATTGTTGAAGAAGTATGTCAGAGACTCATCGCACATCTTGACAGCAGACCCCCCAAACTTGACTGAAGAGTTAACATTCGAAGTGGTGCCTGTGATGCTCTCAAGCTGAAAGGTACAGCAACTTCGAACCAAGGATATTCATTATGTGAAGGTGCATTGGAGAAGCCAAAATGTCGAAGAAATTACTTGGGAAGAGGAGAGCGCGATGAGGAAGGAGTATCCAAACCTTTTCGACGATCAAGGTACGTTTAAATTTTGGGGCCGAAATTTCTTTTAAGGGTGGGGGAGTTGTGAGACCTACATGCAAATTTCGGGGATGAAATTTCTTTTAAGGGTGGGGGAGTTGTAAGACCCGCACTCCGTAAACCCGGTCTAAACCTTGGTTTTTTGTCGTAGCAGGTCTTTCGATCATCACCGGGCCAAACGGGACGAGCGGATGACAAACAGGTACAAAATTGGATCAAAGACGGTCAAATAGATGTTATTTTATGTTGACCAGTCGATGGTACCGGTCTTGGTACCGGTCGACCGGTCAGCTCTGCGCAGCTGAGTGCGGAGATCTAGAAATTGACTTCTATGGGTCCCACTTTCCTGATTTCGAATCCTAAGACTTTCCTAATCCTAATAGGGTTACTAAACCCTAATTCTAGCCTATATAAACACCCTTAAACCTCCTCAAATCCTTTCCATTGTCTCTCACAAACCCTAGAGAAAAGAAGAAGGATGGAAAGGAGAAGGAGCTAGGAAGAAGAAGGAGGTACCGCCATTACCGTTCGACGACGCTCACGTTACGCCAGTCAACGGTAAGTGTTTTAACCACTCTTCTTACCCTATGACTCTAGGATAGTTATAGGGGTGGATCAATACCAAGCAAAGTAGGTATTGATCTAAAACCCTAACTGGACCTTAATTCGAGATGATATTCATCGAAACTAGACTTGAATGAGTTGGAGAAAACTCTAACTCAAAGCTCAGACTTAGAATGGATAGGAGAAACCTTGGAAATCCATAGAGATTGATCGACGGCAGTCGAAAAACCCAAGTATGGTCTTCTAGAGACATACCAGTCGACTATACCGGTTCCACACTGTGCGGCCGGTATGTTGCCACCGGTACCTTCCGGGGGGCTGGTCTGTGGGGACCGGCTGACCATACCGGTTGCCAGTCTTCCCCACAGAGCTGCGATCGGTACATGCCACCGGTCAACTCTCTGAGTGTAACTTTGTAGCATCGTTGGTTTCCGACCAACGTAAACCCTAAAAAAAATATTCTAATGAAACCCTAATAATATTGTAGGACTTTGTGACTTTCCATTTGCGACGTGGAGCAAGCTAACAAACGAGTGTCAGGTAAGGGAATCTGACCTAAACCTAATAATTAATGGACAGTAAATCTTTGTTAATCACCTGAATATATATGATGTGATGTTTGTGCATATTTACATGCTATCCTTTACTTTCAGTTATTATTATTGTTCATGCATGATAGGATGTGATTCTTAGGCATGTGATTGTTTTTGTTAGTGTGTGGAGTGGGGCATGGGCCTGGGATCATTCCTCACATTGGCACCTTTTGTAGTATTCTATTTCAACATGCTTGGTGCGGGTGGGGCATCAGGGGAAGGTCGTGGTACGGTGGTCTCCGATGTTGATGCTGGCCTGGCCATGGTGATGTGGCACTGTGGTCTCCGAGGTCGACGCTGGCTTGTCCACGATGCATTAGCTCTATCTCTATGCCGTAGGGAGTCATGTTGGGATAGGGTCTACCTGCGTACTGTTCTATCCTAGTGGGTTAGTTGCGGATAGGGTATCAGGGGAGGTACGAGAATGCCTTAGCTCTATCTCTATGTCTTAGAAGGCTGTGCTGGGATAGAGCATACATTGATGACATATAGGATTGGTTAGTTGCGAGCCAGTTTGCAAGCCCTGGCCAGTAGGGGCTTAGGAACTGGTATGGGTAGAGCATTAGGGGAGGTACGGGGATATCTTAGCTCTATCTCTATTCCATGATGGGTGCATGTGGGCCAATAGGGGTGTGATCCATGAGGTGTCACACACTCATGTATAGAGATGCGGGGGCCACCAAACTTTTCTATAGCACATTGCAAACTTAAACCAGACCATAGCATAAAATGATTGTTACTCATGCATAATATTGTGAAACTGTCTGATTGTCTTACTGAGCTAAGTTGTGAGCTCACCCTTTGTATATATACTTGTTTTAGATGTTGATGCAGGTTACACAGTGGATGATTATATGAACGCCCCGACGTATGGTGTTGTTGCTGCTTTGGGTATACAGGCAGAAGAGGACGAGCATGACGCTTCATGCGAGTGACCTTTCTGCGTGTACCTTTGATTTGATTTTTATTTATTTTCAGTTATTTTCAGTTGGATTAAGTGGATGTAAGGATATTATATTTTAGATTTGAATTTGAATAATTGGATATTTTATTTAAATTTATCAATAGATTCTCAGTTCATTTTATTTAAAGACTTCCATTGTACTATTTATATTCTGATTGTGGTTATGTGCAATGGTTTGTATGAGTGGACACGGTCTATTCGAGATCCTGGTGTGAACCGTTGGTTCGATGACGGTTCACTCACACCATTCTAGTTGGATCAGATTTGGGGTGTGACAAATAGAAAGGCTCTTAATGCTATTCATGGGGGACTAACAAACAATGAACTGGCTAAAGTAATGGACTACAAGACAGCAAAAGAGGTCTGGGATAGATTGATCAACATACATGAAGGAGATAAGATGATCAAGATTATCAAGCTACAAACATTCAGAGGTCAGTTTGAAAACCTAAAGATGAATGAGGATGAGACCATAGATCAATATATGAACAGGGTTAATGAAGTGGTTAATTCCATTAGAGGACTTGGTGAAGACCTAAAAGGTCATATTGTTTGTCAAAAAATTTTAAGGTCTCTTACTCCTAAATTTGAATAAAAGATATCAGCTCTTGAAGAGACTAAGGATTTAGAACAGGTCATTATTGATGAGATTCATGGAGCTTTGACAGCTTTTGAGATGAGAGTTGATCCAGAAAGCTATGTTGATAAACAAGTAGCCTTCAAGGCCATGAAGAAGATGAAGATTTTTAAAAAAATCAGATCAGGAAGAAAGTAAAGATGAGGCCACAGCTCACTTTACTAGAAAATTGAAGAAGGGTACAGGAAGGTATAGGAACAAACTCCCATTCAAGTGCTTTAATTGTGGTAAGGTTGGACACTTTGCTGCAAAATGTCCAAAGAGGAATAAATTTGATAGTGACGATGAAGATGATAGCAATGACAGTTACAAGGCCAAGAGCTTAAAGAAGAACAAGCCTAAAAGAAAAAACTTTATTTTCAAGAGGAATAGTGACACTTCAGATGATGACTCAGATAATATTTCAGAGGGTGAGTCTAGTGAGGCTTTGTTCATGGTTTTCCTTGAAGAACGAGAAGAGAACAAAAATAAAAAATCAAGCTCAAACAGTGACAAAGAAGGTGAAATAAATTTTGAAGCAAAGTTTCAAGCAGCTATGAAGGAACTTAGCAAGGAACGGAAGAATAACAAGTTTGTCTCAATAGAACTTAAAAAGCAGAAACAGTTGATTCAAGACTTGAGAGTTCAAGATGTAGAGTCCAAGAAAATTATTGATAGTCTCAAGACTCAGCTTGAACAGGTATCTACAGACCACTCTACAGTAATGATTGAGAACGTAGGTTTTAGAGCTCAACTTGAAATACAAGCCCCTGTGATGAGTAAATTTGAAGAGCTTGAGAAAGAATTTATTCTGTTAAAAGCAAAGGTGACTGAGTATGAAGAGCTTGAACGACAACAAAAATTGAATCAACCTAATGAGCCAAGCAATACTACAGTGCACCCTAGTAGCAGCAAGCTAGATGGAATTATAAATTCTCAAAGACCTTTCAATGTTAAAATTGGTCTTGGTTTTGATAAGGGAGAGACTTCTAACAGTGCCAACTCAAAGAAGAAAGGTCCCATCTCTTTTGTGAAAGAGAGTGGAAAGGGCAAAGCTCCTATGGTTTATGTTCAAGAAGAAAATCATGTTCCTATTCCATAGACTACTAATGCAAGACAAGGTAGGAGAGTGGAGCAGAATAACTTCTATGGAGGAAATTATCCCAATGCACCACAGAGACAGATGAGGTACATGACGCCTTTTAAGCCAAGACCTTATTTTCAGGGATACACTTATAAATGCAACGCTTATGGTCACAAGATAGCTACCTGCAAATTCAACATGAGAGAAATCAGACTTGAAAGCAAAAATCAATTTGCTTCCCTTGAAGAAAATTTTATTGAGTGTTACAATTGTCGTAACTATGGGCATATTGCAAGAGAATGCATAACAATTTTTCCATTCACACCACTTCGACAAAGAGTTGTAGGAAGAAGACCTCAAAATTTTTTACAGCATAGGGAGTGTAAGACCCGCACTCCATGAACCCGATCTAAACCTTGAATTCATGTCGTAATAGGTCTTCCAATTATCACCGGGCCAGATGGGACGAGCGGATGACAAACAGGTATGAAACGGAGCATTTAAGTATGAATTTTATTCATACCGGTCGATGGTACCAGTCTTGGTACTGGTCGATCGGTATAGCCTGTGTGGTAGATTACTAAGATCCAGAACCAGATCTCTGCGGGTCCCACTTTCCTAATTCCGAACCCTAGGACTTTCCTAATCCTAGGAGGCTTCCTAAAACTAAACCTAGCCTATATAAACCCCTCTAAACCTCCTAGAATCCCTTCCATTGATCCTCACAAACCCTAGAGAGGAGAAGAAGATTGAAGAAGGAGAAGGAGCTAGGAAGGAGAAGGAAGAGCCGCCATTGTCGTTCGACGAAGAACACCTTACCGCCAGTCGACGGTAAGTGCTTAAACCTTCTTTTACATTATGACTCTAAGATGGTTAGGTTGCTTTGATTAATACCATGCAAAGCAGCTATTGATCTAAAACCTTATTTTCCCGATAAACCCTATTTTTCCGACAAACCCTAATCTAGTCGGTAAACCCTATATTCGAGTTCTAGGTTGAGATCGTAAAAACTAAGACTTGAATGGAGTTGGGAACAATTCTAACTCAATGTTCAGACCTATAATGTGTAGGAAAAACCCTAGGATCAATAGGGGATGATCGACGGCAGTCGAGAAACCGGATATATGGTCTTCCAGAGACATACCGGTCGCACCTTATGCGATCGGTACCGTGACCGGTACCTTTCGGGGACTGGTCGGTGGGGACCAGATGAAGACCATACCGGTCGTAGGTTTTTCCCACAGTGCTGCGACCGGTACCTGTGATCGATCAGCTCTGTGAGATGTGTTTTGCCATTGTAGGTTTTTCGACCAACGTAAACCTATTCTAACTAAACCCTAATATCGTGTAGGACATTGTGATAGCACGTTTGGACCTTGCGATGCAGAGCAAGCTATCAAACAAGCGTCAGGTAAGGGAATCGAACCTAAACCTTAATAATTAATGAACAGTAAAACATTGTTAACAACCCTGATTCTGTGGATTGTGTGAGGACAAAGATGGAAATCTTTTGGAGTCGCCACCTAGATTTAGGTCTAGGACCTTAGAAATGTGAAATCTCACCCCAAGGAAAGACTTCAATTGACTCATGACCCTTAGATTGGATTTCTGGTCCATCAGAGATTGGGTAAGTGTCAGGTTACGGTTATGGGAAGAGGTTAGGCACCCAAACCGTTCGATCGAAATCGGTCTCCTATACCTTTCCTATGCTAGACTCTATTTGTTAAACCAAGCCAAACCAAGTGGTTTGATATCATTGAACCGAATCTGTATCCATCAGATTGCCTACGTATCATGGAATTATTCCAAAAATCAGGTTCACCATCGTAGTTCAGGTGTGATTAAAATTTATGGTTGTGATTTATGCTTGTGCATGATTAAGTTTATTTGTTCAAGTTAAAATTTATGCTTGAATGGTTGAGAAATCCTATGGGTTAGGATCTGGATAGTTCATGTGGACTGATAGATAGTCCTAATGGATCTAAGAATAACCCCATTTGGGTTGGAATGTGGATAATATCCTAGTGGATCTATGGATAGTCCAAGTGGACTAAGGTTTGGATAAATATCCTAGTGGATCTATGGATAGTCCAAGTGGACTAAATGTGTAGATAACCCTATTTGGGTTAAAATATGGGGGATATCCTAGTGCATCTATGGATAGTCCAAGTGGAGAAAAATTGTGGATCCGAATTTGGGTTTCTCCCAAATGGCCTACGTATCCTAGGGTTTGCCCTAGGAATCAGAATCTGCGTAGTTCGAACTGGATAACCCTATTTGGGTCAAAATGTGGGTAAATATCCTAGTGGATCTATGGATAGTCCGAGTGGACTAAGCTGTGGATCCGAATTTGGGATTCTCCCAAATAGCCTACGTATCCTAGGGTTTGCCCTAGGAATCAGAATCCGCGTAGTTCGAACTGGATAACCCTATTTGGGTCAAAATGTAGGTAAATATCCTAGTGGATCTATGGATAGTCCGAGTGGACTAAGCTAAGGATCCGAATTTGGGATTCTCCCAAATAGCCTACATATCCTAGGGTTTGCCCTTTGAATCAGAATCCGCGTAGTTCGAAATGGATAACCTGTTCTAGGTTAATGATTGAGAACCTATTCTAGGTTTAGGGTTTAGAACCTATTCTAGGTTTAAGGTTTGCCGAGGGAAAAATCGTCCTAAATTACCCTTTTCATTCTGAATTCTAATTTTGGAAGGTTTGGCAAAGAATTCACTTTCTTTATTAAGGTTTTATTATTCCCATTATGCCCTTCCCAAGAATGTGGGTGCCTAAATGCACGTCCCCACGCCTAGATTGTCTTCTAGAAGTGTGTAGATATGGCAGTTTGACTAGGGTATTGCATAAATTAAATTATTACCAAAATTGAATTATTCATCTAAACATGGCATATAATACATTTATGGCAAGAAATACACATATAGTAAGATTGTGAAAATCTCCCTAATATGGCATGCACTGCAAATAAGACAAGAGCCTACATGGTAAGATCTAATATGCTAATTCTAAGCATGGCAAGACCTAATATGGCAATGAGCATCAAAACATGGCAATGAACATTTAAACATGGCAATGAGCATCCAATCATGGCAGTGAGCATCTAAATATGGCAATGAGCATCTAAATATGACAATGAGCATCTAAATATGGCAATGAGCATCCAAATATGGCAATGAACATCCAAACATGGCAATGAGCATCCAAACACTCATGATGAAAAATTCAACGGTATAAATCACTATTGATGGTAATCTAACCGTTCAAATTTATTTCAATCACTCCCAAAGATAATCTAACGGTCCAGATCACTTATCAAGATAATCTAACCGTTAATATCCATTTACATCACTTTGATGACAATCCAACGGTTTAGATTACTCAAATTAATAATCTAACCATTCATATTACTCAAATCAAGGTAAATTATGATCAACGGATCAAATCAAAACTCCAAGATCAATGATCCAATTTTATCAAATTCCAAGATCAATGGTTCAGTTATAATCATAACATTCCAAGCATATGATCGGATCAATTATAATTCCATCAAAATTCCATACAATCGGATCAATTTTGATCAACAGTCCAACTTATGGGATCAATCAATTTCAATTTCATCACAATCAATCAGACCAATTTCATTATATGAAATATCACTCATGATCGGATCAATTTTGGTCACATAAATTCCAAGATCAATTTTATAACATCACATGATAAAAAAATAAACAATTATCCAATGGCTCATATTCAATCAATAATTATGATCAAAAAATAGATACTACATCAATGGTTCTGATTTATTCCTTCAACTCAAATAAATCCAAGATCAAGGTTTCAGATTGTATGGCTTGACTCAGATCACGGTGAAAGACAGCAGGGGGTGAGGTGGAATATTGTAGTATAGTGAAAATCGGTTGAAGATGAATGTTTAAAAGTGAGTGCGTGGTTGTTGGATGAATGAGATGAGAATTACCGGTGGCTCGGTTGATTTTAGATGAAGGCTGATGGAATGGTAGGTGGGTTGACACATGGCTGAGGTAGGTTTTTTGATAAGGTGTTGCAACAGTAGGTAAGGGGATATATAAATATATAAAAAAAAGCAGAGACAAAAAGGGCTTACCTGAGTTGCAGGGTAATCGGGGGTTGGTGTTGATCTGGGTATTGATGGAGATAGTGGCATCGAGTTTGATCAGGTTTCAGGTAAGGGCTTAGCTTTCTTCCACTTCTTTTGTTTTTCTTCTTCTTCTCCTCTTCCCCTCGATCTGCCGCCTCTCCCCTCTTCTCAATATTCTCGGTTCTTCTCCAATCTCCCTCCTTTCTCCAGCTCCTTCTTCTCGGTCTTCCCCCTTTCTTTTTTTTTTTTTTTCTTCTCACCTTTCCACCGCTCTCCTCTCTCTTTTCTCCTTCTCGATTCTCCTTCCCTCTCTTCTGTTTTTTTTTCTTTTTCTTTATTCTTTCTCTCCACTCTCTCTCTCTCTCTCGATTCTCTTCCCCCTCCTTTCATTCGGTCTCTCTCTTTCTCTCGATTCTCTCCCTCTCTTCTGTTTTTTTCTTTTTCTTTATTCTTTCTCTCCACTCTCTCTCTCTCTCTCCTCCTTTCGATTCTCCCTCTTCGGCCACTCTCTTCTCTTTTTTTTATTTTTTTCTCTTCATCACACCGCCTCTCTCTCGGTCTCTTTATTTCTTTTTATTTTTTTTCTCTCCTCCCCCCGATCCTCTTCTCTCCTCTTCTCCTCCCGATCTTCTTCTTTTTATTTTCCAGATTTCTTTCCTTTTCTTCTTTTCCAGTCCGTCTCTCTTAATTCTTTTAGAAAAAACATCCTTCCTTTTCTCAATCTCAATCTCATGGTTCTCTATTTCCCTCCATTGATTTCCATTCTTTCCTTTCCCAATTGCTGAATCTTTTTTTTTTGTACAATCTATTCTTTCTTTCCTCATTTTAATCTCTCTCTTCTTTCTTTCTTTGCTCTCTCGGCTTTTTTTTATCAATTCCTTTCCTTAAAATATATTCCATTGATTCCACTCTCACCACCTATATTATAATATATCTATGTAAATATATATATATATATATATATATATATATATATATTATATGAACATATAATATATACTATATAATATATATACATATAATATAATATATAAAAAATACATAGGCTGAACCAATTTGAACTGGATTGAGACTGGCGTGGGCTGAATTGATTGAGCTGAGTTGGCTAGATTTAACTGGGTTTTCTCTTTCTATCATTTCATGGGTCATTTCCGCTGTTATTCCGCATGGAATTTTTCGATAGCCTTTATTCCAATTTTTTTACGTTCACTTTGTAGAACACTAAAAATGAGGAATATTGGAACTTGAATCACTTCATTTGGAAATAAAATGGTCAACTTATGAATTTTTGAAGTTTAAGCGGACCAATTATCGATAATTTGGCTGACCATTCTGCATGAGATCCTTCGGAGACTTCTACCGGAAATATTTTACGTCCACTTTGTAGAGCACTAAAAATGGAACATAATGAGACTGGAATCACCTGAATCCGATGTAGAACGAAAATGATATGCAGCTTTGAAGTTCTGACAATAATTTTGCATGCAAGTTTGCATGGGACCCACTGGTGACTTCTACCCGGGATTTTTTACGTCCACTTTGTAGAACATCATGAATGAAGAATAATGGTCTTGGAATCATCTGAATCCGATGTCGGATGATCAAGATATGATGATTTGAAATTCAAACGATCCGACTTAGGATAATTTGCATGAAGGCCCCTGGGATTATTATTTATAATAATTTCAGAAACCTCCCCTATATGTATCATCCGACTAAAATGGTCGTATCTTCCTCATTTGATATCGGAATTGAGCAATTATGGTCTCGTTTCGAAGATAATTCTATGACATATGCATCTATGTAGATAATAGCCCATGACCCTGCTGTGGGGATAAGTGGAGAATCACAAATCTTTGGGTTAAAGGTTAGAAACCTGCCATATTGGTTCATTTATGCCGAGGGTGGCAAAAATGGGGTGCTTACAGATGCCCCTCTTTAGCCGAGATTGTTATCAGTTGAAGGCTAAAGATAAAACAACCACATTTTTGGAGTATGAGTGATATTGTTTATTGGGCTGCACTTAGGGTAATTCTTCCTAAACTGTCTGCGTATTCTAAGGGTGTCCTAGAAATCAAGCCCAGAACGTAGTTCGACTGGCAAGAAGGTTTGCTCTTCTTGGAAGATTGGTGACTGCTTTTCTTGTATGAAGCTAGGCTGTGAATACAAGGCTCATTTGTAGGCTGGGAACCTCTTCTTGCCGAGGTGGAACTCATGATGCAAGGTACGTGCGGGCTTGGACCTGGCTTGATCCATTTGTAGGCTGATAAACCTCTTCTTGTACGAAGCTAGGCTGTGAATACAAGGCTCATTTGTAGGCTGGGAACCTCTTCTTGCTGAGGTGACTCATGATGCAAGGTATGTGCGGGCTTTGACCTGGCTTGATCCATTTTTAGGCTGATAAACCTCTTCTTGTATGGAGCTAGGCTGTGAATACAAGGCTCATTTGTAGGCTGGGAACCTCTTCTTGTTGAGGTGGAACTCATGATGCAAGGTATGTGCGGGCTTGGACCCGGCTTGATCCATTTGTAGGCTGATAAACCTCTTCTTGTATGGAGCTAGGCTGTGAATACAAGGCTCATTTGTAGGTTGGGAACCTCTTCTTGCTAAGGTGGAACTCAATGCAAGGTATGTGCGGGCTTGGAACCGGCTTTATCCATTTGTAGGCTGATAAACCTCTTCTTGTATGGAGCTAGGCTGTGAATACAAGGCTCATTTGTAGGTTGGGAACCTCTTCTTGCTAAGGTGGAACTCAATGCAAGGTATGTGCGGGCTTGGACCCGGCTTTATCCATTTGTAGGCTGATAAACCTCTTCTTGTATGGAGCTAGGCTGTGAATACAAGGCTGATTGCATGAGCTTGGGCTCGGATTTTATTTGTTTGGATGGAAGACTTGATGTCTTCTCTTTGATTGAACTGAGGCTCTTTTGATTGAGGTTTTGAGATTGATTTTCTGAATAAGCTAGGGCTCTGCATTTGATTCACTTATAGGCTGAGATTGACTTGATCTTTGAATGAGCTAGGGCTCTGCATTCACTTATAGGCTGAGATTGACTTGATCTTTGAATGATCTAGGGCTTTGCATTCACTTATAGGCTGAGATTGAATTAATCTTTGAATGAGCTAGGGCTCTACATTTGATTCACTAATAATCTGAGATTGATTTGATCTTTGGATGAGCTAGGGCTCTACATTTGATTTACTTATAGACTGAGATTGATTTGAAATTTGGATGAGCTAGGGCTCTGCATTTGATTCACCAATAATCTGAGATTGATTTGATCTTTGGATGCACTAGGGCTCCACATTTGATTTACTAATAATCTAAGATTGATTTGATCTTTGGATGAGCTAGGGCTCCACATTTGATTCTGAAATGAGTAAGAACTCAGAAGGTCACTTTTAGGGTAAGGAATTTGCTATTGATTCTGAAATGAGCAAGAACTCAGAAGGTCACTTATAGGGTGATACTGAATGACTCATCTTGGCAGTTCCTACCAGCTTTGGACCTTCGGGATTGAAAATAGGAATATCCTTCTTGGAAGCTCTATGGCTATGAACCTTTAGGATGCTTGAAAGTGACCCATACAGGAAGGCTTTGTTGACTTTGAACCGTTAGGGTTGGAATCTGACCCATCTTGGAAGTCTATTGACTTTGAACCTATTGAGTGCTGGACATATTTGAAATGATGGTGAATTCCTTGGCAGTTTTCCAAGTTTTTTTTTTTTTTTCTCCTGCTTTATTGGTGAAGGCACCAAACATGACATCAATGGAAATGGTGTCATGGACTTTGCTGGCATGATACCTAGATTTGAAATTTGCCATTTATGACCTGGTACTGAAAGTTTGACTCAATTTCAGTACGGTAGGGATGACTTGGTTACTCCCTTTGAAGGGTTCCATGTAATTCGAAGGTGATGATTTTCTTCAGCCAACATTGGTGTTGTTGGATTTTGGATTGAAAGAAACTCTAGCGAGGATTTTGGACAAGAATGAGGGGAGCTTGACAGTCTCTAACCAAAGTGATTTTATTGATTGATCTTAGTGTTAGACTATCGAGGGGCATCTGATCAACTAAGTTCTTTGACTGTGCATTATGGTAGACCAAATTGGTAAAATAATCAAGCGGCGATGAAACGTGACATGGGTTTGGCCCTCAATCTAGGCTCATGAAAAGCTCAGGGCATTGCAACATTGTTGTGCCAAAGATGAATTAACCATGGCCCCAAAGTAGGCACGAGGAGCAAAGGATTCGAAGTGTTCCTTCAGAGAATTTTGTGAGCAAATCCTAACAGGTGATCGACCACATTGGATTTTCTTCATCAACAGGATTGGGAGAACTGAGAAATTGGCAAAAACCAACTTGGATGGACCTACTTTTGTTGACTATGAAAGTAGTGACTTCAGACTAGACAATGGATCGTTGATGTAATGCTCATGATCAAGTTTGATTCCTCTACATAGGGTATATCTATGCCCCTATGTCTGCATGTTGTGACAGACCGCTACTATAGAAGGAAATGAAAAATCTAACAAAGTTAGAACAAGGTTGAATCTGGATTGCATTTAGATTTTGACCATGCTTCTGAGGTCAAGGGAAGATTGACAGATTGATTGCAAAAAATGATTTCTTAGATAAATCCTTGTTGAATCTTGAAAAATGAGGGAGCTGATGATGAATTTGGCTACATCCGTAACTAGACCATGAGAATTTGCTCTCTCCCTAACATGACCAAAGGATTTGAAGATAGAATTCTGTTGAAAGGCAATGCTACGGAGCCCAACAGATGATGGTTTGTTCAACTCCTCCGAGTATGATTCACTGGAGAGCAAGAGGGGTTCCTTTCCTTATGGAGGGTAGACTGGTATGACACTTGTCTATATGAACCACTGAATTTTTCTATGAAGGGCCAATGAGGGCAATGCTTTAGGGTTGCATCAGGTCGCCTATCCCCACTGAGGTATTATGGGTTACCCATTGAGGTTTCTCTGATTGCCTTTCCCTGCTGAGGTTTCTTTTCTTCCCTTTATTTCTTTTTCATTTTCTTCTTTTTACAAACCCCATCTTGGGTTGAATAAAGAGTCCTGATATGGTGAGGATATTGCCAAAATTATGGTCCTATCCAATGGTTTGAAACCCTTAGGGGAAATCTGAATGGCATGACCTTCTTGACAAATGGGTAGCCTTGCCCCACTGTTTAAGTTGACACCTACACGTATTGATAGGCGGGCAGCTATTTGAATCATCACTAAAAGTGATCTTAGGGAAATGCAGTCCCACACCAAGATTAAAAATAGTGCCAAATTATGTTTTCCTTTCTTGGAGATGTTCAGATGGAACACGTGTCCCAACAAGCTATATCGAGATTCCAAATCAGTCACGATCATATCTGGGCCTGAAACCTTTAGGTTTGTTGACAAGTATTGATGTTGAAGGTCCAAGAGGACTGATGTGAAACTGTCCACATGGGTCTACCATTGGGAGAGTGTTTGGTATTTATGTAGAATGGGTTTATCTTACCGAGAAGATCCCATTTTATTGGCTTGAGAAATGAAGGGCTTATGGGAACCTTTGGGAAGCCGTTGGATGTAATAAACGACGGATGAGAGTTCCAGCCAGATTCATGAATTTGTACATGAAATGATGACATGATCACGAGATACAATGCCATAAAAAATGATAATCGAAAGAAGGGCTTGTGATAGAGACTCCTTGGAAGGCCGTCGGATTGATAGACGGGAGAGAGAGTCTAATGCCGATGAGAAATCTTTCTCTGATGATGAAGAAGTAATGAGATCGTCTCCTGTAATGGCGGGATGTAATTGGCCAACAAAAGTCCGGTCCAACATGCTGTGAATCTCGACGAATGATCAAACTTGTTATCAGGCTTTAGTTGGAACTACCATCTTCTTGAAGTTAGAGGGACAATTGGCTTACTATCGAGCTCCAATGCCATTCAACATCTTGCTATTTTCTTTTCTTCTCTTTTTTTCCTTTTTTCTTTTTTCTTTTTTTTTTTTTTTTTTTATGTGAAGGCCACATAATGCAGTGCTTCGCTTGATCGCGAAATTGAATCCTGACTTTCAATATAGGATTTGAATCTTCTTCTTCCAAACATTTTCAATTAGATAGAACGTCTTTGCCCCAACTAGCACTCTGATCTTCTGTAAACTTTATGAGCATTTGTGACTGCTCATATAGTATCTGATTTTATTTGAATGGTGAATCCGTATGCTATCCTCTGGAAGTTAATCATCACCTTCTATCTGATGTGACTGCCTTCCCATTATTGATGTAGATAAAACATAGGCTTGAATTTTTTTCCTTTTATATTTTTTTTTTTTGGGGTATCCCAATGACCTCATTCTTTGATTTTGAGATTGATCATTCATCATGTATCTCTTGCTTGCAGATGATGTACTTTGTAAGAACTTTGGAGTTTTTATCCTTTTGGTGGCACATCTGTCCTCCACATTTGTACTGATTGGCTGATCTGTTGATCTAATGCTTTCCTTGGAATCTTTTCACAGGTAGAACAAATGGCAGCTTCTCCAATACATGTTTCTTGAGACTACTCTTGTGTCTCTCGATTGATCATTTAAAGCTTTCCCAGACGGGTTGGACCTTTCTTTCTCAAGAGGCCGGGTGGCGTAGAAGTTCAGGAGACGACTCATCGTTTCAATCATCTTCAGAGTCAGAATTGACTGCGCATGTAGAATAGGAAGATGTACGAAACTGGGAGGAAATGTATGGAAGAAACAAGGCACAAAGTTTGAAATCCCAAATGGGTGATTTTTTTTTTTTTTACTTACAGGGCAGATTGGACTGGACTTGTCAACAAGCATATCAATCTTGGACCTAGACATGGATGACCTATCGAATGTCGATAATAGAAAGTTGAAACAACTAGTTTGTCCAAGCGGCTCCAGTTGGGCATAACGCCTTCGACGACCACCTTCAGTCATTGCGTGAATAAGTCTTCCTTTAGATCTCTAATAGCAAGACTCATTATGCCCTTCTATCAATAGGTGCAAGATGCCTACCTTTCAAGGCTCCATACAATTCTTACCTTTTTTTTTATTTTTTTTTTCAGTTTGGGATCCATTCATAACCGGACTATTGCTTTTTAAGCTCAAGGTTATTCTGGTTCATGCCCTAGTTTGGGGTTTAATGGATTCATCAATGGACCACTTCTAGTTGAGTTCAAAATCATTCTAGCTTATGCCCCAGCTTGGGCTGCAAGGGGTATCGCCATTACACTACACCATTTTGAGTCCAAGATTAGACTAGTTTATGCCTTGACTTGGGGGGTTCAATGGATTTCTTCATTAGACCACTCTCAGTTTGGGTCTAAGGTCAATTTGGTCCATGCCCCAGTTTAGGGCATAATGGCTTTCCTCATTAGACCGTTCCCTAGCTGTGATTCTGGTTCCTATCCTAGCCTGGGGCATATCGGATCTCATCTTTGGTCAACCCTACTACTCGGGAAAATTCCATTCCCTCTCTTTGAACAATGAGAAATATGAGGGCAACTCTTTGGATTCTGGCATTTCCTTGGCTAATGGGGAAAAAATGCCCATGATGGGATAACACTACTATAGCTGAAGGTTCATGATTTCCTGATGACTCCAGAATCTAGAATTGATCTTTATTGACAAGAAATGGGAAATCCTCCTCGTTCGCCATTCTTGATGGGTGATCCTAACTTGTAGCACTGGGCTATGATAGACATGGATCGGATTTTAATTGATAGAGCCATAGATTGATTTTGAATCAGTCTCCGATTGATAGAGACAAGATTGACTTTGAATTGGTCTCTGATTGATAGAGACAGAGTTGACTTTGAATTGGTCTCTGATTGATAGAGATCAAGATTGATTTTGAATTGATCTCTGATTGATAGAGATCAATATTGATTTTTAATTGGTCTCTGATTGATAGAGATCAAGATTGATTTTGAATTGGTCTCTGATTGATAGAGATCAAGATTGATTTTGAATTGGTCTCTGATTGATAGAGTCAGTTGTTTTGAATTGGTCTCTGATTGATAGAGATCAAGATTGATTTTGAATTGGTCTCTGATTGATAGAGATCAAGATTGATTTTGAATTGGTCTCTGATTGATAGAGATCAAGATTGATTTTAAATTGGTCTCTGATTGATAGAGATCAAGATTGACTTTGAATTGATCTCTGATTGATAGAGATCAAGATTGACTTTGAATTGATCTCTGATTGATAGAGATCAAGATTGACTTTGAATTGATCTCTGATTGATAGAGATCAAGATTGACAGTCATGGACTGGGCTCTAGTTGCTAGAGGCAAGGATTGCTTGAGTTGGGCTCCGATTGATAGAGGCCAAGGATGACAATCATGGATTGGACTCTAATTGCTAGAGATGATGGAATGACTGAAATTCTCTTTGATTCCTTTATGAAGTGGAACATGGACCAAAGGTAATGATTGAACAGGCCTAGAGGCTAACTCATGCTCACATTGAGTTCATATGAATGGAACCTTTCTTAATTTCGACATGAACCTGAACTGGAGTTGACGGTTGGATAAGCCTAGTGGCTGATTAAATTCAAATGAATGGAACTCTTCTTAGTTCCAACATGAATTAGAACTTGAACCACAGTTGATGGTTGGATAAGCCTAGTGGCTAAATGAATTCAGATGAATGAGACTCTTCTTAATTCCAACATGAATCTGAACCTGAACCAAAGTTGATGGTTGGACAAGCCTAGGGGCTGATTGAATTCAGATGAATGTGACTCTTCTTAATTCCAACATGAATCTGAACCTGAACCAAAGTTGATGGTTGGACAAGCCTAGGGGCTAAATAAATTCAAATGAATGGAACTTTTCCTAGTTTCGACATGAACTGGAACCCTAACCAAAGTTGATGGTTGGATAAGCCTAGTGGCTAATTGAATTCAGATGAATGGAATTTTTCCTAGTTCCGACATGAATCGAAACCTAAACAGGAGGTGAAGGGTGAAAAAAAACCTAGGGCCGAATGCCTTCTCCACTTTAACATGATCTGGGAGTGATGATTGAACCTGCCTAGGGGTTAAACCTTTCTTCAATTCTGAGATGAACCAGAAATAGTGGTTGAATCTGGGGCTGAATATTTCTTTGATTCTGAGATGAACTGGATGTGATTGAATCTGCCTAGAGGCTGAATCTTTCCTTAATTCTGGATGAACCGAAATGATGATTGGACCTGCCTAGGGGCTGAATCTTTCCTTTAGTTCTGAGATGAACCAGAAATGGTGGTTGGACCTGCCTAGGGGCTGAATATTTTTTTTGATTCTGAGATGAACTGGATGTAATTGAATCTGCCTAGGGGCTGAATCTTTCCTTAATTCTGGATGAACCGAAATGATGATTGGACCTGCCTAGGGGCTGAATCTTTCCTTCATTCAAAGGTGAATAGGGAACAATGATTGGATTTGCCTAGGGGCTGAATCTTTCCTTAATTCAAAGGTGAATAGGGAATATTGATTGGATTTGCCTAGGGGCTGAATCTTTCCTTAATTCAAAGTTGAATAGGGAATATTGATTGGATTTGCCTAGGGGCTGAATATTTTCTTAATTCAAAGGTAAATCGAGAAGGTGATTGGATTTACCTAGGGACTAAATGTTTCCTTAATTCAAAGGTGAATAGGGAATATTGATTGGATTTGCCTAAGGGCTGAATCTTTCCTTAATTCAGAGATGAATTGAGTACTTTGATTGGATTTGCCTAGGGGCTATATCTTTCCTTAATTCAAAGGTGAATAGGGAATATTGATTGGATTTGCCTAGGGGTTGAATCTTTCCTTAATTCAAAGGTGAATAGGGAATATTGATTGGATTTGCCTAGGGGCTGAATCTTTTCTTAATTCAAAGGTAAATTGAGAAGGTGATTGGATTTACCTAGGGACTAAATCTTTCCTTAATTCAAAGGTGAATAGGGAATATTGATTGGATTTGCCTAGGGGCTGAATCTTTCCTTAATTCAGAGATGAATTGAGAACTTTGATTGGATTTGCCTAGGGGCTGATCTTTCCTTAATTCAGAGATGAATCGAGAACGGTGATTGGATTTTCCTAGGGGCTGGATCTTTCCTTAATTCAAAGATGAATCGGGAACTATGATTGGATTTGCCTAGGGGCTGAGTCTTTCCTTAATTCTGAGGTACATTGAGAACTATGATTGGATTTGCCTAGGGGCTGAATCTTTTCTTAATTCCGAGATAAACCGAGAACTATGATTGGATTTGCCTAGGGGCTGAATCTTTCCTTCTTTCTTACAAAATTTGATGTTCAATCAAGATCTAGATTCATGACTTCCATTGATTCATTTAGAAAGATAATATGGATGGATCTCAAGGTGGGAGATCAATACAATTTCTTAGTTGTAGGGACCTCTCACCCTAAAAGGGTGGATATGGTTGCAGTTTGATTTTCTTTTCCAAAGGCATTGAAATCTAATGGGGAAATATCAAGATTCTAAACATCTAGATGAGTAGAAGTCACATGCACAATCAAGGATGACTCAACCAAACAAGAGTTAGATCCCTCATAAGGGCGATTGGGTAAACATTATCCAAGTCAATTTAATTGAATTTGATTAAGCCATGTGTTCAGTCTTGGGACCTCATGATTCCAAAATGGATAATCAGTGGTACCAAGGTCTGGCCAATTGGATTACCGAATTTGATGAAATTGAAATGGATATATTAATCCGTCGTCCTTATTAGGGATGGTTAGCAAAAGCGGTTCATAGATGAACAAACTAGTAAATTGCTTCTTGACCAAGGTATCTAAGTCTTGACAGGGATTTTCTGCTCGTTTTTTGAAATCGACGTGTTAACAATGAGAGATTCGACACATCGAGCTTACTTAATGGAGGGTGTATAGTGACCGTCTACTATGATGTAGAACAGGTGTATACATACCTCATACTCCCAATGGGTGAGAGTTTAAGATGCTCATCGTGTAGATTCTAACATGTTGACCAATCGAGGACAAAAACGGATAGAACTTCGACGTCTCGAACATGGATGTCATGGTTAAGCCGATTTTATCGGATCGGTTCAGGGATGAACCAAAAAATAACAAACAATGGGCTACAATCTGGGTTAGGACAGAAAAAGCCACCTTGACGAGGATGGGGTAACCTATCACCGAATGCTCGATGAATAATGGGCCCCCATTCCCTTTATATACTATATTGCAAGGATCCAAGCAACGTGGAGTAGCATAACGCATTCCCAGGCGGACCCAAGAAACGCTCGTTAGAGGCTGCTCACCGGTCGTGGTCTCACAAAGTACAGGCCAAGGCTGTGTGTTTCGCATAGCGGGCTGCCCCATATGCATGGGACCCGGTTCGACTATTTGCACGAATGTGTAACTGATTCCATTCCCCCAAAGCAATAATATACAAGCATAAATATAGTATCCTAAAATCTAGCATCCAATTCACACAAGGAAAGTTTTCATTTAGGAGTTTGACATTTATATACCCAGTGGAGTCACCACTGTGAGGACAAAGATGGAAATCTTTTGGAGTCGCCACCTAGATTTAGGTCTAGGACCTTAGAAATGTGAAATCTCACCCCAAGGTAAGACTTCGATTGACTCATGACCCTTAGATTGGATTTCTGGTCCAATAGAGATTGGGTAAGTGTCAGGTTACGCTTATGGGAAGGGGTTAGGCACCCAAACCACCCGATTGAAATCGGTCTCCTATACCTTTCCTAAGCTAGACTCTATTTGTTAAACCAAGCCAAACCAAGTGGTTTGATATCATTGAACCGAATCTGTATCCATCAGATTGCCTACGTATCACAGAATTATTCCGAAAATCAGGTTCACCATCGTAGTTTAGGTGTGATTAAAATTTATGGTTGTGATTTATGCTTGTGCATGATTAAGTTTATCTGTTCAAGTTGAAATTTATGCTTGAATGGTTGAGAAATCCTATGGGTTAGGATCTGGATAGTCCATGTGGACTGATAGATAGTCCTAGTGGATCTAAGAATAACCCTATTTGGGTTGGAATGTGGATAATATCCTAGTGGATCTATGGATAGTCCAAGTGGACTAAGGTTTGGATAAATATCCTAGTGGATCTATGGATAGTCCAAGTGGACTAAATGTGTGGATAACCCTATTTGGGTTAAAATATGGGGGATATCCTAGTGGATCTATGGATAGTCCAAGTGGAGAAAAATTGTGGATCCGAATTTGGGTTTCTCCCAAATGGCCTACATATCCTAGGGTTTGCCCTAAGAATCATAATCCACGTAGTTCGAACAGGATAACCCTATTTGGGTCAAAATGTGGGTAAATATCCTAGTGGATCTATGGATAGTCCGAGTGGACTAAGCTATGGATCCGAATTTGGGATTCTCCCAAATAGCCTACGTATCCTAGGGTTTGCCCTAGGAATCAGAATCCGCGTAGTTCGAACTGGATAACCCTATTTGGGTCAAAATGTTGGTAAATATCCTAGTGGATCTATGGATAGTTCGAGTGGACTAAGCTATGGATCCGAATTTGGGATTCTCCCAAATAGCCTACGTATCCTAGGGTTTGCCCAAGGAATCAGAATCCGCGTAGTTCGAAATGGATAACCTGTTCTAGGTTAATGATTGAGAACCTATTCTCGGTTTAGGGTTTAGAACCTATTCTAGGTTTAGGGTTTGTCGAGGGGCAAATCGTCCTAAATTACCCTTTTCATTCTGAATTCTAATTTTGGAAGGTTTGGTAAAGAATTCACTTTCTTTATTAAGATTTTATTATTCCCATTATGTCCTTCCCAAGAATGTGGGTGCCTAAATGCACGTCCCCACGCCTAGATTGTCTTCTAGAAGTGTGTAGATATGGCAGTTTGACTAGGGTGTTGCATAAATTAAATTATTGCCAAAATTGAATTATTCATCTAAACATGGCATATAATACATTTATGGTAAGAAATACACATATAGTAAGATTGTGAAAATCTCCCTAATATGGCATGCACTGCAAATAAGGCAAGAGCCTACATGGTAAGATCTAATATGCTAATTCTAAGCATGGCAAGACCTAATATGGCAATAAGCATCAAAACATGGCAATGAGCATTTAAACATGGCAATGAGCATCCAATCATGGCAGTGAGCATCTAAATATGGCAATGAACATCTAAATATGGCAATGAGCATCTAAATATGGCAATGAGTATCCAAATATGGCAATGAACATCCAAACATGGCAATGAGCATCCAAACATTCATGATGAAAAATTCAACGGTATAAATCACTATTGATGGTAATCTAACCGTTCAAATTTATTTCAATCATTCCCAAAGATAATCTAACGGTTCAGATCACTTATCATGATAATCTAACCGTTAATATCCATTTACATCACTTTGATGACAATCCAACGGTTTAGATTACTCAAATTAATAATCTAACCATTCAGATTACTCAAATCAAGGTAAATTATGATCAACGGATCAAATCAAAACTCCAAGATCAATGGTCCAATTTTATCAAATTCCAAGATCAATGGTTCAGTTTTAATCATAACATTCCAAGCATATGATCGGATCAATTATAATTCCATCAAAATTCCATATGATCGGATCAATTTTGATCAACAGTCCAACTTGTGGGATCAATCAATTTCAATTTCATCACAATCGATCGGACCAATTTCATTATGTGAAATATCACTCATGATCGGATCAATTTTGGTCACATAAATTCCAAGATCAATTTTATAACATCACATGATAAAAAAATAAACAATTATCCAATGGCTCATATTCAATCAATAATTATGATAAAAAAATAGATACTACATGAATGGTTCTGATTTATTCCTTCAACTCAAATAAATCCAAGATCAAGGTTTCAGATTGTATGGCTTGACTCAGATCACGGTGAAAGACAGCAGGGGGGTGAGGTGGAATATTGTAGTATAGTGACAATCGGTTGAAGATGAATGTTTAAAAGTGAGTGCGTGGCTGTTGGATGAATGAGATGAGAATTACCGGTGGCTCGGTTGATTTTAGATGAAGGCTGATGGAATGGTAGGTGGGTTGACACATGGCTGAGGTAGGTTTTTTGATAAGGTGTTGCAACAGTAGGTAAGGGGATATATAAATATATAAAAAAAAAAATAGAGACAAAAAGGGCTTACCTGAGTTGCAGGGTAATCGGGGGTTGGTGTTGATCTGGGTATTGATGGAGATAGTGGCATCAAGTTTGATCGGGTTTCAGGTAAGGGCTTACCTTTCTTCCACTTCTTTTGTTTTTCTTCTTCTTCTCCTCTTCCCCTCGATCTGCTGCCTCTCCCCTCTTCTCAATATTCTCGGTTCTTCTCCAATCTCCCTCCTTTCTCCAGCTCCTCCTTCTTCTCGGTCTTCCCCCTTTCTTTTTTTTTTTTTCTTCTCACCTTTCCACCGCTCTCCTCTCTCTTTTCTCCTTCTCGATTCTCCTTCCCTCTCTTCTGTTTTTTTTCTTTTTCTTTATTCTTTCTCTCCACTCTCTCTCTCTCTCGATTCTCTCCCCCCTCCTTTCATTCGGTTTCTCTCTTTCTCTCGATTCTTTCCCTCTCTTCTGTTTTTTTTTTCTTTTTCTTTATTCTTTCTCTCCACTCTCTCTCTCCTCCTTTCGATTCTCCCTCTTCGGCCACTCTCTTCTCTTTTTTTTATTTTTTTCTCTTCATCACACTGCCTCTCTCTCGGTCTCTTTATTTCTTTTTATTTTTTTCTCTCCTCCCTCCGATCCTCTTCTCTCCTCTTCTCCTCCCGATCTTCTTCTTTTTATTTTCCAGATTTCCTTCCTTTTCTTCTTTTCCAGTCCGTCTCTCTTAATTCTTTTAGAAAAAAAATCCTTCCTTTTCTCAATCTCAATCTCATGGTTCTCTATTTCCCTCCATTGATTTCCATTCTTTCCTTTCCCAATTGCCGAATCTTTTTTTTGTACAATCTATTCTTTCTTTCCTCATTTTAATCTCTCTCTTCTTTCTTTCTTTGCTCTCTCGGCTTTTTTTATCAATTCCTTTCCTTAAAATATATTCCATTGATCCCACTCTCACCACCTATATTATAATATATCAATATGTAAATATATATATATATATATATATATATATATATATATATATATATATATATATATATATATATATATATATATTATATAAACATTTAATATATACTATATAATATATATACATATAATATAATATATAAAAAATACATAGGCTGAACCAATTTGAACTGGATTGAGACTGGCTTGGGCTGAACTGATTGAGCTGAGTTGGCTGGATTTAACTGGGTTTTCTCTTTCTATCATTTCATGGGTAATTTCCGCATGAAATTTTTTGATAGCCTTTATTCCAATTTTTTTTACGTTCACTTTGTAGAACACTAAAAATGAGGAATATTAGAACTTGAATCACTTCATTTGGAAATAAAATGGTCAACTTATGAATTTTTGAAGTTTAAGCGGACCAATTATCGATAATTTGGCTGACCATTCTGCATGAGATCCTTCAGAGGCTTCTACCGAAAATATTTTACGTCCACTTTGTAGAGCACTAAAAATGGAACATAATGAGACCGGAATCACCTGAATCTGATGTAGAACGGAAAAGATATGCAGCTTTGAAGTTCTGACGATAATTTTGCATGCAAGTTTGCATGGGACCCACTGGTGATTCTACCCGGGATTTTTTTCGTCCACTTTGTAGAACATCATGAATGAAGAATAATGGTCTTGGAATCATCTGAATCCGATGTCGGATGATCAAGATATGATGATTTGAAATTCAAACGATCCGACTTAGGATAATTTCCATGAAGGCCCCTAGGATTATTATTTATAATAATTTCAGAAACCTCCCCTATATGTTTCATCCGACTAAAATGGTCATATCTTCCTCATTTGATATTAGAATTGAGTAATTCTGGTCTCGTTTCGAAGATAATTCTATGACCTATCCATCTATGCAAATAATAGCCCATTACCCTACTGTGGGGATTAGTGGAGAATCACAAATCTTTGGGTTAAAGGTCAGAAACCTGCCATATTGGTTCATTTATGCCGAGGGTGGCAAAAATGGGGTGCTTACAGATTGATGTTTGTGCATTCTCGCATATCATCCTTTACTTTCAGTTATTATTATTGTTCATGCATACTTGCTATGCTAGGTTGTGACTGTTAGGCCTGTGATTATTTTCGTTGGTGTGTGGAATGGGAAGGGCCTGGGGTCTGGGATCATTCTTCACACTAGCACCTTTCATATCATTCTGTCTTAGCATGCTTGGTGCGGGCAGGGTATCAGGGGGAGGACGTGGCACTGTGATCTCCGGCCTGGCCACCAGACTCTAGCTTTATCTCTATGCCGTAGGGAGCTGTGCTGGGATAGGGCCTACTGTGATGACATATAGGATTGGTTAGTTGCGAGCCCAGTTTGTAAGCCCTCGCCAATAGGGGCTTACGTGTTGGTATGGGTGGAGTATCAGGGGAGGTGTTGGCGGTGTTTGATCCAGACGTCTTAACTCTATCTCTATTCCATTGTAGGTGCATGTGGGACGACAGTGGTGTTTGATCCACTGGGTGACTTCATACACTCGTGTATAGAGGTGCGGTGGCCGCCAATCATTTCTATAGCACATTGCAAACTTAAAACTAGACCATAATGTGAATGTTACTCATGCATATGTTTGTGCAATTGTCTGATTGTCTTACTAAGCTAAGTTGTGAGCTCACACTATATATATATACATATTTTTAGATGTTGATGCAGGTTGCATGGTGGATGATTACATGAACGTGCCGTCATACAGAGGCGTGGCTACTTTGGATGTGCAGGCAGGAGAGGACGAGCATGATGCTTCATGCGAGTGCCCTTTCTGCGTCTATCTCTATGACTTGGGTTTTATTTATTTTAATTATTTTCAGTTGAGATGAAGTTGATGTAAAGATATTTATTTAAGTTTTGGTTATTTGAATAATTGAATATTTTATTTAAATTTATCAATAAATTTCTCAGTTCATTTTATTTAAGACTTTCGCTATATTTATTGTATTCTGATTGTGGTTATGTGCAATGGTTTGTATGAGTGGACACGGTCTTATTGAGATCCTGGTGTAAACCGTTGGTTCAATGACGGTTCACTAACACTTCTGGTTCGGCCGGAATTGGGGTGTGACAGGGAAAGTGGCCAAAGAAAGGTTAAGCAGAGAATGAACAAAAAGACTCCACCAGTTGTTAGAAAAGTGTGGAAAAAGAAAATCATTGCAGATTTTGAAGAAAGAAAAAGTGATGGTGTTGCATGCTTCAAGACAACGTTCAAGACACAAGACAAGCCGTCTCCTTGGATACTTGACAGTGGATGTTCTAGTCACATGACAGGTGACAAGAAAATGTTTCAAGAACTTCAACAGTAAGAGGGAAGTACAGTGAAGTTTGAAAACAATGAAGGGGCCAGGTAATTGGAAAAGGGTTCCATCAGCATTAACAATGGAAAGGTAAAACTCCATGATGTGTTTTATGTGTCAGGACTCAAGCACAACGTTCTCAACATTAGTCAGATTTGTGACAGAGGGCATGAAGTGATCTTCAACAATCAGGGATGTGAGATCAAAAGACTTGGCAGTGGCAAGAGTGTGGCTTCAGGACAGAGAACCTCTAGAAACTTATACACTTTGACAGAGAGTGTCGAAGATTCCTGCATGACCATGCTCACCAAGCAGTGAGGTGCTTGGAGTGAGGGGGAGCAGTGTGTGTTTGTTATATCCTTTTTGTTCCCTATGATGGACTTAGGGGGAGTCCTTTTGTATTTACATATTGAATGGTATATGCTTGTTATCCTTCATCTCCTTATGTTGGACTCAGGGGAAGTCCTGTGATGTTTTTATATGTTAATATAATGGTTTATAATTTTTTTTGGGCCCATGGAATTGGGTGGGCACTCCTATGTGGCATATCCCTTTGTATTTGTTGTCAAAGGGGGAGAAAGATCTCATGTGCAGAGTGAGTTGCCAACAATTCCAAAGGGAGAGATTGTTGGACTTTGTGTTGTTATTGTTGGCAACTTGGCTGATGTGATAGTGTGTGAGTATTCAGTCAGAGAAATGAGGAGAGAGAGTGTAAGACCCGCACTCCATGAACCCGATGTAAACCTTTCATTCATGTCATAACAGGTCTTCCAATCATCACCGGGCCAGACGGGACGAGCGGATGACAACCAGGTATGAAAACAGACCAGAATTAAGAGTAATATTTTCACACTGGTCGATGGTACTAGTCAACCGGTATAGCCTACACAGCATACCACTTAGATCCAGAAACGGATCTCTGCGGGTCCCACTTTCCAAATTCCGAACCGAAGAACTTTCCTAATGTTAGGAGGCTTCTTAAACTCAACCCTAGCCTATATAAGGACCCTTAAACCTCCTTAAATCCCTTTCATTGATCCTCACAAGCCCTAGAGAGGAGAAAGAGATTGAAGAAGGAGAAGAAGCTAGGAAGGAGAGGGAAGAGCCATCATTGCCGTTGGACGAAGAACACATTACCGCAAACCAACGGTAAGTGCTTAAACCATCCTCTACTTTAAGCGTTCTAGGATGATTAGTATGTTTGGATCAATACCATGCAAAGCGACGTATTGATCTAAACCATATTTTTGTCGTCAAACCCTAATCTAGTCGGTAAACCCTAGATTCATGTTCTAGGTTGAAGATCATCGAAACTAGGACTTGAATGGAGTTGGAAACAACTCTAACTCATTTCTTAGACCTAGAATGTGTGGGAGAAACCCTAGGATCAATAGGGCGTGACCGACGGAAGGTGAAAACTGGATGTATGGTCTTCTGGAGACATACCGGTCGCACCATATGCGACCGGTACTGCGACTGGTACCTCCCGGAGACTGGTCTGTGGGGACCGATCGACCATACCGGTCACACCTTTTCCCATAGTGCCGCGACCAGTACTGCAATCGGTATGCTCTGTGAGGAGTATTTTTGACCCAGTTGGTTTTCCGACCAACGTAAACCCTAAGAAAACTATTCTAATACAACCCTAACATTGTGTAAGACCTTGTGATAGCAAGTTTGGATACTGTGACGCGGAGCAAGCTATCAAACAAGCATCAGATAAGGGAATCGGACCTAAACCCTAATAATTTAATAAACAGTAAATCATTGTTAATAACCATGATTCTGTGGACTGATGTTTGTGCATACTCGCATGTCATCCTTTACTTTCAGTTATTATTATTGTTCATGCATACTCACTATGCTAGGATGTGATTATTAGGCATGTGGTTATTTTCGTTGGTGTGTGGAATGGGAAGGGCCGAGGGTCTGGGATCATTCCTCACACTAGCACCTTTTGGTATCGTTCTGTCTTAGCATGCTTGGTGCGGGTAGGGTATCAGGGGGAGGAAGTGGCACTGTGGTCTCCGGCCTGGCCACTAAAATCTAGCTCTATCTCTATGCCGTAGGGAGCTGTGCTGGGATAGGGCCTACTGTGATGACATATAGGATTGGTTAGTTACGAGCCCAGTTCGCAAGCCCTCGCCAATAGGGGCTTACGTGTTGGTATGGGTAGAGTATCAGGGGAATTGTTGGCGGTGTTTGATCCGGACGCCTTAGCTCTATCTCTATTACATGGTGGGTACATGTGGGACGACAGTGGTGTTTGATCCATTGGGCGGCTTCACACACTCGTGTATAGAGGTGCGGTGGCCGCCAATCCTTTCTATAGCACATTGCAAACTTAAACTAGACCATGATGTAAATGTTACTCATGCAAATGTTTGTTGCATTGTCTGATTATCTTACTGAGCTAAGTTGTGAGCTCACCCTCGTGTATACAATATTTTTAGATGTTGATGCAGGTTATACGGTGGAGGACTACCTGAATGCTCCAACGTATGGAGGTGTTGCTGCTTTGGAAGTGCAAGCAGGAGAGGACGAGCATGACGCTTCATGCGAGTGCCTTTTCTGCGTATACTTCTGGTTTTAATTTATTTAAATTATTTTTGGTTGGAGATACAATTGATGTAAGGATATTTAATTATGTTTTGGTATTCGAATAACAAAATATTTTATTAAATTTATCAATAGATTACTCAGTTCATTTTATTTAAGACTTCCGCTGTATTTTATTATATTCTGATTATGGTTATGTGCAATGGTTTGTATGAGTGCACACGGTCTTATTGAGATCCTGGTGTGAACCTTTGGTTCAGTGACATTTCACTCATACTTCTAGTTCAGCCAAAATTGGAATGTGACAGAGAGTGTCAGTATAGGAGAGAGAATGTCAGTGCAGTGGCAAAGATGGAACAACCTCGTATATGTGTTCTACTTATTTTACATGTGTTTCAGATGACTTGCAATGAATTGAATGGGAATTTATACTGATTTTGATGAGAGAGAGTGTCTGTGGACCTCACTAGTGATGTGGCACAGTTTCTGATGATGTGGCCGTTTTCAATGATGAGGCAATGTTGTGACATCTTGAAGCATTACATGAAGAAAGAAGATGTAGAGAGAGAATAAAGAGAGAGAAAAAGGAGAGAGAAAATGTTGGTGGGTCCCACAGCAGGTTCATGGAAATCCGACAGTGGAAAGATGTAGAGCGTCGAGTTATCTTTCCAGCACAACTTGAATCACTCAATTCCGACGTCAGATGAGAGAGATATCGCAGTTTCCGTCGGATCGCTCAAAAAAGTCATTAATACATTTGTTCGGGGGCATTTTGGGTAAGAATAAATGTAGAAGAATCCAAATCGGCTGCTAAAATGAAGCCACGATGCTCAGATCCACTTTGAATGACCTAGATCAAGGCAGGCTTGAGTGTAATGCGGCCTTTGTGTCTTGATACCATCGCGCACATTCTAGTTGGATGGAAGCAGGTTAATACAATGAACTGCGATTCTTGAAGACAGCTCTTGATTCCGTGTGACGCATGTGCGGTACTACGGCAGATCAGATCCAGATCCAATGGCTCACGTAATCTCTTATCGCGCCTGACACAATTAATTCAGATCCGATGGCGCAAGTTCAATCCCGCCTTTTTAAGGTAATTTGACGGTCTCTGGTGAAGATCCCTTGAACGCCAATCAGCGCGCGACAACTCATAAGGCGGGTGGCGATTCAATGTTGCGCGGGTGCACGGTATGGCTTCGAAAGATTCTCTTTCCTTATTTCTGACTGGCCGAACTTCAAACTGTCATAACTTCTTCATTCGAACTCCAAATCTGTCCGTTCAAGTTGCAGTTTCCATATTTTTGGATTCTCTACCTATTGGGTGCCGTTGGGAGTTGAAAAAATAAAGAGAAAAATTAAAAAGAGTGTTTTGAAGCTTGAGAGAAGGGTTATCTAGGGTTTTGTGCCCTGTAGGAGTGATCAATCATCAACTACCTCTTCTCTGTGCATTAATGGAGTGTTAAATCCCATTGAGAGGTCAGTAGAGCTTTTATTTTTATATTCCTGGTGATTATGGGTTGTGTGGAAGAGATTGAAAGCCTGTGAGCGAGGTGTGCTCTGTGAATCGATTTCTATCATCATTGAAGGCTGTTGGAGTGTACCTGAGAGCAGTGTGAAGCTTCAGAGATATTGTTGGCCATTCAAAAGCAGTTGTAAGGTTTTTTAATTTCCTATCTATTTGTTGCTTTCAATATATTGTATGCTAGCGTAGGTGAAAATTGTTGAATACCTAGCTAGTGGGGGAAAATTGTAAGGCAAATTTATAAGCCTAAAAAAATTATTATTTGCTTCTCGTGGGTGCAGGTTAAGCGTGGTGTGTTCAGTAGGTGTTGGACACTGGCTGTTAAGCCTGAATCTTGGCGTTGGTGCGTCCTCTCAGTTTTATGCTGGAAAAACCTAGGGTTAATATCCTTGTCTTGTTAGAGACTAAAAGTTGAGTGTTGAGTAAATACGGAGCTCGTTGGGCATTACTCTGTGGACTAGCCATCACACACTGTGTTGGTGAACCACGTAATATCTCTGCATCCATTGTTTTTCTTTCTGTTATATTTTGGAGTGTGTGGAATGGCTTACAAGATGGGTGTGCAAATCTGGTAGACCTGGCCATTGAGTGGTAGCGAGGTAGATTTGCATGCGCTTATGTGTGTGTGAAAAGTTAGGTCTCCATCAGCTCTGGGCATCAGTAAATAATTAAGGAGAATTTTCAGACACTGATTCACCCCCCCCCTCTTAGTGTCATATCAAGTTCATCAACCTCACCCTTCCATTCTTTAGTATTTTATTGAATCCCCATGTTTTAAAGTTTTAGCAAAAAGAATAAGAGAAATTAATTAAAAAACAACAAAAAAACTTCAAACCAAAAGAAGGGAAAATTAAACATTGCTAAAAAAAAGCAACATCACCCACTGAGCCTTAAGAATCAAGCATTACAGCATCACACTAAACTAAGAAATGAGAATGGAAACAAGCATTCAAGCTCTAGACTTGATTAATCTCATCCTTGAAATTCGATGCTTGGACCCATAGACCTTGTGATCTATCCATATCCACCGGTGGATTGATTTTGTGTTGATTTAGAGAGGACCACCTGACAATCAATTCTACTTGCACATCCAAACCATCCAATAGATTATAAATCGACTATTCAACCATTTCTTCTTTACTAAGGTTGATTTAGGATTTCATGGGTTATCTACAACCCTAATCTTAGGTCCCTTGAAACCCCATCAATGGCCAATAAATTAGTGAATAGCCTCTAGATTTGTGCATTAAGCCCATCAAGTTTCATATAATATGCCATGAGTATAAAAAAAACACCTACCCGCAAACCCTTGGAATCAAAATCTCTGGAGAATGGGTATCTTTTTCACAATGTATTCCTCTTTGGTATGAAATGATCATTGATGCGTGTCGAGCGCAACCAAAAATAAATTACTTTACCTATAATGAATAGTAATGATAAGTAAAGGTCGATCCACAGAGACTAGTTAATCAAGTTATCTACTTACCAATAAAAGGGGGGGTTTCTTCTGCAATTTAATTGACAACAAAATTAAGTAACAAAAATTCAATGAAAGATGATGTCGATTCAAGAAAATTTACTCACGACTGCAAATTGATCACTGACCTCATATATATATTTATATTATTCTCTATTCAAATATTTAACTAAGGATTATCAAAAAGTCAGACAATCCTTACCTTCCTTAATTTCATTAATTTGATCCCAGCACACAATTTAATTCTTATCAATAAACCAATTGGTATTAAGCAATCCTCATGAATTTACTGATAGCATTACACTCTCGAAGGGAGTTAAAGATGAACAACAATCTAACAAGCGTCAGATTATTTAATTCATTATATGTTTCCTTTAAGCAAGTAATAAAAACTTGGATCATAATTGTTCTGCTCAACTGTCACTTATCCTGAACACCATAACAATTACGGATTATGGATTCAGGTTAGCTATAAACCACACAACTCACTCAATTAATAGGCCTCTTAATAAACTGAATCATACAGTCATTAACTTGAAAAATCAAGAAACACAGATATTTGAATAGAAGAATAATTAAAATTATGAATAGAGTCTCACAATTTTACTAACCAGATTGAATTCCCCTTGAATCGACTAAAGAACTTAGCTAGACATGATAGAAAAGAAAGACAAAAGAAATAAAACTATCTTCTCAATAATTCTTGGATACCCTATTACGTAGCCTTTACATTGCTTAAATAGTCAGAGTAGAGAAGATTAAAACTGGTATGTCTAGAATTGACAACCTTATTATATGAAAATAAAGATTAAACAAAATCCTCTTGCCTAGATTAGATAGAGAATCATTCCATCATTAACCAAATGCCACCTCTAGATTTGTCAATCTTTGTAATATTCCATTGAGGTATATATTCTCCTCAAGATTTCTGATAATCAATCAAATCCTTTCAATAATAAACCTTCTATGGGTGGTAATCTTCCTTCTCTGGTTTGAACTCAAATTAACTTTCCAGATCAGATTTTTGGATTACGTTTGATTTCTAGAATTCTTTCCATATTAAAAATCTGCATGAAATTCAGAAGGTCATTATTGAAAATATCAGAATTTTTTTATTTTAAACATAAATTATCAATATTTTCTACCAATGTCTTATATATAAGGAATCATTACAAATGAGTACCATAAAACATATAATATGTTAAATAAACTAAATATAAGGGAAATAAATATATAAAATTATGAATCCATCAATCATAATGAGAGTAAGAGAGAGAGAGAAAGAGAGAGAGAGAGAGAGAGAGAGAAAAAATGTTTTGTCCATCAGTTCACTGTATATATCTGCCATGGGCGTTATTGGGGGAATTTCCAACATCACCAACAAGATGGCGACAGATAAGATTCGACCATCACGTCAGCACTTCCAAAGAAGTCAAAGAGGATATTCCTATAAATCTTACCAATGAATAAGAGCAAAAGCGTCATTCCTACAGTTTTACAAGGACATCTTGGTCATAATACACGAAACAATGGTAAAAGCAACATTTGCAAAGAGGCACTATTCATTATAAATAATGTGAATCCCAAGATTTAAGGTACACAACATTTAATATTCTTTCCTACGGATTGTCGCTCTGACACTTCGGACTAAGAATATCTTACTTACCCCATCAATATTTAAGTGGGACTATTCACAGAGTCCTAACTTAGGCATCAGAATAGACACGACATTGCCTCGTGACAGCTTTTGGTGATGCACGTAAAATCTATCGTAACATGTGGTGAATCTATAGAATGTGCTTCACATCCAATCCAATGATCAATTTTACTAGATGAATAATTAACGGTTTTGTTTGGTTGCAAGGGGAATTGAAGAGAAGCGAAGTGAAATTTTTAAACTTTTATAATGATTACAGTACATGCTATCACATTACTACGTAACTAATTCTAAATTATTCCATATTTAGTTATTAACTTACACTTCACTTTGCATCCAAATCCCTCCCATTTGAAGAGGAAAAAAAATTCTTATAAGTATCATTACTAAATATACTAAGAAGTTTAGATAATGTATACAATCATGTTGTGTTATAACTATAAAGTTTTCATTTAAAGTTTAAAAAAATCACTTCTCTTCCCTTCAATTCCCAATACAACCAAACAAATACGACATGGTTTTTTAATCATTTGGTAAATTCTTGAAGAATTGGAACGGTAAGTATCCAACATGATAGCTATGGTGATTATCCGCTCTATGATCTAGAGTTTCATTTTTATGTCTAACTGAAACTTTCTTGACCGTCTCCAATAAAAAAAGGGAATATATATATATATATATATATATATATATATATATATATATATATATATATATATATATATATATATATATATATATATATATATAAATACATAATGTTGTTCGATCACATGACCAACCTGATTTTCCTCATAATAAAGGTTTAACTCTGACGCTTCAGATCCAAGTTTCAATCTCTTTTAATCAAGACACATGGATAACGTCAGCCAACTTAATTGGATGTTAATTATTATTATTTTTTTTCTTTTTTTTGAGTCAAATGGAACTAGAAAACCATGGTAATTAAGCTAATTACACAGAGCCAGGGGGATGGAGCCTTCTCGACTGATTCGGCCGATAACTGATTCCAGCATGAATTCCTGTGACTTTTGACCGATTCAGTCAGTAAGATTGGAATCGGTTTTGGCAAAGACAGCCAATCCTGGCCGATTCTCAAACCGATTGCTAAAATCAACTTGATTTTGAATGAAGGGATTACCCAAGTTGGAAAAAAAATCTAATCATGGGTGTCAACTTGTTTATCTGATTAATATAAAAGGAAGTTTAATTTAATACTAAAGTCCACTTATATAAGCATTGGAAAAGTCTTAAATAATCAAAAGTTGAATTCATGTTACTTAGGAAGATCAGTTTCCCATGTGGCATATATTTGGGTACTGATGTACCTAGGTTACTTAGCCCTCTATCAAAGGAAATTAAACGGCTAGCTACAGCATAGGTTAGTTGGATTCAGTTATCTTTGTCCATATGAAAGTAATTGTCCTAAGAACAAATTATGACCAGCATATTTTGATGTCTAAAAAATTAACACTTTTTCAACCACAATCAACGGGAAAGGAAGTGGAAAATTTTTTAAACTTAAAAAATAAATTTTAATCATCATTATCTTACATGATTATGTCACTAATTTCAAATAATTTTATATTTAGTCATTATATCACTTTACTTTGCATTTAAATCTTTCTATCATTTAAAAAATAAAATAAAAGTTATGTATAGAAAATTTAAATAATTTACACATTTATATAGAATAGTAATTATAAAAGTTTATTTTTAAATTTGAATATTTATTTTCCACCTATTTGCTCTCTAATAGATGCCGTTGCATGGGAGTGGAGAGTCAAATAATTAAATTACATCACATGTTAGCTACCTCTAGGAGCAAAGAATGCCCAAGACAACAGTACCCATAAAACAAGGCGACGTGCATTCCTGAACGTACGTAGCCTTCTAATTATTAAACGTGAATTGCAGCTTACATGTGTGCCATGACATTGAATCAAAATCTAAGGGGTCTTCCGTTAAGCATAAAATGTAAAATAAATCAGAATAGCATAAAATTAAGTTCACAAAAAAGATCATGCATGTCTTTCGGGGAGAGAGAGAGAGAGAGTATGTGTGTATGTGTGTTTTCCTAGTTCTTATTCTATTTTGGTTTATGACTAATTGTGCTTGTTAGCATACAATATAATTAAGGATATAATTGAGTTATACTCTTCAATAAAAAAAAAAACCCCCAATTCTCGTCAAGAACATACACATATGTCTTTGGTTTTGGCAGAGACCAATCACGATCCTCAAATCGATTACTAAAATCAACTTGATTTTGAGTGAATGGACCGCCGTGTAGGTTGGATCAGTCTCATTGTGGGCGCGCTTACTTGTTTAATTATTTGATTAATATAAGAGATAGTTTAAGTAATTAACAATTTCCTCAATCAACATCAGAACATCATTATGAAACCAATTAATTACTGCTAATTTAATAATAAAGTCCACTTATAAAGCATTGAAAATTCTAATTAATTAATCAAATGTTCATGTTACTTAAGAAGATCACTTCCGATGTAGCGTGGGGTACTGATGTAGCAAGGTTAGTTTGTCCTCTATCAAAGGAAATTAAGCGGTTACAGTCTAGGTTAGTTGTATTCAGCTATCCTTGTCAATTTCAACATTTGACCCAAGAAGAAAATCAACATCAGCATATCTTGATGCCTAAGAAGCATACGTACAAAGCTATAGCGTACCTTTGTACTCCAAACAAGCAAGAGTCTCTCTCTCTCTCTCTCTCTCTCTTAACTATTTTGTGTAGAATTCCATAGTGAAATCTGTACCCATGTTTTAAAATTGAGGGAAAATTTCAGCAATACTTTTAGTAGTATAGCTTAATATCACACACTCATCTTTTTTCACGATAATATCATTAACATCCTTGAAGATATCCAAACATTATTTAAACTACCAGAATAAGTAAAAAAATATTTTTACCCCAACACCATTCCCTTTGAATTTTCACTTTTCACTCTCTTTCTGGCCGTTTTATCCCTTTCTATTGCTTCTTCGTTCTCTGGATTGCACGAGAATTTTCATGAGAGCTACACAAGAGAGCTAATGGACTCCGCCTTACGAGACGTAGGATTTTTCAATCCCAATAAAACTATTCCATTAAATCCATCACATACAGATAATAAAACACATTGAGCAATAAATAAATGATAATAATAAATGGGACATACCTCTTTGTTGAAGATTGATTTTCGACCTTTTCTTCAATTGATTCACAACAGAGATCTTCTACAGTCTCCCCTCCCTTGGGTATGGGTCCCTTTGAGTTTTTACGCAGAGAGGCGCTATAGAGACCCTTGTCACTGCATATATATTAATGCATTTACCAAATCTATTCCACTCCCATAATGGAATAGATTGATCTATAAATGATAGGGGATAATCACGTAATTCTTGATTGGATCCCACCAGCTAAAATAGTTAGGTAGGATAATGTTGCCCATAATATTAAAATCAATAAAGATTTTACAATTTCCCACTTGGACAACATTATTCTACAAGGCTATTATCAACTGGTGTGGTCATGAAACCTAATTATTAAAATTGGATTACAAACTTTCATCTTTCCAACAAGCAGATTAATATTGAACAACAGAAGAAAATACGCCTCAATCATACGGCATACAACTTTCTGTTATCACAGACAAAAGTCTCCTTGATGACATCTAATCCTAGCTTACCACCTTTTGAATCTTGGCTTAATACTGCATGTTTTGAGTCCTGACTTAATGCCGCATGTTTTGAGTGCTGACTTAATACCGCCTGTTTTGAGTCCTGACTTAATACCACCTGTTGAGTCCTGGCTTAATACTACCTTTTGGGTCCTGGCTTAACATTGTCTTTTGGGTCCTGGCTTAATATCGCCTTTTAGGTCTAGGCTTAATATTGCCTTTTGGGTCCTAGTTTAATATCACCTTTTAGGTCTTAGCTTAATACCTCCTTTTAGGTCCTGGCTTAATACCACCTTTTGTGTCTTAGCTTAATACCTCATTTTGTATCCTAGTTTAATATCGTCTTTTTGTGTCCTGGTTTAATACTGCTTTTTGTAGTTTTGACATGTCAAACATATAAAAATTATGTCTAGATTAGCAAGAGTATACATGCTGAATCATGAAATAAAAACCATGGTATAAAATAATTATACCCATAAGGTACACAGGCAAAAGACTAAATACAATCAAGTATCAATAAAATACAAAAGGTCTATACAAGCACATCAAAAGACTCGACGACATCTATACTGAAAACATGACCCTTTAAGTCTCCTACTGATAAAGTCTTTAACCAAGGATCCACTATAATATTGTCTGTTGAAATATGCTCCTCAGAAATGTGATTCTTCTTGACATTTTCCTTTGCTACTAGATACTTGATCTTTATATGCTTAAAAACACCTCATTTCTTGTTGTTATTTAACAATAATACAACTAACTTGTTATCACAACACTGCAACAATGGTTTGGAGATGGTATCCATAACATTCAACCTAGGATGAAGTCCATCAACTAAATCACTTGCTTTGTGGCCTCAAACGGTACCATAAACTCTAACTATATAATAAAAGAAGTCAGAATAGGTTGGTTTTGTATTCCTTCATGAAATAGCTCCTTTAGCCATCACAAATATACCTTAATGTGGAGTTTTTATCACTAGTACATCCACCGAAATCCATATTAAAATATCTGACCACCTCTAGGTTATCAACACTACCATACATATGCATGTAATGTTTCATTTTTTGTAAATAACACAGAACTTTCTTTGCCTCTGTCCAGTGAGCAATCCCTGCATCTAACTGAAACTGTCCTAGCATGCTCACTACAAAGGCGATGTCATCCACAATTCCTAGGGCACTGCATCTCTTGAGTACACCATCAATGAAACCTTCTCAGACAGTCCCAATAGTCTATGATTTTTGTCAAGTCTGATCTCCATATCGAGAATAAATGAGCTCTCACCCATATCTTTCATCACAAAATTCTCTGACAAAAAATGTTTGTTCTCTGCAAGTAACCGTGCCACCACTGGCTAATGTTACGACATCAATATAAAAATACTAAAAAAATAAACATACTTCCACTGATCTAGGGGTATATGCATTGATTTTTGTATTCTCAACAACCTGGTCAAACTTCAGACACCATTGTATGGAAACTTGCTTAAGACCATTCCATCTTTATCTTTTAACTCAAACCTTCTGGTTGAATCATCTCGATGACAAAAACCAACAAATTTAGGTTAATGCCCTCTTGTATGATTCCTCTTTGCTACAAGTTTCACTTTATAGCGATTAATTCTCCCACCGAATAACACAACCTTGTATACCCCAATTTGAGACTACGAGTATATTGTTCTTTAACAAATGCACAAGATCCCAAACCTTGCTGTTGCCTAAAGACAACACATCTTTTATGGACATCAATTACTCAAGGGCAATATAACTACCGATAGCTTGTTGAAAACTATTGGGATTTTCCTCTTATTCAATGCCAAAAACATCCACTATGAAGTATAGCATATGATTGGATGAAATGACAGATTTATGTGGTCTAATAAATCTTTTCATTGCTTCCTTTGGCTCTAAAATTATTTCATCATTCTTCGATAATATTTATGTTATCTTAACTAGTTGCTCCGTAGTTGTTTCCTTGGGATCTCATCAAACTCTAAATTTCTTGACTATGACAACCTACTAGCATCATTAATGAATAAAGCATGACTGGTTTCCACCATCCTATTTATTGAGTTGAGACAGTAAAACCAAAATTCTTTGGAGCTTATTAGGCATTTCAGAAAATTACAACTCAATATTCTAAAAGCAAGGGTTATGAAACCATGTTTCCACTCTACAATCCCAAGCATGAATATTTCTTAAACTATGACTGACTTACTTGGCACCTCATAGGTTATAGTATTCATCGCTCCCCATAGGATCAAATACTCTCATGCTCTTGATCATATTTATTTATCACTTCTTTTGCTATTCAAGCAAAATTCCTAAGCTATAAGTTTAAACTTCAGTAAATATTTAGGCAAAAGTGCCAAGGTATAGATCAGTACATGGTCTGCCTGAATACTTATTTCACTTTTTGGATTTAATAATTTTAATCATTTGATAAAGATTTTTTACTTCTATATTGAATATTTTCCACCAAGTTCAACAATCTTGAGTTACAAATAATTTTCATTTTCATTTTCCTTTAAAGAAACCTCTTACAAATTTTCCTTAGATACAGGTTTTAAATATCTATACCAATGATGGGAGTTAAAGGTACATAGCCTACTTCCAAAAGTAGTTAAACTACCCAAAATAAAGTTGTCACACCCCAATTCCGGCTGAACCAGAAGTGTGAGTGAACCAGCTCTAAACCACGGTTCACCCCAGGATCTCAATAGACCGTGTCAACCAATCATTCTCAAGCAGTCTAACATAATCAGAGATTAATACATAGCAACGGAATATAAATAAATGAACTGAGATCTATGTGGTAATTTAAAATAATTATTCAACTTATTCCACCATTCACAAATTTAAATAATAAAAGTATTACAATGTATTGTTCAGAAATAAAATCCCCTCTAAAGGAAAACACAAAAGGAGCACTCGCATGATGCGTCATGCTCGTCCTCCATTGCCTGGGTATCAATGGCAGCAACTGTACCGTACGCTGGGGCAGTCACGAAGTCATCAACTGTGTATCCTGCATCCAGATCTGAAAAAAATATATATATATTTTTGGGTGAGCTCACAACTTAGCTCAATAAAGTACAAGACCAATGCAACATACAATATGCATGGGATAACATTACAATTTGGATCCGGTATAATTTGTAAATATGCTATGGTAAGGTTTGGCAGCCACCACACCTCCATGTACGAGAGTGTGAGCACACCCAACAGTCAGGCACCTACCACACTACTGCTGTTGCCCCACATCACTCACTCCGGTATGGAGATAGGGCTCGAGTCTGGCGGGCAGGAGGAACCACAATCCCACGTCCTCCCCTGATACCCCACACCATACCAATACCTAAACCCCTACGGGCAAGGGCTTGCAAGTGGGTTCCGTTTCTAACCAGTCCTAAATGTCAATACAGTATCAATGGCCCTACCCCAGTACGGCTCCCTGCGACATAGAGATAGGGCTCGAGTCTAGCGGGCAGGAAGAACCACAATCCCACGTCCTCCCCCTGATACCCTATTCGCACCATGTCACACCCCAATTCTGCACTATTCAGAATGATGTGATGAACTGTTAATAAATCAATGGTTCAACCAGGATCTCAAATAGACTATCCCCGCGTTATCTAAACTTACACACATCCGTAATCATAATCAGAGTAAATACACAATAGCGGAAGTCTTATAATAACATGAACTGAGAAACTAAGATGATATCAATAATTTAATAGCAAATTATTCTGGTTTCAACCAAGACATAAATATTTAAATACCAAATACATGTCTTACTAAATCCAATAAAGAAACCTATAAAATATCTAATCAAATACACACGAGTTACACTCGCAAGAGGAGTCGTGTGTATCCTCTTCAGCTCCAGCTTCCATCGCCGCTACCGTCCCGTACGCAGAAGCATTTATAAAATCTTCAACCATATAACCTGCATCATCAACTAAAAAAAATATTCGACGTCGAGGGGTGAGCACACATCACGACTCAGTGAGTAGCCAAAACAATGCAACAATACATATGCATGAAAAAAGTTAATTTATATCTTTGGTCCAGTTTAAAGTTTGCAGTATGCAATAGAAAGGTTTAGGTAGCCAAAGGTCGCGTTTATTGACCCGCCTCTATACACGAGTGTGTGACGTTACCCGAAGATCACGTTTATCGTCAACTCACATGCACCCCATCATGAACATTATATAACAAAGGTTACGTTTATTGCTATATAGTGCCATACCAACACGTAAGCCCCTGTTGGCGAGGGCTGCAAACTGGGCTCGCAACTAACCAATCCTAATGCCAAACAGTGTATCCAAGGCCTCACCCCAGCATCCCTCGAATGCCCATAGAGATAGAGCTAAGGCCCCCCGGTAGAGTCAGAGACTACAAGGACCGAGACCACCTCCCCTGATACTCTACGACATAATAGTTCTGCTAAAGTAATGGCGATACGACGATGTCAATGCACAAGACTTGAGTTAGAGATAGAGCTAAAGTGCTGAGATCCGCCAAAGGTTAACGTTTATTGACGTTCTCATCACACCTCCCCTGATACTCGCTCGCATCAAGCACATCAACCACACACATACAAGCACATGCCTATTCCTATCATCATCATCATAATCATCATGTTATAAGCAATAAAGTAAATATGCATGAATAAGTAATAGAAATATTGGATGGCATGCTGTATGCACATTACAAACATATTCGCATAGAATCAAGCATAGCATAGGACTCAAGAAATAGAAAACAGTTTATTATTAACCAATTTAGTTTGGGGTTAAGGTTCCACACCTTAGCTTGCTATAAGATACTTTTTCAAGCTTTAGAATCACCTTTACAGTGTTATTATATTGCTAGAAGACCTAACAAAGTCGATAGAATTTAATTAGAATTTATTCAGAATTAAAAACTACTCTGTTAAATGAGGGTCGGAGGTAGGGTCGATGCTAGGGTCGATGGGTCTATCGACCCTTCCCTCTTTCTGGACTTCCCGAATGCTGAAGGTCGATGGTCAGGAACACCTAAGGTCGGATGGCTTATCGACCCTGGGTGCGACCCTTGGTGCACTCTAGTCCAATTTTCACTTTTAATCCATTTTTCGTGCTTGAGACCCTATGGCTTGCTCCTACATTCCATTATACATTCATTCCATGGTCTAAAACCATGTATAACCCACCTAGATAGCTTTCATGCACTTTCCTATGATTTTTCATGAAAACCTAACCATAGATTGATGGTTTGGGTTTCTCCGAGATCACACTCTCAACATTAACTAACCTAAGGTCTGTAGAAACTCATGGAATTAGTATCCATACCTGAGAAGATTAATCTTTCTCTGCAACTCTTTTCTTTTGGCTTAATTTCTCTTCCTTCCCTTTCTTCTTCCTCTTTCCTTCTCCTCTCTTTCTCTCAATTCGATTAGGGTTGTGAAAGGAGTGAAAGTGGCTTAGGGACGTCCTTTAAATAGAGTAGGAACATCCTAAATAAGTCCCTTTGAGATTAGGAAAGAATCTCATTTGAAAATATGGAAATTTCCAAATTTCTATTTTCTGCGGTGACCGAGGGTCGATGGGAGGGTCGATGATCCCGTCGACCCTAGGGTCTTAAGCTGTCCGACCCTCCCTTCAAAACTGAGGGTCTGACTTTCTGTTTTGGGAGGTCCGACACTGCTTAGCTGGGTATGCGACCCTTCCCCTATTTTAAGTGTTTTTGGGTCGATTTGATACCTGGGATCTCGATCTCCTTCACGCCCTTGGTCCATTTGACTCGACCATGATGGGTGAACCTGGTTCAAGGTGATAAGACCGGGTTAGATTGACACGGGTCTTACAACTCCCCCCAACTTATAAAAATTTCGTCCTCAAAATTGTACGTACCTTCTGAATCAAATAAGTGAGGGTATCGCTTCCGCATAGCATTTTCTTCTTCCCATGTAATTTCTTCCATGTCTCTACTTTTCCATGTGACCTTAACATAGTAGATATCTCTGTTGCGTAGACGTTGAATCTTTCGACTAGTGATTTCTGTTGGTGTTACTTCAAACGTCGAATCATCAGTCAATTCTGGCAAATCTACTGTCAAAACATGTGTTGGGTCTTTGACATACTTCTTCAATAAGGAAATGTGAAATACGTCATGCACGCTTGACATGGATGGTGGTAGTGCTAACTGATAAGTCACTTTTCCACACTTAGCTAGAATTTCATATGGCCCGACATATCTTGGACTCAGCTTCCCTTTCTGTCCGAACCTCTTCAATCCTCGCATAGGCGATACCTTCAAAAATACTTTATCACCTACGACGAACTCCAGATCTCTTCGTCGAGTATCCGCATATTGCTTCTGACGGTTCTGAGCTGTTCTCACTCTTTCCTTGATGATGTCGACCACTCGACAGTTCTCTTCAACAAATTCCGGTCCAACAATACTACGTTATCCAACTTCATTCCAAAACAAGGGAGTTCGACACTTCCTGCCATACAGTGCTTCATAAGGTGACATCTGTATAGTAGCCTGATAGCTGTTATTATAAGCGAACTAAATCAATGGTAATCTTTCATCCCATGATCCCTTGAAATCAATTACACATGCTCGTAGCATATCTTCTAGAATCTGAATGGTACGCCTCGACCGTCCATCCGTCTCGTGGGTGGAATGCGATCTTGAACTTCAACGTTGTACCCATAGCCTTTTGCAATCCTTCCCAAATTTTGGAAGTAAATCGTGGATCTCTATCCGACACAATACTTTCTGGAACACCATGTAATCGAACAATATTATCCACATACAGCTTCGCTAACCTTTCCAATGTATACTGAGGTCGTATAGGTATGAAGCGAGCTGTTTTAGTCAGACGGTCCACAATCACCCAAACTGCGTCAACTACTTGAGGAGTCAATGGTAGTCCCGTGATGAAGTCCATAGTGATGCAGTCCCATTTCCATGCTGGTTCCGATAATGGCTGCAACAGTCCAGCGGGTCTTTGTCGTTCAGCCTTTACTTTCTGACAATTTAGGCATTGAGACATGAACTTGGCTACATCTGCTTTCATTCCCCTCCACCAATATAGTTTCTTCAGATCATGATACATTTTTGTACTTCCAGGATGTATCGAATAGATGGTGGTATGGGCTTCTTTCATCGATCGGTGTTTAATGTCTATACTTTTCTTTTCAGGTACACATATTCTTCCTTTGTATTTCAGTACTTTCTCGTCATCCAAGGTGAACTCAGGGTTAGTCCTACCTTTCTCAATATCTTCTTGTACTGTTCTCAGATAAGGATCTGATTTGATAGCCATCTTCACTTCATCCACTATATCCAGTATAATCTTCAATGCCGCGAACATATTCGAAAACCGATGAATAAACCCTTGGTTGGCTGATCCATCCGTTGTATCTATCACATACTGCTCGTTGCCGTGATTGAACACCATTCCGTTGGTACACATTGCTGCAGTCATGCTAACTTCTCCTTGAGATTTTATCATTGCTTTTTGCGCTCCAATGCATCCGCTACCACGTTCGTTTTCTCGGATGATACCGGATATCACAATCATAGTCTTTCAATAGTTCCAGCCATCTCATTGTCTCATATTCAACTCCTCCTGATTAAATAAATAAGTAAGACTTTTATGGTTCGACTTAATCTGAAATTTCTCCCCGTATAGGTAATGTCTCCATATCTTGACCGCATGTACTACTGTCGCTAGCTCCAGATCATGAGTGGGATAATTTTTCTCATGTACCTTTAACAGTCTCAAAGCATAAGCAATCACTTGCTCTCCTTGCATAAGCACACATCCCAATCCCAGTCCCGACGCATCAGTGTATAAGGTAAATGTCTGTCCTGGAATAGGAATAGTCAAAATCGGGGCAGATATCAATCTGGTCTTCAGTGTTTGGAAACTCTTCTCAAATTTATTGGTCCATACAAACTTTTCACCTTTCTTGGTCAAACTGGTGAGAGGTACGGCAATCCGAGAATAGTCTTCTACGAATCTCCGATAATAACCAGCTAGACCCAGAAAACTTCTGATTTCCGAAACGCTCTTTGGTGCTTCCCACTTTACAATAGCCGCGATCTTGTTGTGGTCCACTTTGATTCCTTCAACGGATACTACATGGCCTAAGAAGGCAACTTCACTTAGCCAAAACTCACACTTTGAAAATTTTGCATATAGCTTCTCTTTCCTTAAATGCTGTAAGGCGGCGTTTAGGTTCTTGATATGAGTTTCTTCTTCCTTGGAGTATACCAATATATCATCAATAAACACTATAACCGACGTATCCAACATGTAGTGGAAAACCCGGTTCATTCCATAAAAGTTGCCGGTGCGTTCGTTAATCCAAAAGACATAATCGAGATCTCATAATTGGCCAATCCCGATTTTAAAAGTTATCTTCGAGATATCACTGTCCACATTCTTCAGCTGATGATATCTTGATCGAAGATCAATCTTAGAAAATACCTTTGCTCTTTGTAACTGTTTAAACAAGTCATCGATTCGAGGTGATAGATATCGATTCTTGATCATGAGCTTGTTCGATTCTCGGTAATCTATACGCAGACAACACGAATTGCATTGGCACTCCCCGTGATGCAATACTTAGCTTATTAGGACCTTAGTCTAATAACTCTTGTAGTTGAGTCTCAATTCCTTCAATTCTATAAGAGCTATTCATAGGTGCCTTTGACACAAGTATCGTCCTTGGGTAACAAGTCGATGACGAACTCGTCGTATGATCAGATGGTAACCCAGGTGAGTCTCCTGGAAACACACCTGAAATTTATGCATTACATCAATATCTTCTATATGTGGTGCTTCTTTGGAAACGTGTACCACAGATACCATATATCCAACTCATTACTCCTCAAAGCATCTCTTCGCTTTTAGCATAGAGAGGATCAGCTTTCTTTTCTTAGGCAACATACTTCCAATAGTACTAAATTATATGTCATCTTTATTCTTGAACGATAATCTCTTCTATGCACATAATCACTTGTAGAGTGTTGAGATAACCAATCTATCCCCAAGATGACATCAAATTCTGTCATCTCAAGTCTAATTAGGTTGCGTCCAAATTCCATCCATCCATACGATTTGGACTTCGTTCATAACACTCATCCAATTGAACATCTAGTCCAAAAAGACTAGAAAATATGGTGTAACGGTCTTAAGAGCTTATCTAGTTTCTTCATCTCTTAAGACTATTGTCAAGATCTCATATCCCAAATCTATTTATAAGCATTAGGGTATATGCTTATAATTTCATTAATTCAGCCAAACTATTTTGGTCTTTACTTAATCATATCCCTCAACATTGGGCATAACTCAATTATCATTGTATTAAATCGAGTACTACTTATGCCATGACTTTATCCTTATATCCACTCTTAAATTTGCCTTTAGGAATCTTCTACCTTGTCAAAATTCATACTAATATAGCCATCCTTAACTCTACTTGAGTGCTATCTATTTCTTTACTGGCTACTCTTAATAGTTTCCCACATTTTCTCGTGCACTCTTTTATAGACATGATTCATATCCATCCATTTAGCAATCTCAAAATAAATCCTCTATTACTTCATCTGAGGTTCATTGGCTATGACATTTAATCTGAATTTAATCATCTTTCTTCCAATAATTCTATTATCACTAAACATTTTTATCATCAAAGGTCAGGGAGTGTATGAATTAAAATGCTCATCCAAAAGTGATTCACTTCCTTCTGTTGCTTTAGCATAATGAAAACACTAGCTTTATCTAGTGAACTAGGTTTAACGATTCAAGAGTAAATCTATGGTAATCCAACCGGCATCCAAAGATCATTACGTTGCACGGTGGTCCAAATGCATAGAGGTTTTATAGTTCTTAACCTCATGGTTATAGGTTCTATCGAATATATAATGTCATTGGTCAAGGCACTACAGGAGTAAATCTGGAGGAAGATTTCATACATCAATAACTCAGGTATAAATCAGAAGATGTACACTCAACATGATTAAACATTTAACTGTTCATTCAGTTCATATCACCGTTCATGTTGTCGATCATGAGAGTGGCTCAGATTGGTATAATCAGGACTAATACTAAAGAAACAATATCTATAACTCCAATTGACAGGTTAAATCAAGAAGGTATCCTGTCAATGTACGAGAAATTAAAATCTGATATGTACATCCTCTATAATCATAAGAGTAAATCAATAATGCACCACATCCTATATAAACATCTCTAGTTACATGGCCACAATAGATTTGATCCTTTGCTGAAAACATTTTAGGCTTCGTCTTCAGAAAATATTTCTCAATCCTTGGTCGGATCATTGTGTCATGATGCAGCTATCCCATACCTCGATGGCTAATAAGGGTAATCACCTTGATACACTGCTTGTTGTGCACCAAACTTCTGCACTAGGGTGTGCTTTACTGGGACTTGCTGTGAGTAGGCACTGTGTTATAGCTAACCGGTGTTAGGGGTACCGTACTTGGTCATGTCCTTTGGATTTAGCCCGAGATCTTTTCCTTTATCTCTGCAGGGGTTTTGGCATTACTAGCCATTTTGCTTCTTCTTCTGTCCTACATCGAGTTTCACATCTTGTGAGTACCAACTCAATATTCCAATTTTCTACTGTATAGGTGCTTTCTTCTTGCTACTGTACAATATCACTTGTATACTTTGATAACTACCCAACTTATAGATAATACCCTATATTATTGGTTTATCAGGATAAATTTTGATCTTCTCTTTCTGTTTGAGTGTATATATATGGTTCCACCTTTTACACGTACATTATTGTCCTATTTAAGTCCTGTCTCAACCAACACAGGTGCTTATTGTGTGTTTGTATTAAAGCTTTTAATTTATCCTATCTCAGTTCACAATTTTCTCGAATGTATGTTAGTTCAGCGGACAAGGTCTGAGATGGTCTGAGATGCTCTGATACCAAGTTGTCACACCCCAATTCTGCACTATTCAGAATGATGTGATGAACCGCTAATAAACCAACGGTTCAACCAGGATCTCAAATAGGCTATCCCTGCGTTATCTAAACTTACACACATCCGTAATCATAATCAGAGTAAATACACAATAGCGGAAGTCTTATAATAACATGAACTGAGAAACTAAGATGATATCAATAATTTAATAGCAAATTATTCTGGTTTCAACCGAGACATAAATATTTAAATACCAAATACATGTCTTAATAAATCCAATAAAGAAACCTATAAAATATCTAATCAAATACACACGAGTTGCACTCGCAAGAGGAGTCGTGTGTATCCTCTTCAGCTCCAGCTTCCATCGCCGCTACCGTCCCGTACGCAGAAGAATTTATAAAATCTTCAACCGTATAACCTGCATCATCAACTAAAAAAAAATATTTGACGTCGAGGGGTGAGTACACATCACGGCTCAGTGAGTAGCCAAAACAATGCAACAATACATATGCATGAAAAAAATCAATTTATATCTTTGGTCCGGTCTAAAGTTTGCAGTATGCAATAGAAAGGTTTAGGTAGCAAAAGGTCGCGTTTATTGACCCCGCCTCTATACACGAGTGTGTGACGTTACCCGAAGATCACGTTTATCGTCAACTCACATGCACCCCATCATGAACATTATATAACAAAGGTTACGTTTATTTCTATATAGTGCCATACCAACACGTAAGCCCCTGTTGGCAAGGGCTGCAAACTAGGCTCGCAACTAATCAATCCTAATGCCAAATAGTGTATCCAAGGCCTCACCCCAGCATCCCTCAGAATGCCCATAGAGATAGAGCTAAGGCCCCCCGGTAGAGTCAGAGACTACAAGGACCGAGACCACCTCCCCTGATACTCTACGACATAATAGTTCTGCTAAAGTAATGACGATACGACGATGTCAATGCACAAGACTTGAGTTAGAGATAGAGCTAAAGTGCTGAGACCCGCCAAAGGTTAACGTTTATTGACATTCTCATCACACCTCCCCTGATACTCGCTCGCATCAAGAACACCAACCACACACATACAAGCACATGCCTATTCCTATCATCATATCATCATCATGTTATAAACAATAAAGTAAATATGCATGAACAAGTAATAGAAATATTGGATGGCATGTTGTATGCACATTACAAACATATTCACATAGAATAAAGCATAGCATAGGACTCAAGAAATCATTTTATTATTAACCAATTTAGTTTGGGGTTAAGGTTCCTCACCTTAGCTTGCTATAAGATACTTTTCCAAGCTTTAGGATCACCTTTACAGTGTTATTATATTGCTAGAAGACCTAACAAAGTCGATAGAATTTAATTAGAATTTATTCAGAATTAAAAACTACTCTGTTAACTGAGGGTCGGAGGTAGGGTCGATGCTAGGGTCGATGGGTCTATCGACCCTTCCCTCTTTCTAGACTTCCCGAATGCTGAGGGTCGATGGTCCGGAACACCTAGGGTCGGATGGCCTATCGACCCTGGGTGCGACCCTTGGTGCACTCTGGTCTAATTTCCACTTTTAATCCATTCTTCGTGCTTGAGACCCTATGGCTTGCTCCTACATTCCATTATATATTCATTCTATGGTCTAAAACCATGTATAACCCACCTAGATAGCTTTCATGCACTTTCCTATGGTTTTCCATGAAAACCTAACCATAGATTGATGGTTTGGGTTTCTCCGAGTCACACTCTCAACATTAACTAACCTAAGGTCTGTAGAAACTCATGGAATTAGTATCCATACCTGAGAAGATTAATCTTTCTCTGCAACTCTTCTCTTTTGGCTTAATTTCTCTTCCTTCCCTTTCTTCTTCCTCTTTCCTTCTCCTCTCTTTCTCTCAATTCGAATAGGGTTGTGAAAGGAGTGAAAGTGGCTTAGGGATGTCCTTTAAATAGAGTAGGAACATCCTAAATAAGTCCCTTTGAGATTAGGAAAGAATCCCATTCGAAAATATGGAAATTTCTAAATTTTTATTTTCTGCGGTAACCGAGGGTCGATGGGAGGGTCGATGATCCCGTCGACCCTAGGGTCTTAAGCTGTCCGACCCTCCCTTCAAAACTGAGGGTCTGACTTTCTGTTTTGGGAGGTCCGACCCTGCTTAGCTGGGTATGCGACCCTCCCCTATTTTAAGTGTTTTTGGGTCGATATGATACATGGGATCTCGATCTCCTTCACGCCCTTGGTCCATTTGACTCGACCATGATGGGTGAACCTGGTTCAAGATGATAAGACCGGGTTAGATTGACACGGGTCTTACACACCAAGTCTACTAAGGTAGATGGCGATACAAAAAAGGTGTTAGTTGTGGATATATCCAGGGCACACCCCCCTTCACATTCCACACACTAACTAAAACATACACATGCCTAACATCCAACAATCCTAGCATATGAAATGCATGAATAGATAATAATAACAAAAACAACTACATGGCATGTGAAATGCATAGACATCAAGCAATGAATTCAAATACAATTTAGTCACAATGGCTTACTCTTAATTAATTATTTAGGGTTTGGGGTCTTGTCCCTTACTTGATGCGTGATAACAATCCCGCTCTACGTCACAGGGTATTCTCACGTTGTCTATAGGTCCTACACAAACATATTCATAGGTTAGAATTAATTTATTAAAGTCACAGTTGGTCAGAACCTTGCCTGACCAAGCAAACAAGGCTTGGAAGCCATACCGGTCGCAGGTACCGGTCTCAGGGGAGTAAGACCGGTATGGTGCCACCGGTATATACCGATTGCGGTACATACCGATCTCAGTTAGTGAGACCGGTATGTGCCTGCGGTATATACTGTAGGCCCATACTGCTGGACCTTGCTTCCCACCGGTATAGTCCGTGGTTTGGATCCGAGAGCAAGGTCTCGGATCTCCCTTCCTTGTCGGTTATCGACTACGTTTTCTAGGGTTTCTCCTAACCCACACTAAGGTCCAAGCATCCTAATGAACTTCTGATTTTGGCTAGAACGCCGTATCAAACCAGATCAGATTTGAAAGAAGAAAGATCTAGGGTTTAGGATTATCGCGCCGCTTCGCGGCTCCGATCCGACATCCTAGTATTACTAATAATATAAAGCAGTTACCGGCGATGTTCGTCAGTTGGAGACGAGCTCTTCCAACGAAAATCTCCTTCCTAGGCAGCATCTTCCTCCTTGCTCCTTCTCAACTCTCCTCCAGACGGCTAGGGTTTGAGAAGGATCAATGGAGTGTGATAATCTCTATTAATAAAGGAGAGTCGTTCTTGGGAAGGTTATCCACGATTGGAAACTTTCTAAGTTTCCATTCGGAGTGAGGGACCCGCTGGAGTCCGTCTCCCGTAGAAACGAAACATACCGGTCTGACTGACTCAGACCAGTATACCATACCGGTTGCACCATACCGGTCTGACTGACTCAGACCGGTATTGTCAGACCGGTATGAGTTTTTACCAATTTTGAGTGGTTCTCATACCTGAAATTTACGTGGTTCGTCACCCGGCTTCGCCTTCCAGTTCGATTATGATTGGGACACCTGTCATCATATAAAACCACGGGTTAGATCCGATTTTTAGAACACGGTTCTTACAAAAGTAAATGCCCTATAAGTTTGAATTATGACTAATATTTAAGTCTCCAATCTTTTTTCCACTCAGAATTTTCATAGTCCTTGTTCTTTTCCATTTAAGCCTGTCCAGTTTTATAATTTTTCTACACGTGTCCCTTCTGAGTCACATTACAGAGAATTCCATTTACTCAACATAAAGTCTCTGACATTTACTTGAGGAACATTTTCCTTCCTTAGGGTCTTCGCCTCAATTTCACCCTTTTCTATAGGTTGTTATAGGTCACTAGGATCTGACATTGTAGTTTTGGTGAGAAAACAAAAGTCAAACGAATCACCTTCAGAGATTTTCTTATCTTTGAACTTATTAGTATTAGCTGATAGCTCCAACTTGTGATTTCTCATACTCCATTACCATTAAAAGAGGTACAGATGGGCTTAGGTAATAAAACATCTCTTCGCCCCTTTTACAAAACTTCAATATTCTTTGGATTTCTCCCTGAATAATCCTTTTTAATGTTCCTTATTAAAACATTGTTTTATATGATCTAGAGCACATTGAGGTTGAATAGTCCTAGATGTGTTTTCAATTTCTCCTCTATCATAGTTAGTTTTAAGATGTATTCTCCAATATTATAACTTCCATTAAATTTTGTTTCAATTAGAAGATGACTCTTCAATCCTTTATCAGTCACTTTAAATTTTGTTTAAACCTCCTTTGTGTATTCCTTGATAGTATCTTTCATCGCAATACTACCTTTATAGCCATTGGGATAGAATTCCTCACAAGCTACAGAGTTTTCCTATTGAAAAAATTCCTAATTCCCTAATTTTCTTAACCATAGTAGGAGAATGCTACTCTCAAGGGTAAGGGCAATAGTTTTGTCCTTTCTAAGAACTAGGTCTAAGTCCAAAATTCTTAGTTATTTCTTAACTGCCTTATACTACTTTTCTATGATTCGATATAGACAAAATAGGAAGTGAAGCAAAGGAAATACCAAGGATTGAAATTCTGAGATAGTAATTACTAGATGAGTTCGTTTACAATGTTATACATACAGTGATAGATCCATGATTCATACATGCAATTAAGCTATCAAAACATAATAAACAATCAATTATTTCCTTTTTCAAGGGTCAACCAAACTACATACTTATCTTTTGGGACAAGGATGCACTGGTCTTCTTAAATATCTGGGTAAAATCACAAAATAATTATTATAATTTTTCAAGAGTCAACCGAACTACATACTTATCCTTTGGGACAAGGATGCATTGGTCCTCTAAAAAATCTAGGCAAAAACCACCAAACAATTATTATAAATTTTCAAGAGTCAATCGAACTATATACTTATCCTTTGGGACAATGATGCACTGGTCCTCTTATAAATTCAAGCAAAAACTGCCAAACAATTATTATAATTTTTTTCAAGAGTCATCAAACTACATACTTATCCTTTGGGACAAGGATGCATTGGTCCTCTCAAAAATCGCCAAACATTTATTATAATTTTTCAAGAGTCAATCAAATTACATACTTATCCTTTGGGACAAGGATATACTGGTCTTCTAAAAAATCCAGGCAAAAATCGCCAAATAATTATTACAATTTTTTAAGAGTCAATCAAACTACATACTTATCCTTTGGGACAAGGATGCAATGGTCCTCTCAAAAATCCAGGTAAAAACCGCCAAACAATTATTACAATTTTTTTCAAGAGTCAACCGAACTACATACTTATCCTTTGGGACAAGGATGCATTGATCCTCTCAAAAATCTAGGCAAAAACTGTCAAATAATTATTACAATTTTTCAAGAGTCAATCGAACTACATACTTATCCTTTGGGATAAGGATGCACTAGTCCTCTCAAAAAATGTCACACCCTAATTCTACAACATTCAAAATGGTGTGATGAATCGCTAATAAACCAACGGTTCAACCAAGATCTCTAATAGGCTGTGTCCATCAAAAATAAAACCATACACATCCACAACCATAATCAGAATAAATACACAATAGCGGAAGTCTTATAGTAAATGAACTGAGAAATCTAACTATGATAACCATAATAAAATATCAAGTTATTATTGTATCAACTCAAACATAAATAAATAAAGTATCAATTACATTCCTTTAATAATTCAAACAAAAATCTAATCGAATACGCATGAGTTGTACTCGCATGAGGAGTCATGCGTATCCACTAAGTCTTCGACTTCCATTGTAGCAATACGCACGTACACTAGAGCATTCATATAATCTTCGACCATAGTACATGCATCATCAACTAAAAATATTCGACGTCGAGAGGGTGAGCACACATCATGGCTTAGTGAGCAAACAAAACAATACAACAAACATATACATGCATTCAATTCATATCTTTGGTTTGGTAAATAAGTTTGCAATGTGCTATAGAAAGGATAGGTGGCCGCCGCACCTCTATAAACGAGTATGTGAAGCCGCCCAAAGGTAACGTTTATTGTCGTCCCACATGCACCCTACCATGGAATAGAGATAGAGCTAAAGTGCTGAGGCCCAGCCTATGACACTTCCCCTAATACTCTACCCATACCAATACGTAAGCCCCTGCTGGCGAGGGCTTACAAACTGGGCTCGCAACTAACCAATCCTAATGCCAATCAGTGTATCCAACGCCTCACCCGAGCATCCCTCAATACGTCCATAGAGATAGGGCTAAGGCCCCCTGACAGAGTCAGAGACTACACGGTCCGAGACCACCTCCCCTCATACACTACGACGTAATAGTTCTGCTAAGGTAATGGCGATACGACGATGTCAGTGGACAAGACTTGAGTTAGAGATAGAGCTAGAGTGCTGAGGCCCGGCCTATGACACCCCCCTAATACTCGCCCGCATCAAGCACACCAACCACACACATACATTCACATGCCTATTCCTATCATCATCATCATCATCATGTTATAAACAATAATTTAAATATGCATGAACAATAATAATAGAAATATTGGATGACATGTTGAATGCACATAACAAGCATATACGCATAGAATCAATCATGGCATTGGACTCAAGAATAAAACAGTTTATTATTAACCAATTAGTTTAGGTCTTGTTCTCTCACCTTTGCTTGATCGTAGATCCTCTTTCAAGCTTTAAGAATCAACTAAATATCAATATTATATCACTAGAAGACCTAATCAAGTCGATAGAATTTAATTATAATTAATTCTGAGTCTAAAAAACATGTTAACTGGGGTCGATGCTAGGGTCGTGGGTTCCATCGACCCTGGGTGCTACCACCCAGATTCTGGACTTTTCGAATACTGGGGGTCGATTGTTAGTGTAAGACCCGTATCAAACTAACCCGGTCTTATCACCTTGAACCAGGATTACCCATCATGATTGAGTCAAATGGACCAAGGACGTGAAGGAGATCATGATCCCAGGTATCAAATCGACCCTAAAACACTCAATTTAAGGGGAGGGTCGCATACCCAGCAAAGGAGGGTCGGACCCCCCAAGACAGAAAGTCATACCCTCAGTTTTATAGGGAGGGTCGGACACCTTAGGAACCCTAGGGTCGATGGGATCATCGACCCTCCCATTGACCCTCAGTTGCCGCCAAAATTGAAATTAGGAAATTTCTTAATTTTCAATTTGGATTCTTTCCTAATCTCAAAGGGACTTATTTTAGGATGTTTCTACTCTATTTAAAGGACATCCCAAAGCCTCTTTCACTCATTTTACAACCCTAATTGAATTGAGAGAAAGAGAAGAGAAGGAAGAGAAGAAGAAGATAAGCAAGGAAGAGAAGAAAGCAAAAAGAAGAAGAGTTGCAGAGAAGGAGTATTCTTCTCAGGTATGGATACTAATTCCATGAGTTTCTACAGACCTTAGGTTAGGTAATGAAGAGAGTATGATCTCGGAGAACCCAAACCATCAACCCATGGTTAGGTTTCCATGGAAAACTATGGGAGATTACATGAAAACTATCTAGGTGGATGATTCATGGTTCTAGACCATGAAATGAATGTTGAATGGACTATAGGAGCAAGCCATAGGACCCCAAACACGAAGAATGGATTAAAAGGAGGAAAATTGACCAAAACCCACCGAGGGTCACACAGAGGGTTGATGACCATCCGACCCTATGTGATCCTGAGGATCGACCCTCAGTGTTTGGGAAGTCCAGATTGGGGAGGGTCGCACCCAGGGTCGATCATGACTCCGACCCTACCTCCGACCCTCAGTTAACATAATGGTTTTTAAATTCTGAATAAATTCTAATTAAATTTTATCGGGTTTGTTAGGTCTTCTAGCAATATAACAACATTATAAAGGTGATTCTAAAGCTTGGAAGAGTATTTATTAGCAAGCTAAGGTGAGGGAACAAGACCTAAACTAACTGGTTAATAATAAACTGTTTTACTTCTTGAGTCCAATGCCATATTGATTCTATGTGTGTATGTTTGTGTGTGCATTCAACATGCCATCCAATATTTTTATTAATTGTTCATGCATATTTACTTTACTGCTTATAACATGATGATGATGATGAGTAGGAATAGTCATGTGAATGTTTGTGTTTGGCCAGTGTATATGGTGAGGGTAGGGATGGTATCAACCAGTACAACCATGACCGTTCTTCATGGGGTGTATATTGTGCCATGGTCTACTTAAGTCATGTCCACTGATGTCGTCGTATCGCCATTACCTTAGCAGAACTATTATGTCATAGAGCATCAGGGGAGGTGGTCTCGGTCCTTGTAGTCTCTGACTCTATCGGGGAGCCTTAGCTCTATCTCTATGGATGTTCTGAGGGATGCTGGGGTGAGGCCTTGGATACACTGTTTGGCATTAGGATTGGTTAGTTGCGAACCCAGTTTGCAACCCTAGCCAGCAGGGGTTTATTTGTTGGTATGGTATCAATCGGTACAGCCATGCCGTTTTCATGGGGTATATATTGTGCCATTTTGGGTGTTATGGGAGACAGTACAGGAGTCATTAGGCGTATCCACATACTTGTGTATAGAGGTGCGGCGGCCACCTATCCTTTCTATAGCACAGTGCAAACTCTAAACCGGACCAAAGATACAAATTGATTGCATGCATATGTATTGTTGCATTGTTTTGTTTGCTTACTGAGCCATGATGTGTGCTCACCCTTCGATGTCGAATATTTTTAGTTGATGATTCAGGTTTAATCGTTGAAGATTATATAAATGCTCTAGAGTACGGAAATGTTTCAGCGATGGTAGCTGAAGATGAAGTGGATACACATGACATCTCTTGCGAGTGCAACTCATGTGTATTCGATTAGATTTTTAGTTTATTTATTTGGGTTTATTAAAGACATGTATTGGATATTTATTTATTTATGTCTTAGTTGATACAGAATAATTTCGTTATTTAAATATTGATATCACAGTAGATTCTCAGTTCATTTTATTACAAGACTTCCGTTATTTATTTTATTTACTCTAATTATTTATGTGGATGTATGGAGTTTAGATAACACGAATATAGCCTACTCGAGATCCTGGTTGAACCGTTGGTTTGTTAGCGGTTCATCACACCGTTCTGAATAGTGCGGAATTGAGGTGTGACAGTTAGGGTCTGGTAGGGTCGAATTTTCATGCTACAGTCTATTCCTTCATGTTTGGGTCCTATGGCTTGCTTCTACAATCCATTACATACATGTTCTATGGCTTAGAACCATAGTTTATTCACATACATGGTTTTTATGATCTCCCCCATGATTTTCCATGAAAACCTAACCATGGATTGATGATTTGGGTTTCTCCTAGATCATTCCCTCTTCACTATCTACTCTAAGGTCTTTAGAACTACATGGAGATAGTATCCATACCTGAGAATTAGGCTTGTTTCTCTGAAGCCTTCTCTTTGATCTTCTTCTCCACTTTCCTTCTCTTCTCTTTCTCTTCTCCTTCTCTTCTCTTTCTCTTCTCCTTCTCTTCTCTTTCTCTCAATCCAATTAGAGTTCTAAAAGGAATGAAAGAGGCTTAGGGACGTCCTATTTATAGAGTAGAAACTCCCAAAATAAGTTCCATTGAGATTAGGAATGAATCCCATTGAAATTTGGAAAGTTCCTAATTCACGGTTTCTGTCGGCAGACTGGGGGTCGATGAGGGGGTCGGAGATCCCGTCGACCCCTGGTTCTAAAATGTCCGACCCCCGATTAAAAACTCAGGGTCTGACTTTTATACTAGGGGGTCCGACCCTGCCTTGCTGGGTATGCGACCCTCCCCCTTATTTTAATGTTTTTGGGTCAGTTTAATACCTGGGATCGTAATCTCCCTCACGCACTTGATCCATTTGGCTCGACCATGATGGGTAGACCTGGTTCAAGGTGGTAAGACCGGGTTAGTTTGATACGGGTCTTACAACTCCCCCCTACTTATAAAAATTTTATCCTCGAAATTGTACATACCTTCCGAGTCAAATAAATGAGGGTATTACTTTTGCATAGCATTTTCTTCTTCCCATGTGATTTCTTCCATATCTCTACTTCTCCAGGTGACCTTAACATAATAGATATCACGGTTGTATAGTTGTTGAACCTTTCGGCTAGTGATTTCAGTTGGTGTTACTTCAAATGTCAAATCATCAGTCAAATCAGGTAGATCTACTGTCAGAACGTGTGTTGGATCCTTGACATACTTCTTCAATAAGGAAATATGAAATACGTCATGCACACTTGACATAGATGGTGATAGCGTTAACTGGTAAGCCACTTTTCCACGCTTGGTTAGAATCTCATATGGTCCGACATATATTGGACTTAATTTCCCTTTCTGTCTGAACCGTTTCAATCCTCGCATAGGTGATACTTTTAAGAATACTTTATCACCCACGATGAATTCAAGGTCTCGGCGTCGAGTATCTGCATATTGCTTCTGACGATTTTGAGTTGTTCTCACTCTTTCTTTGATAATGTCGACCACTCGACAAGTCTCTTCAACAAATTTTGGTCCAACAATACTACGTTCACCAACTTCATTCCAAAACAAAGGAGTTCGACACTTCCTGCCATACAGTGCTTCATAGGGTGACATCTGTATAGTAGCCTGATAGCTATTGTTATAAGCGAACTCACTCAATGGTAACTTTTCATCCCATGATCCTTTAAAATCAATTACACATGCTCGAAGCATATCTTCTAGAATCTGAATTGTACGCTCTGACTGTCCGTCTGTCTGTGGATGGAATGCGGTACTAAACTTCAATGTTGTTCCCATAGCCTTTTGCAATCCTTTTCAAAACCTTGAAGTAAATCGTGGATCTCTATCGGACACAATGCTTTCAGGTACGTCGTGTAATCGCACAATGTTATCCACATACAGCTTAGCTGATATCAATCTAACCTTCAAGGTTTAGAAACTCTTCTCGCATTTATCCGTCCAAATAAACTTCTCGCCCTTCTTAGTCAAACTCGTAAGAGGTACGGCAATTCGGGAATAGTCTTCCACAAATCGTCGATAATACCCAACTAGACCCAAGAAACTTCTAATTTCTGCAATGCTTTTCGGTGCTTTCCACTTTACAATAGCCTCGATTTTGCTGGGATCCACTTTAATTCCTTCAGCGGATACTACATGGCCTAGAAATGCGACTTCCTTTAGCCAAAACTCACACTTTAAAAATTTGACGTAGAGCTTCTCCTTCCGTAGTCACTGTAGAGCGGCGTTTAGATTCTTAATATGAGTTTCCTCGTCTTTAGAGTAGACCAATATATCATCAATGAATACAATAATCGACGTATCCAACATGTCGTGGAAAACCCGGTTCATAAGTTCCATAAAAGTTGCCGGTGCGTTTGTCAATCCAAAAGACATAACCAAGAATTCATAATGTCCATATCAGGTCCTGAATGTTGTCTTAGGAATATCACCATCCTTAATCTTCAGCTGATGGTAGCCTGACCGAAGATCGATCTTGGAGAACAATTTGGCACCTTGCAACTGATCGAATAGGTCATCGATCCGAGGCAATGGATACCGATTCTTGATTGTCAGTTTATTTAATTCTCGATAGTCTATACACAATCGAACGCTACCGTCATTCTTCTTCACGAATAATACTGGCGCTCCTCATGGTGATATGCTAGGGCGAATGTAACCCTTGTCCAGCAGTTCTTGTAGTTGTACTTTTAATTCCTTCAGTTCGGTAGGAGCCATTCGATAAGGTGCTTTCGATACTAGTGTGGCTCCATGTATAAGATCTATAACAAACTCTATAGCTCGGTCGGGTGGTAATCCTGGTAGTTCTTAAGGAAATACATCTGGAAAGTCACGCATGACATCAATATCTTCCATTCGTGGTGCTTCCTTGGTAAGGTCGACCACAGATACTAAATACCCGACTGCTCCTTTCTCAAGGCACTTCTTAGCCTTTAGCACAGAGTGTATGAGCTTTCGTTTACGGGAAAATTTGGTTCCCGAAAAATTGAACTCTACTCCTTCCTTGTCTTTAAATGTCAGCTTCTTTTCGGCACACAATAGGTTTGCAGAATGCCAAACTAACCAGTTCATTCCCAAGATGATGTCAAAGTCTGCCATTTCAAGTTGGATCAAGGTTGCATCCAAGGTCTTTTCATCAATAAGAACTGGACATGGTCCATAACCTTTTTTTAATTCCACTTCTAATCCCATAGGTGATTGTACAAGTAGTTTGCAGTCTAAGGATTTAAGGGGTAGATTTAACTTCTTTCCAAATATCACAGATATAAAGGAATGAGTAGCTCCTGAATCAAAGAGTACTCTGGCGGGAATGCCATTAATAGGTACGATACCTGTGATTTGTTTTGGTTTAGTATACATGCTCATACAATGTAATCCAACTAACTAAAAATTTAAGTCATACCTGTGACCACATCAGGCGATGCGGCAGCATCCTCAGATGTAACCGTGTAAACTCGTCCTTGATGTAGCTGTTTCTTGGGCTTAGGATATTCCCTTGCTATATGTCCCACTTGGTTGCAGTTAAAACATTTTATCCCTTCAGTAATTGGCTTTGTTGCTGTTGAGCTACGGGAGTAGTCTTGGTTGCAGCGGTAAAGCCTTGAGCACGGAAGGGTTTGAATGTCTTGTTATTCCCTCCGTTATAAGAATTTCTAGCTGGCCTTTTTATACCTCTGTTTTGCATAAAATAACTCTCCTTCTGGCTAGATTCTATAACTCGAGCAATTTGTGCCGCTTCATTATAGATTTTCTTTTCATGTCCCAGAACATGCTCGCGGATGCTTCCCCTAAGTCCCATGACGAACCTTCGGGTCTTGGTGTTTTCCTCCTGCATACTGGTGGGTGCAAAGAAGAACAGCTCTTCATAACGTTGTTGATATGCATCCACGGTCATCTGCCCCCGATATAAACTCAGGAACTCTCTTTCCATAGAATCTCTGAAACTTCTCGAAAAGTACTTCTCAAAGAACACCTCCTTATAAATATCCCAAGTCAGTTGGGCGTGCTTTGTTAATAAATAATTCTTGGTAGACCTCCACCAATGGTGTGCATCTCCTTTCAGCATAAGGGTGGCACACAACACTTTTTCTTCTTCATTTAGTATCATCATCATAAAATTTCTTTCCATTTCGTCAACCCAGTGTGCCGGCCATAAAGGATCTGCTGGCTTGCCATTAAATTCTCTGGGCTTCAGTTTCAGAAAATGTTCTACCAGTCTGGAGTGGTCTAGTTGCTACGGGACATACGCTCCATACATAGGTGGTTGGTATTGATATCCACCTTGAGCTATCTCAGGATTTTGTACTTGAGCTTGCATGATAGGAGTCTGAGGTGCGTGGGGTACTGTGTTAGTTCCCCCTGGTGCTGTGCTTGCCTGTCCGCTAGCATTGGAGGTGTCTGTGCAGCTGTAAGAGTTATGCCTATGGCAGCTTGTATAGTAGCTTGTGCCTGTTACATTTGTTGCAGCTGTTGGGCCAAGTTCATTACGACTGTGGCCAAGTCTATAGGTGGAGCTGGCAGATTTATAGGATTTGTCTACCCATTTATGACGGACGGTGCCGTGTTCATGTTCCCCTGTGTTTCTGGGTGTGTCTGGCTATTCTCCCCCACAGGTGGTGGTGGTGGAATAGAGTTATGGCTCTGTCTGGTTACTCTGCGTCCCGCCATTAATTAATCTGATAGTGGGATTTCCTGAAATCATTGAACACGAGAGACAATCATTAAATACTTCATTCTCATATTTTAAAACCACTAACAAATGTAAATTTCAAATTTTTCAGATCATTCTGTCGAAAATGTTGTATTTTCACTGTAGGGTCGATGGTGGGGGTCGATGGGTGTCCGACCCTCAGTATGCGACCCTGGGAAATCAACCATTCTTCTCGAGAGCCGGGGGTCGATGGGGGATCGGAAGATGTCCGACCCAGGGTGCGACCCCTGGTTCTCTATCAGATTCCCGAGAGCCGAGGGTCGATGGGTGGGTCGATTGTTTTAATCGAATTTTCTGACCCCCGGACTAAAAATCAGATTTTTAAGTTCCGATTCAAAGTCCATTTCCCATTCTTTCTTCTCCGCTTCGAATCCTCTCGTCCCTCTAAGTTGCTACAGTGACAACTCCGATCCGTTGGTGGTTTGCACTTCTTGTTTTGTTGTCTACACCTCCGCTACAGGTATGTCCTCTACATTTTCATGTTTTTTGGTTTCCTTACCTAGGTTTTGCTCGTATATCTCGTATTTTTCAAATTAAACTTTTTTCAACCGTAAAAATTTGATTTTCATTGGGGGCTTTTGTTTGGTGACTCGAGGAACGAAAGCCGTCAAAAATATTTGAGTTTCATTGGTTGGTTATCGAGAAACTCGAAATTTACACTTTTTGCCCTAATTTTGTCAAGATTTTGAATTTCTTGAAATTTCTTCCAATTCAATCTCATTAGTTGAAATTTCCAACTGTATGAGTCTCACAGGATAGTTTAGGATCTATGTAAGTCCTCCTGCCCATGTGTATGGGTAAAAAGTGAGGCTTTTGACCAATTTACATCGTTATTATGTCGAAATTTTTAGATTTTTCATCTTTACTAACCCAATATGTGCTTCTCTTTGTTATTTGCAGATACTATGGCTCGTACCAAGGTACCTAGTGTTCACGACCGTCTTCGCTTCCGTTCCCATGAAGCCGAGACGTTGTATGCCCGCTACGCTTGCAAGAAAGTAGAGGGAGGCTGCAAAGTGGACTTGGCTAGCTTGGCCTTGTTCAATGTGGAGGGGGCCTTTGGCGATATGGGATGGCTCCCTGTCATCACCTATGACACCTGTACCTGTCCTGACCTGGTACGCCAGTTTTACTGTAATCTCCAAGTGGTGGGGGATTACAACGATGTTGAGAGAGGTGGTGAGCTTCGGATCACTAGCTATGTCAAGGGGGTTAATATTTCTTTCGACTATCGACAGCTAGTGGACTTCCTGGGTATCTCCTATGGTGGCTCCTTCATATTCTGTGCTCCAGGAGAGCCCCAGTTCTTTTCATTATAGATGAGAGCTGAGATAGATCGTCAGCTCATCAGACCTGATCGTTGGGAGATGAAAGCAAGTTATCTGTGTTCAGATCCATGGGTATACTGCAAGATCATTCAGCATAACCTGATACCGCAGAGTGGACACTACGAGAGGGTCTCCCAGTTGACCCAGTATCTACTATACTGCATATGCACTAGGCAGCCCGTCTACCTTCCCTATATTATCATGCAGACGATGATCAGTGCCACGTTGCCCAGTCATACTGGCAACCTTCCTTATGGACGCATGATCACTACATTGCTTACCCGCCTGGGGGTTGATTTGTTGGATGAGAAGATTTAGGAGAAATCCTTCTCATCGCCTCTGGATTGGGAGGCCATCTGCAAGATGGGCATGCGGGATGCCCAGGTCAACGATGAAGAGAGGAACACGATGGTGCGCCCTCGCACTCGAGTGGAGATGGCTGACGCTTAGGCAGCAGCAGCAGCCGCTGGAGCAGGGGTTCATGGGGATGATGATGATCGGCTATACATGGATGTAGATGTCATACCTCCTCCATCACCTACTCATGCTACTAGAGCTGGTCCGTCTTCTTCAACTGGTCCTTCGCATGCAGCTGGTCCTTCGTATGCTCCTTCTAATGACATGATGAGAATATTGCACGAGATACGAGAGGCTCAGCGTATGTCTGACTTGAGGATGGGAGAGCTTCTAGAGGTTCAATGCTTGTCCGATCAGCGGGTGGGAGAGCTTATGGATGTTCAGCGCGTGACCAACCAGCGTGTGGTTGCCCTCACAGCTAGTCTCCAGACGACCCAGACTCAGATAGCTTGGTTGACCAGAGTCTACGCTGAGGACTATGATAGAGACCGTGAGGCACCGCCTCCCTCATCACCTCCAACTTCTTGATGTATTTCTTTTATCTTTCTTTTTGTACTTCAGAGTAACTGTCCGGACTGTGGACTGTACTCTGCTTTAATCATATATATATATATATATATATATATATATATATATATATATATATATATATATATATATATATATATATAAATGTTTGTTCTTCCTTTGGTTGAATATAAAAATTTGTTTCTCATTTAATAGATGCATTATTCTCTTTCAGTTTTGTCTCAAACAACACAGATGCTTATGGTATGTTATTATTACATCTTTTAAATTTTTATCCTATCTCAGTTCATGACCTTTTGTGGAAGTATACGGGTTTTACAGACAGGGCCTGAGATGCTCTGATACCAAGTTGTCACACCCCAATTCTGCACCATTCAGAATGGTGTGATGAACCGTTAATAAACCAACGGTTCAACCAAGATCTCTAATAGGCTGTGTCCATTAAAAATAAAACCATACACATCCACAACCATAATCAGAATAAATACACAATAGCGAAAGTCTTATAATAAATGAACTGAGAAATCTAACTGTGATAACCATAATAAAATATCAAGTTATTGTTGTATCAACTGAGACATAAATAAATAAAGTATTAATTATATTCTTTTAATAATTCAAACAAAAATCTAATCGAATACGCATGAGTTGCACTCGCATGAAGAGTCATGCGTATCCACTAAGTCTTCGGCTTCCATTGCAGCAATACGCACGTACACCGGAGCACTCATATAATCTTCGACCGTAGTACCTGCATCATCAACTAAAAATATTCGACGTCGAGAGGGTGAGCACACATCATGGCTCAGTGAGCAAACAAAACAATGCAACAAACATATGCATGCATTCAATTCATATCTTTGGTCTGGTAAATAAGTTGCAATGTGCTATAGAAAGGATAGGTGGCCGCCGCACCTCTATACACGAGTGTGGGAAAGAACCGAAATAGTAAATATAGTAACGGGAACGAACCAACTCAATAGGGAAGGAACCGATTCGACGGCCTGAGGTGTTGATCACTCGACCCCCCCTTACGTGTGAAGCCGTCCAAAGGTAACGTTTATTGTCGTCCCACATGCACCCTACCATGGAATAGGGATAGAGCTAAAGTGCTGAGGCCCGGCCTATGACACTTCCCCTGATACTCTACCCATACCAACACGTAAGCCCCTGCTGGCGAGGACTTGCAAACTGGGCTCGCAACTAACCAATCCTAATGCCAATCAGTGTATCCAAGGCCTCACCCCAGCATCCCTCAATACGTTCATAGAGATAGAGCTAAGGCCCCCCGACAGAGTCAGAGACTACACGGTCTGAGACCACCTCCCCTCATACACTACGACGTAATAGTTCTGCTAAGGTAATGGCGATACGACGATGTCAATGGACAAGACTTGAGTTAGAGATAGAGCTAGAGTGCTGAGGCCCGGCCTATGACACCCTCCCTGATACTCGCTCGCATCAAGTACACCAACCACACACATACATTCACATGCCTATTCCTATCATCATCATCATCATCATGTTATAAACAATAATTTAAATATGCATGAATAGTAATAATAGAAATATTGGATGACATGTTGAATGCACATAACAGGCATACACACATAGAATCAATCTTGGCATTGGACTCAAGAATAAAATAGTTTATTATTAACCAATTAGTTTAGGTCTTGTTCCCTCACCTTTGCTTGATCGTAGATCCTCTTTCAAGCTTTAAGAATTAACTAAATATCAATATTATATCACTAGAAGACCTAATCAAGTCGGTAGAATTTAATTAAAATTAATTCTGATTTTAAAAAACATGTTGTTAATTGGGGGTCGATGCCAGGGTCGAAGGTTCCATCGACCTTGGATGCTTCCACCCAGATTCTGGACTTTCCGAACACTGGGGGTCGATTGTTAGGGTCTGGTAGGGTCGATTGAACATCGACCCCCCGTGCGACCCCCCGTGGGTTTAGTCGAATTTTCATCCTACAGTCCATTCCTTCGTGTTTGGGTACTATGGCTTGCTTCTACAATCCATTACATACATGTTCTATGGCTTAAAACCATAGTTTATTCACCTACATGGTTTTTATGATCTCCCCCATGGTTTTCCATGAAAACCTAACCATGGATGGATGATTTGGGTTTCTCCTAGATCATTCCCTCTTCACTATCTACTCAAAGATCTTTAGAACTACATGGAGATAGTATCTATACCTGAGAATTAGGCTTGTTTCTTTGAAGCCTTCTCTTTGATCTTCTTCTCCACTTTCCTTCTCTTCTCTTTCTCTTCTCCTTCTCTTCTCTTTCTCTCAATCCAATTAGGGTTCTAAAAGGAGTGAAAGAGGCTTAGGGACATCCTATTTATAGAGTAGAAACTCCCAAAATAAGTTCCATTAAGATTAGGAAAGAATCCCATTGTAAATTAAAAAGTTTCTAATTCACGGTTTCTGTCGACAGACTGGGGGTCGATGAGGGGGTCGGAGATCCCGTCGACCCCTGGTTCTAAAATGTCTGACCCCCGGTTAAAAACTCAGGGTCTGACTTTTATACTGGGGGATCCGACCCTGCCTTGCTGGGTATGCGACCCTCCCTCTTATTTTAATGTTTTTGGGTCAGTTTAATACTTGGGATCGTGATCTCCCTCACGCACTTGATCCATTTGGCTCGACAATGATGGGTAGACCTGATTCAAGGTGGTAAGACCGGGTCAGTTTGATACGGGTCTTACAAAAAATATCAGGGCAAAACCATCAAAGAATGATGGCGTTGGAATTCACACCACATTTGGGTGAATGAAACCCCTAAGCCAAAATCTTTATTTTCCTAGTACATGTAACATTTTAATCCTGACAATGCCACCTTTGGGTGGACAATGCCGTTCTTTACTGCAACCACAAAATGAGAATTTTGACAATGTCATCTATGGATGAGCACTGTACTTCTTTTCTGTAGCTTGTAAATTCCAAAACATTGGATTTGAACTTGTTATGATTGAACCAAGTGTGCCACTTTGGTGGTCCCCCAAAAATCCTTACACAACATCTACAAACCTTAATTTTAACAAACTTGGACAATGTCACCTTTGGGTGAACACTGTTCATCTGAAGCATTTATAAACATAGACATTTGAATTTGAATACACCATAATGAAACAAAGTTGTCACTTTGGTGGTCACACCAAATTCCACCATGATTTAAACAAATTCCAACCTGTAGCTTATGTTTGATATTGATTTAATCATGAATGTTTTAAAATATAATTTTACAAATCCAAACAGTCATATAAATATACATATTGGCTCAACAATCAATTTGGTACAATATATTTAAGAAAAATCAACAGTTCTTATAGGATATTTTTCAATAATAATACGCTTCCCAATGTATCAAAATGTACCAAACCACATATCAAATTGAAAAGCATTCAAAATGGAGTATTCTGCAAAAAATCACGGTCCAAACGGACTTTCCACGTGCTCATATGTGTGGATTAATTCCCCAGGTCTAAAATCTGCAACCAAATAAGCCTTTACAATACTGGCTGGTTCGGTTCTAATCAGGTCGGTTCGGTCTGGGTCAGTTTGCCAGGATTGGCTTAGTTCGGTGCGAACCGAACCAAATATATCATTTTTTTAAAAAAATTTGTTAAATATCTTTCAAAATGAACCACTGGTCTATTCGGGGAATGAACCACCGAGTTGGTTCAACAGTTCGACCACCGGTCTAACCTATTCATCCTAGTCGGGTCATTAGGCCAAATTTTCTGGTCAATGGGTCTGGTTATCAGGTCAGGAAACGGGTCACATTGACCGGGTTCCCACATTGGTCAACAGGTTGAGTTAACCGGGTCTGATTTTAATTGGGTTCCGGTATATGGATCCGGGTCTAAAAATGGTTTTAGTATGCGGTCTGGGCAACCGGATTAGATTTGGTTTAAACCGGTTCTATTCGGTCTCGAGTTAACCTGGTTCGGGCCGACACATTTTTTTTTAAATTTTATTTCAACGAGTGGATCTCACTCGCTTTTCTCGCTGGCATGTGGAGGCACATCCAGTGGCCCATGGCAGCGATTTTTGTATCGCCGTCACCGTCTTGCCGAGTTTTAGACGGTCGAAAAATAATCCTATTGTGTCAAATTTCTCCATTTTAATCCAAAATTGAAATGGAAACCAAAATCAAATTTTTTCTAAGCTTTAATGTATTCGAACTTTATAACATCATTCTGATTCTTAACTTAATAATTTTAATTCCATATAGGAAGGCTCTGATACCACTGTAGGATTTTTCAATCCCAATAAAACTATTCCATTAAATCCATCCCATACAGATAATAAAATACATTGAGCAATAAACAAAAGATAATAATAAATGGAACATATCTCTTCGTTGAAGCTTGATTTCTGACATTTTCTTCAATTGATTCCCAGCAGAGATATTCTACAGCCTCCTCTTCCTTGGGTATGGGTCCCTTTGAGTTTTCATGTTGAGAGACTATAGGGACTCTTGCCACTACATATATATTAATGCATTTACCAGATCTATTCCACTCCCAGAATAGATTGGTCTATAAATGATAGGGGAAAATCACGTAATCTTTGATTGGATCCCACCAGCTAAGATAGTCAGGTAGGATAATGTTGTCCATAATATTAAAATCAATAAAGATTTTACAACAAATACTGGTTGATTTCCTTCACGAGAGAAATCCACAAAAAAACCCAGAACTTCGGTTCTAAGAGCACAACACTAGTGATCTTATACATAGAGAACTCGATAGGCTCGGCATCTGTTATTCCTTTCCCTTTGCCAAAACCGGTGTAGTTGCACATGCTGGGTTTGGCTCTCCTCCAGTTGTCCTACGAGCCAACATGGACGCCATCCCATTGCAGGTATCTACAGATCCCTCTTACACTTTCACTATTACTTTACTATCTCTATTTTCGCTTTTGTTTTGTTTTTCATTCTTGTCCGTGTTTAACTCCGCTGCGTTTGAGAGAATCTTTGAGCTTGTGGAGTGGGAGCATAAGAGAAAAATTGACAGTAAAATGCATGGATGTGGACACGAAGCCCATGTTACGAGCTTTGAGAAATTACAAGATATGAGATGAGTTTAAACTTCAGACAGCACTTCTGGAAGGGTGGGATTAAGAAAAGAAATGAGCAGGTGGCCGAAGTGGAGTTTTCAAGAAATCACGGGTCATGTGGGAAGGATTCATGGAAAGGACTTTCGGCAATGAAATTTTAGAGAGTAAACGCACCACCATGACCGGAACAAGCCTTAGCAAGGAATACAAGAGTCCAATGCAAAGCTTCGGGAGCACTATATATCTCAGAAAAAACGGGCTCATTCTTCCGGCAAACTATACAATTCATGGATAACAATCCTAACCAACCCCTCACATCCACCATCTGCCTGCCCTCACCCTTAGTCCCTTACGGCTACACCCCGGTCCTCCGCCTTCTACCAAACCCCTGCACCCGCCCCCTCTCTCCCAACCCTTGCGTCCACCTTTGATTAAGAGCCATGTATCTCCATCGCCCCCTCAAGTGTGAAGAATGGCCTTCGATCAATTTTTCTGTTGGTTTGATGGAGGGATTTCACCAAAGAAGAAGAAGAGAAGGAAAAGGAATTTACAATTAAAAGAATAAAATGGTAAATTAACATATTGATGGGGTTGTATATCCATTATTGAATTTTGGATGGTGACTCATCATCGGTTAATAACCATGACCTAATGGAGGGAGTCTAATTGGACCATGTTTTTAAAAAATAGAGGGTGTTAGTGATATTATTGCGAAAAAAGATGGGCGCATGATATTAAACTATATTATACGGGATGTGACTAAAATTTTCCCTAGTATTAATTATCTACATCTTTATTTTCTTTATATTTTTTTTTTTGGTAAATACCTACGTTTTTAATGATCTCATGTGATGTACTTAATAAGTTTTTTTTTTTAACTTTAGCTTGAATTTTTTTTCCCCCTGTTTGATTTGTAAGGAAAATCAAAGTGAACAAGGGACCAGAGATAGTCTCCAGTCATTCGGTCATCAGTCGTCTATCAGACGGGCTGGGTCGCACCAGCATGCGTGCCGACCACCCCAGCCCACCCAATGGACAAGTGGAGCAATTGAACAACAAGATATGATCTCGGCCGGTGAATGGTAGTAAAAATTTTTGAACTTAAAAATGAAATTTTTGTCATCACTATTGTGAATGGCTTTGTTAGTAATTTCAAATCATTTTATATTTGATTATTATATTTTAATTTACTTACATCTAAATTTTTTCATTTAAAAAGTAAAATAAAAATTACATGTGAGAAATTTAAATAATTTATACAATTAAATAAAATTTTATTTTTTAGATTTGAATATTTTTCAAATTCCTTTCCTTTGATTCCAATGCTTGCAGGTTTTTTTTTTTTTTTTTTTTTTTTTCTCTAGCTAATTAGGTGTGGTTGCATGGGAGTGGAGGGCCACTAAATATCACATTTTAGCTACCGCCATAAGCAAAGAATACCCAAAACAAGACTACCCCTAAAACAAGGCAACGTGCATTCATGAACATAGCCATGAACATAGCCTTTTAATTCCCAAACATGAATTGCGGCGTACACGTGTACCATGACATATTTGAATCAAAATATAAGGGATCTTCCGTTAAAAAGCTAGGATGTGACTGCTTTCAAAAAAAAAAAAGTAATTATTCTTGGAATATATTCTAAGTCAAAAGCATAACCATGAGATCACAAAAAACAGTATCCCTTTCTTTTTTTTTTTTTTTTTTTTTTTTTTTTTTTTTGCAACCTCTTCTTTTATACTACAGAGATGAGAGAAGGAAATAACCCCAAAAGCTTGTTTGTTTATTCAATCTGGTCGCTTATATAGGCGTGGGATAAAACTATAATACAAAATAACAAACTAATTGTAAACATAACTTTTTTTTTGCTAAAAGGTCAGCAAAATGCATTAATAATGAAAAGAAGAAAAAAGATTACAAACCTATTATGGTAATACTCCACCTTCGGCATTACCATCAGCAGAGCCCATAACGAACTAATTATTACGCTCGCAAACAGAGTCTCTAAAGTATACAAAGAATGTAACTAAAAAAAAAAACTTGTATGCTGGTGTGGAATATCGAATTTGAAATATCTTCTTCTTAGACCATGGAATGCGTTAGAGAACATGACTCATTCAGGAACACGCTCTTTAAACCTATTTTGCATTTTGAGTCAAGAACAACACTCTTTAGCCCATTCTCATATTCTATGTTAGGTATATATTCTTCACTCTGAGAATGCATTTCTAAGAATATATTCTAAGAATATATATCAAATCCAATCTGAATTAGCAGAGAATCCTATGTTCTTAAATTCTAAATCCCATAATCCAATCATAGCGAAGGAGAAGACTGATAACATTATCCAATAAACAGAAGGCGTTAATCACAAAAGAACATTGGAATAAGATTATAGTGTTACTAACATGACCAATTAAAGCCATAAGAGTACAACATGCAATTATTAAACTATAAAATCTACATTCCCCATCAAAAACCATGAACCTGTTGGACTTTGTGTTGTCATTGTTAATAACTTGGTAGATGTGGCAGAGTGGATGAGCATACGGTCAGAGAAATAAAGAGAGAAAGTGTCAGTATAGGAGAGAGAGTGTTAGTGCAGGAGAGAGATTGTCAGTGCTGTGGTAAAGATGGAGTAACCTCGTATGTATGTTTTATAGTGTTCTACATCCCTTATAGTGTGTTTCAAATGGCTTGCAGCGAGTTGAATGGTATTCTACACTGAGTTAACTAGGCAAGAGTAGTTTTGTCACACCCCAATTCTGGATTAACTAGAATATATACATTCCACAGTAATAATCAGAGATAATAAACAAATAAGCGGAAGTCTTTATAAATAATGAACTGAGCATCTAACCATGATAAATAGTTATTTAATCCAATTATCTTCAAAACTCAAGACATAAAAGTAATGAATCCATTACATGTTCTAATAATCAAATATAGCTAAACTAATAAAAAATGCATTGATTGCACTCGCATGAAGGATCATGCGTATCTTCTACAGCTTCAACATCCATAGCAGCCATGTGTCCATATATCGATGCATTCACGTACTCTTCTACAGTAGGACCTGCATCATCAACTAAAAATATTCGACGTCGAAAGGGTGAGCACACATCACAGCTCAGTGAGCAAAACAAAATAATACAACAAACATATGCATGCATCCAATTCATTTATTTGGTCTAGTTTTTAAGTTTGCAATATGCTATAGAAAGGATTAGCGGCCACCGCACCTCTATACATGAGTGTGTAAATCCGTCCAATGGGACGGGATCAAACATCATTGCCGTCCCATATGTACCCACCATGGAATAGAGATAGAGTTAAAGTACTCGGATCAAACACCGTCAACACTTCCCTTGATGCCCTACCCATACCAACACATAAGCCCCTATTGGCGAAGTCTTACAAACTGGGCTCGCAACTAATAAATCCTAAATGTCATCCAGTGTATCCAAGGCCTCACCCCAGCATCCCTCAATAGATCTATAGAGATAGAGCTAAGGCCCTCTAGCAGAGTCAGAGACTACACGGTCTGAGACCACCTCCCCTGATGCCCTACGACATAATAGTTTTGTTAAGGTAATAGCGATACGACGAAGTCAGTGGGTAAGACTTAAGTAGAGATAGAGCTAGAGTCTGGTGACCAGGTCAGAGACCACAATGCCACGTTCTCTCCCTGATGGCCCACTCGCATCAAGCACACTAACCACACACAATCACATGCTTATTCCTATCATCATCAATCAACATGGTAGCAAATAGACAGAAGTAAATATGCATGAGTAGTAATAAAAGTAATATTGGATGACATGTGAGATGCACATTACAAGCATACAATCATAGAATCAAGCGTGGCATTGGACTCAATAAAATAATAGTTTATTATTATCCAATTAATTTAGGTCTTGTTCCCTCACCTGTTAGCAAAGCTCGATCTCCTTCCAAGCCTTGTAACTCTCTTTGAATCACTTTAATAACCTAAAAGTTATATAGATTTAAGTTAAGATTCCTATGTAACATGTTACAGTAGTCAAAAATAGAAAATAGATCACCAATATGTGCCCATATGGTCTTTTGGTCTCATGTTGTTTCAACTTTACTACATACGATCAATACCCTACGGTCGCACCATATGCGACCATACCTGTGACCGTTTGATTTCTGAATTCTTACAGAATACCTATTGTAAGACCCGCACTCCATGAACCCGATCTAAACCTTGTTTCATGTCGTAACAGGTCTTCCAATCATCACTGGACCAGACGGGATGAGCGGATGACAACCAGGTATGAAATCGGACCAATCGGACCAATTCAGGTATGAAAAGTTAGATATCGATCGATGGTACCGGTCTATGATACCGGTCGATGGTCGACCGGTATAGCCTGCGCAGCATGGATCCGGAAATGGATCTCTGCTGGTCCCACTTTCCAAATTTCAAACTGAAGGACTTTCCTAATGTTAGGAGGCTTCCAAAACCTAACCCTACTCTATATAAGGACCCTTAAACCTCTTAAAACCTCTTTCATTGATCCTCACAAACCCTATAAAGGAGAAAGAGGTTGAAGAAGGAGAAGAAGCTAGGAAAGAGAGGGAAGAGTTGCCATTACCGTTTGACGAAGAACACATTACCGCGAGTCGACGGTAAGTACTTAAACCTTCCTCTGCATTAAGTATTCTAGGATGGTTGGTTATAATTGGATCAATACCATGCAAAGCAGGTATTGATCTAAACCCTGTATTTGTCGACAAACCCTAAATTAGTGGTAAACCCTAGATTCAAGTTCTATGTTGAAGATCATCGAAACTAGGACTTGAATGGAGTTGGAAACAACTCTAACTCAGTGTTCAGACCTAGAATGAATAGGAGAAACCATAGAATCAATAAGGGGTGACCGATGGAAGGCAAAAACCAGATGTATGGTCTCCCAGAGCCATACCGATTGACCATACCGGTCGCACCCTATGCGACTGGTACTACGACCGGTACCTCTCGGGGACTAGTCTGTGGGGACCGGTCGACCATACTGGTCGCAAGTTTTCCCCACAGTGCTGCAACCGGTACCTGTGACCGATCTGCTTTATGAAGAGTGTTTTTGACCCAGTTGGTTTTTCGACCAACATAAACCCTAAGAAAACTATTCTAATACAACCCTACCATTGTGTAGGACCTTGTGATAGCACGTTTGGATATTATGACATGGACCAAGCTATCAAACAAGCGTCAGGTAAGGGAATCGGACCTAAACCCTAATAATTTAATAACAGTAAACCGTTGTTAATAATTATGGTTTTGTGGATTAATGTTTGTGCATACTCGCATGTCATCCTTTACTTTCAGTTATTATTATTGTTCATGCATACTTGTTATGCTAGGATGTGACTGTTAGGCATGTGTTGTTTTCGTTGGTGTGTGGAATGGGAAGGACTGGAGGTCTGGGATCATTCCTCACACTAGCACCTTTTGTATCGTTCTATCTTAGCATGCTTGGTGCTGGTAGGGTATCAAGGGGAGGAAATGGTACTGTGGTCTCCGGCCTGACCACTAGACTCTAGCTCTATCTCTATGTCGTAGGGAGCTGTGCTGGGATAGGGCCTACTGTGATGACATATAGGATTGGTTAGTTGCGAGTCCAGTTTGCAAGTCCTCACCAATAGGGGCTTACGTGCTGGTATGGGTAGAGTCTCAGGGGAGGTATTGGCAGTGTTTGATCCGGACGCCTTAGCTCTATCTCTATTCCATGATAAGGTGTATGTGGGACGACAGTGGTGTTTGATCCATTAGACGGCTTCATACACTCGTGTATAGAGGTGCGGTGGCCGCCAATCCTTTCTATAGCACATTACAAACTTAAAACCAGACCATGATGTGAATGTTACTCATGTATATGTTTGTTGCATTGTCTAATTGTCTTACTGAGCTAAGTTGTGAGATCACCCTTGTGTATACATTATTTTTAGATGTTGATGCAGGTTATACTGTGGAGGACTATATGGATGCTCCGGCGTATGGAGGTGTTGCTACTTGGGAAGTGCAAGCAGGAGAAGACGAGCATGATGCTTCATGCGAGTGCCCTTTCTGCGTGTACCTCTAGGAGTTGATTTAATTTATTTTAATTATTTTTGGTTGAAGATACAATTGATGTAAAGATATTTAATTAAGTTTCGGTATTTGAATAATTGGATATTTATTTAAATTTATCAATAGATTACTCAGTTCATTTTATTTAAGGACTTCCGCTGTATTTTATTGTATTCTGATTATGATTATATGCAATGATTTGTATGAGTGGACACGGTCTTATTGAGATCCTGGTGTGAACCATTGGTTCAATGACGGTTCACTCACACTTCTGGTTTAGCCAGAATTGGGGTGTGACAACTTGGTATCAGAGCTCTTAGGTTCTGTCCAATAGACCATATTTGCACTTATCTAAGTCGATGAACTGAGATAGGAAAAATTAAAAGCTTTAATAAGAACCCACCTTAAGCACTTGTTTGATGTCTGAGACTAAATTCAAAAGAGCATAATATACTATACTAAATGTGGAATTAACAACAGACATGCTCTAGAAAGGGAACCAGCGTGACAAGTAGAATAATCGTGAATTTTCATAACAAGTAACAGAAAAATTTTATAAACATAAATTATCTAAAGTGTATCAAAGTTTAATTGTGCTACAGGGTACAGTCCACAAGCCGGACAGTTATCCTGTTATATAAACCATGCCGAGAGAGAGAGGAAAATAAGAGGTCTATCATGGGGTTGGGGGCATAGGAGGAATGGGGTCGGCGACGTCATAATCACGCTCGTAAGCTACCCTGAGCCAGTACACCTGCTCCTGGGTGACTCTGAGGTTGCGAGTAAGGCATCCTAGGTCACGGCTCATCTCCCGTTGAGCATCTCAGATCTCCGTGAACATACCCATCATGGTATCGGGAGGAGGCTGAGATGGTCCCACTGCATGCGTGGGCTGTGGTGCTGGTGCTGGAACATCCTCCCTCTGATCATCGTCACCCTCATCATCATCCCCTGCCTCTTCTGCATAAGCCGCATTGGCTGCTGCTGCTGCTGCCGTGACTGCTACCCTCCTGAGTAGATGAGGACGAGCCTCTAACTCCTTATCACTAATTGGCAGAATGATCCGACAAGGGTTGAGGAATATTTTCTAAAGATGAAGCCTCAAACGTTTTAGCAAAGGATCAAATCTATTGTGGCCATATAAATAGATAGGTTTATATAGGATGTGGTGCATCATTGACTTACTCTTATGATTATAGAGGATGCACATACCTGATTCTAATTCTCGTACCTTGACAGAATACCTTCTTGATTCAACCTGTCAATTGGAGTTATAGATGTTATTTCCTTAGAATTAGTCCTGATTATACCAATCTAAGCTACTTTCATGATCGACACCATGAATAGAGATATGAACCGAATGAACATTTAAAGGTTTAATCATTCCAAATGTACATCCTTTTGATTTTATACCTGATTTATTGATGTACCAAAACTTCTCCACATTAACTCCTGTAGTGCCTTGACCAATGACACTATATACTCGATAGAACCTGTAACCATGAGATTAAGAACTATAAAACCTTTATTTCCATGTATTCAGACTATCGTTCAACTTACCGACCTTTAGATGACGGTTGGATTACCATAGATTTACTCCTAATCCTTTAAACCTAAGTTCACTAGATAAAACAAGTGTTCCTCATTATACTGAATTCGAAAGAAGAAAATGAATCACTGTTGGATAAGCATTATGATTCTTACATTTCTCGACATCCATTGATAAGATGTTCAGTTAATAAGGGAATTATTGGAAGGAAGATGATTAAATTCAGTTAGATTCTATAGCCAAGGAACCTCAGATGAAGTAATGGAGGATCTGTTTCGAGATTGCTGAATGGATGAATATGAGTCATGTCTATAAAAGAGTGCATGAGTAAAAAGTGAAAACTATCAAGAGTAGTTAGTAAAGAAATAGATAGCACTCAAGTAGAGTTAAAGACGGCTATATTGGTATATTTTGACAATGCAGAAGATTTCTAAAGACAGATCTAAGAGTGAATACAAGGATGAAGTCAAATTGTGGCATTGATAGTATTCGGATTAGTACAAGTAATACTGAGATGCCCAATGTCGAGTGAGATGATCAAGTAAAGACCAAAAGAGTTTGGCTGAATTAATGAATTTATAAGCATGTACTCTAATGCTTATAGATAGACTTTAGATATGTAATGAGTAAATGGTTAGAAGATGCTTTTCAAGATATACGAAAGAGAGATCAGGGTAGAACATCAGTAATAAAAGAAATGTAAGCTACCGAGTGCAATATGAGATTTTTGACGATAGTCTTTGAAAAATCATAAGAGATAAAGGAACTAGACAAGCTCTTAAGACCTTTATACCAGATTTCGCTAGTTCAAGCTCTTTTGGACTAGATGTTGTAGTGGGTAAGTGTTATGAACATTGTCTGAATTATATGGATGGACAGAATTTGGATGCAACCTAAATCGACTTGAGATGGCAGACTTTGACGTCATCTTGGGAATAGACTGGTTGTCTTAATACTCTACAAGTGATTATGTGCATAGAAGAGGTTATCATTTAAGAACAAAGATGACACGTAATTTGATTTTATTGGAAGCATATTGCTTAGGAAGCGAAAGCTCATCCTCTCTACATGAAAGACGAAGAGATGCTTTGAAAAGAAATAAGTTGGATATATGGCATCTGTGGTAAATGCTACTAAAGTAGCACCATAGATGGAAGATACTAATGTGATGCATAAATTTCTTGATGTATTTCCAAGAGGCTTACCTGGGTTTCCACCTGATCATGCAACCGAGTTCGTTATCGACTTATTAGCTGGGATGGCACCTGTGTCAAAGACACCCTATAGAGTAGCTCCTATGGAGTTGAAGGAATTGAGTCTCAACTATGGGAGTTATTGGACAAAGGTTCTAATCGTCTAAGTATGCATCATGGGGAGTGCCAATGCAATTCTTAAAGAAGAAGGACGTTAGTGTACGACTATGTATCGACTACCGAGAGCTGAACAAGTTAACCATTAAGAACCGATACCCTTTGCTAGGATCGATGATCTGTTCGATCAGTTGCAGGGTGCAAAGGTTTTCTCGAAGATTGATTTTAGATCAGGGTACCACCAATTGAAGATCAAGGCAAGAGATATTCCAAATACTGCCTTTAGGACAAGCTATGGGCATTATGAGTTCCTGGTAATGTCGTTCGGGTTGACTAACGCTCCAGTGTCGTTCATGGAACTGATGAACCGAGTGTTTCATGACATGTTGGACACTTCGGTCATCATATTCATTGACGACATCTTGGTCTACTCAAAGGACGAGGAGACTCATGCAACACATTTGAGAGCAGCCCTACAACGACTGAGAAGGGAGAAGCTTTATGCTAAGTTCAAGAAGTGAGAATTTTGGCTGAAAGAAGTGGCCTTCTTAGGTCACGTAGTATCTGCAGATGGTATCAAGGTAGATCCAAGCAAGATCGCAGCTATAGTAGGATGGGATGCACCGAAATCAGTTGCGGAGATTCGTAGTTTCCTTGGATTAGCTGGTTACTATAGCAGATTCGTTGAAGACTACTCAAGAATCGTCGTTCCACTCACCAGACTAACCAAGAAAGGAGAAAAGTTCATATGGACAGATGAGTGTGAGAAGTGCTTTCAAACTTTGAAGTCAAGACTAGTCTCTGCACCTATCTTGACCATCCCAGCACCAGGCTTGCCGTTTACCTTATATACGGATGCCTCAGGGTTAGGTCTTGGATGTGTGTTAATGCAAGGAGAACAGGTGATTGCCTACGCATCAAGACAGTTGAAAGAGCATGAGAAGAACTATCATACGCATGATCTGGAATTAGCAGTAGTTATTCACGCAATCAAGACTTGGAGACACTACCTTTATGGTGAAAAGTTTCAGATTAAATCGGATCACAAGAGCTTAACTTACCTTTTCACTCAGAAGGACCTGAATATGAAACAGAGGAGATGGCTGGAACTATTAAAAGATTATGATTGTAATATCCAGTACCATCCGGGTAAGCCAAACGTTGTGACTGATGACTTAAGCAGAAAGTGGGCATTGAAGCCTGAGGCAGGACCTAGTACAAATGTTGCATTGTGTGCTACAGCCTCAAGCTCAATAGAGAATGATGAAGAGTATTGTTATGTGGGAAAAATCCCATCCATTTAAAATCTTACACGTGTCAAGCTTCACCTTCGGAGCCGACCGCTCGGAGTGTCTTACGCTCCGCTTATGAGGCGTTCGGTACCTTGCCCTCGGCCTCTCATGCGCCCGACATGCCGCATTTGCCCTATGCCGTCTGGTTACCATTATCTACAGTAACGCTCGGAGTCGTAGTCCTATCCGGCTACGTTTCCCTGTCGGTGATCAGAGTCCTAATGTGATTATGCTACCTCTGAGGAGTCCTTCTCCCAGTCTGATAGGACGCCGACTATCACGGTTCGTGATTACTCACACAATGACATGTGTCAGTCCCAGAGTTGACCGACCTAGCTTCCTTGGCTAAGGTCTCCTACTCCTACTCGGAGTCTACCACCCAGGTGTCTCTTAGAGAGACACGTGAAAATCCTATTGGCGATCTACTTCCCTGAGTCCTGGTACCTCCATGCTTCTTCCCAATCTATAAGTAGAGGGCAACCCCTCAAGGTAATCTCTTACGCACAAATTGCTAGTTTACAATATCTCTCTCTCATTCTCGCACGCTCAAACTCTTTCATCGTCCCACATTCTTTAAACTGGAGATAGCTTTCTGTTATCTCTTGACTGCTTACATTGGAAATCTGACTTAGGCATCGGAGTGTACCCGGGGCTTAGGCGCCCCACTCCTTTGTCTCATCTCTGTGGTTGCAGGTAACCCAGAGTGCGGATTGGTGGGCGATTTCCAACCGTAATAGTTTGGCGCCCACCGTTGCGCCTCTTTTGACTGAGTTTGAAGAATTAGCACACGAGCACTCTGATTTCAATGGCTCACAGAAGAACTCGAGCACAAGCATCCCATGCCCCTTCGGAGCCATCGGTGCATGTTCAGGTTGGCAGCAGCAGAAGTACGACTGGGACGAACTGCGAGCCCACGCCTGCACCAGCACCAGCACCAATACCACCGCCGGCACCATCGGTACCAGCACCGACTCCAAGTCATACGCCAACGGCGACACCACCACCTCCCCCCTAGTATGTTACTCGTCAGCAGTTCGACGAGATGAGGCAACAAATCGAACAGCTAGCGAGAGTCTTGAGGGGCGCCCAAGCAAGCGGGTCGGTAGCAGGAGGAAATAATCACCATCTGGCGATGAATCCGCCCCATGAAGTTCCACCAGCAGCTCATCCACGGTCGGCAAGAACAGCTTCTACCAGCTCCTTGCCAAATAATCCCCCCAGGGGAGATCAAGCGCCTGGACGGAGTGTGGCCGGGTCAGCCGCTCGGCATCCCCTAGTAAATCAACACCAGGAGCCAGCAGCGCCACCTCCGGTGAGAGGCGCGAGGTCCTTCCTAGATGCCCTCCTCCAGGAGAGGGTTAATGTAGAGACACCAAGAACAGTTTGGCCACCTCCGGATACGCCTCAGTCCGAGGTCGAACAGCGCTTACTGGAGTTAACCACTCGGCTTCAACAGGTGGAGCAGAACCGGGTAGCTCCGTCGAGGACAGCCTATACTGCCATCACGGTGCTCTCGGAAGAGATCATGAGGGTACCCCCTCCTGACAACTTCAAGATGCCGGTCCTAGACTCTTACCATGGGAGTACCGATCCTGAGCAGCATCTGGACGCGTTGGTCTCTACGACGCTATTCTATCCTCTGAGCGACAGCCTCATCTGTAGGCGTTTCCTTCAACGCTCAGGGGCACCGCTCGTAGTTGGTTCAACAACCTCCCCCCAAAAAGTATTACATCGTTCGAACAGCTGTCGAACAAATTCTTGACGCACTTCCAAGCCAGCCGAGTGCGCAAGAAGACTTCATACCATCTGTCCATGGTCAAGCAGCAGAAGGACGAGTCCCTGCGGGACTTCATCAAACGCTTCAACACCGAGGTACTCGAGATCAAGGACGTCGAGCCCACGGTGCACATGTCCAGCCTGCAGGCCGGGGTGACGAACCGTGAGCTTTGTTGGTCCCTTGCCAAAAAGCCATCGAAAAACCTGGATGACCTGCTCGCCAGGTGCGAGAAGTACGCCTCTGCAGACGAGACGACGAGGGCCCAGAAAAATAACACGGTGAACAACCTGAAGGCCGATCCCAAACTTGCAGACAAGAAGAGGTCTGAGACGACCGACCAGGCGCCAAGCTCTGTCGACCCCAAGAAGCAGAAGTCCGATAAGGATCAGACCTACCGGCATCCATACAAGACATTCGAGTATTATACTCCTCTCAACACTTCGATGATGGAAATTCTCGAAGTGATCAAGAATGATCGAAACCTCCGACCACCTCTAAAGCCACTAGGCGATGGGAGGAACAAAGATCGCTCCCGATACTGTTGCTTCCATCACGACTATGGCCACGAAACGGAGGATTGCAAGTACCTCAAAGGAGAGATTGAGGACCTCATCTGATGGGGATACTACGGTAATTTTGTTCAAAACGTTGGCTCCCGCTCGGAGGGATGGGGGATTACCACCTCCCCCTTCGAGGAACCCACAACCCAACGACTGCCGAGCCGACGTCGGAGATAATCAAAACACCGCTCGGCGGAACGACAAAGACCCTGATGGAGGACCGGATGCCCCCAGACAGTGGGTTGGCGCCATTCATTTTGGGTCGATCGAAAGCTCATCTGGAGCTGGAAAAGAAAGGGTGTCGGTAAAAGAAAGGTTGGGGAGCCGACAGCACACCCAGTCCGGGTCCATCCCGTCCTAGTCAGAACCAGAAAGCCGAGGCAGAAGAAGAAAGAAGTCCCATCCGGCTTCAAAAAGAAGAAAAGCAGAACGGAAGTCCGTGGGCAATCCGTAGCCCAAGGACCAACTGCGCACAGCAACGGGTTTGCGCATCCCTGGTGACAATGGAGTCTATACCATCACTAAGGGACCCCAAGCATAGGGCATGTTAGTCCTCCCCATCATAGGAAGTCCAGCGGCCAAAAACACCTTTTCGCGTACAGGAGAGCCCACGGAGGAACTCCAACAAATTTTGATCGCGGACGATCAGCCTGAGAAGGCATTCCCAGTCGACTCCCTGCTGCCCGAGGAACAAAGGGAAGGACCCTACCGCGTAATCCGGACATGAAAGACTGGGCTCGTATAAGCTAACCACCCTCGACGGGAGGAAATTCCGAGGACATGGCATGCCACCAACCTTCAAAAATATTGTCAAGTTTTTGTTCTTAGTTCATTACAGAATTTTTCAACTATTTTTTCCAGCAAGTCTCAGTTGTATACCGGACCCTCTGAGGGCATCCGTTTAGTTTCTTTTAATACAAAGCAGCACAAATACAGTTCAGTCAACTCACAACAAGTTTTTCATAGCCGTTCCTTCCGGCTCAATCGATCTCAACCAGGCATAGGTCAAACATTGTCCTCAGCATATCCGCCTACCGCGGTCCACAAGTAGACCACGGTAGCATGCAGACCATACGCATATCTTCCTACCATGGTCCACAAGCAGACCTCGATAGCATGAAAACCATACTCGTATCTTCCTACCGCGGTCCACAAGCGGACCTCGGTAGCATGAAGACCATTCTCGTATCTGCCTATCGCAGTCCACAAGCAGACCTCGGTAGCACGTAGACCATACGCATATCTTCCTACCACGGTCCACAAGCAGACCTCGGTAGCATGAAGACCATACTCGTATCTTCCTACCGCGGTCCACAAGTAGACCTCGGTAGCATGAAGACCATACTCGTATCTTCCTACCGCGGTCCACAAGTGAACCTCGGTAGCATGAAGACCATACTCGTATCTGCCTACCCCGGTCTACAAGCAGACCTCGGTAGCATGCAGACCATACGCATATCTTCGTACCACGGTCCACAAGCAGACCTCGATAGCATGAAGACCCTACTCGTATCTACCTACCGCGGTCCACAAACAGACCTCGGTAGCACGCAGACCATACACATATCTTCCTACCACGGTCCACAAGCAGACCTCGTAGCATGAAGACCATACTCGTATCTGCCTGTCGCGGTCCACAAGCAGACCTCGGTACCATGAAAACCATAATTGTATCTGCCTACCGCGGTCCACAAGCAGGCCACGGTAGCATGCAGACCATACTCGTACCTAGCATGAAGATCATACCAGTATCTTCCTATCTTGGATCACGAGCGACCTCGATAGTCCGACCGCGACAGACCATCCTAATGACAGTCATTTTGAGGAAGAATCAAGTGTTCTTGACCTGACCAGCAATCAAGCCGACAACACTTCCGGGCTAGGGGCACCTTGGCCATTTCTTGAAACAGAACCAGCGCCCAGACTGAGCCGCACTCAACATTGTTCGCACTCAGCATTACTTAATTGTCCTCGGCCTCCCAGAGCACCAAGCCGACAACACTTCCGTGGTAGGGCAGTCAGCAATGCCTTGGCCATTTTTATTACTTGAGTGAATGTTTATTACTTAAGTGTTCTCGGCTTACCAGAGGGCCGAGCCAACAACACTTCCGGGGTAACCGCCAAATGGGTAACAAAATCCGAAAAGAAAGAAAGCAGAAAAGGATGAAAAGAATATGTTTTATATACAAAGGCCCAAGAAGGGCAGTCGTACAGTTACAATATAAAGAAAAAAAAATTTAAGTACATATATACAAGGCGACTCGAAAGTCCTCAGGGAAGGCGCTCCTCGGTGGTCTGGTTTGCGTAGCCCTCGGTAGGCAGCGGAAGGTCTGGGAGTTCCATGATCGGCGTCTGGGGCACCTCGTATGGAGGAAGGTCATCCTCCTGCATACGGTCAGCTTCAGTAGGGGCCGTCGGCTCCACTCGATCATCCTCGGCCACGACCGGGGTCTCAGTCACCGTTGGCTCATCCTCAAGCACCTCGGCCATGATCGGGATCTCCGACCAGTTGAAATCAACTCCCTTTTCCACGAGCAGTCCCTTCAGGTATTTTACACCCCTCAGGAAAAACCAGCAGGTGGCCTCCTCCACGTCCTCCCCATATTGAGGAGACGATCGGTACTCGACCACGGCCCGATCTAAGGCCTCTCGGTTTGTCTCTTCGGCCTTGGCCAGAGCTTCCTTGGCAGACCTGGCTTCGTCCTCAGACTTCCGGAGCCTCTCCTCCAGGGCCAGCTTCGCCTTCTCCCCAGCCTGCAGATCCTCCTTGGCTTTTCACCGCTTGTCTTCGGCCGACCGAAGCTTTTCCTCGGATGAATGCACTCTCTTGTGCTCCTCGTCGAGGGCGGCCTCGGCTTTGCCCAGCGAGGTCCGGAGGGTGACATTCTCCGCAACAAGGTCCTTAACCTCTGAGGATTTATTGGCGAGGTTCTCCTCGGTGGCCTTCAGAGCCTCGCGTAGAGAGATCTCCAGGACCTCCTTCTCATCCAGGTCAACGTAGGCGCAGGCAGCTCGTTCGCTAACCTCGACCCGAAGATTGCTCGTCTGCACAAAAAGGAACAGTGTCAATACGACAAGCATAGCAACACAAAAAGAGAAAAGAAGAGAATTTCAAACATTACCTGAGAGCACGTGACGAACGCTCGCCTGAAGGCCTCTTCGTTCGTTAAGCCGGACGTGAAGGCCACGTCGTCCGGGAGGCGTGCCTCTGTGACAATGATCCTCGCCGCCCTCGAGCTTTTGAAGATCGAGTCCGTCGACTTCAGTCCGAGCGCAGGAGAGAAGGCGGTCGTCGATGCCTCCAGCTTGTCCTCCCTCTGTCGGGGAGCGGGCTCGGCCTCCCCCTTAGAGGCTCCGGCAATCTCGGTCAGATAGACCACCTTCGGAGCTTGTGTAGTCTTCTTCGCCGAAGGCACCATCGCACCCTGGTTGCCGGCGTCGGCTTTGTCACGACCGCCTGGAGGGGCTGGGCTTCCTTCACAGCCCCTTGGCGAGGCTGGACTTCCTTCGTCGCAGCCGCCGCCGTTATTTTGTCTTGGCGGCCGAGCTTAGGTGTCAGCCTCGTCTTGTATATATCGGCCTAGAGTTTCGCGGCCGACTTTATCTTCTTCTTCGGCGGACCCTCTAGCATGGGCCCCTTGCCCTTTGCCTCGGCCGTCGCCCTCAGCTCCTTGCGAGGAGGCGCACTCTCCGGTTCGCCCGCCGGCTGGACCCCCTTCGCGGCGTCGGCCGTCCGCTTGCGCAGGATCCGAGCCACAATGTGACCATCGCCAAAATTCACTGCAATGAGAAAAGAGACGACAATTGGTAACCAAATTGAAATAACAAGTGTGCAGTGTCCAAGTAATAAACTCACCAAGGAGGCTGTGCTCGGCCAACTGCACGGGATCCGCGAGGTCGGCATAGCGCACCGTCTTCCCAGTCATCATTTTGCATTGGGCCTGTCTCTCCTCCGTCGTCAGAAAGGGAACTTTGTTGAACCCCGTGGCGTCGACCACCAGCCAAATGTTCGACAGAGGGAGAGCGGGACCGCCCTCAGGAGGGCCCACGAAGAAAAATTTATCCTTCCATCCGTGGATGGAAGAAGGCTTTTGGGAGATGGCCGGGAGCTTCTTAGCGCTCCTCTGACTAAAAAAATACCACCCGATCATAGAGTGGGACTCGGTCAAACTTGCCAACTGGAAGAGTGACCGAAACAAGTTCACGATCGGAGTTTCTCCCAGTCGGCAGACAAACATGATAAAGGCGTATATGCATTGCTACCCATTCGGAGCCAGTTGGGAGGGGGCGATGCGGTAGACTTGAAGAATTTCTACTACCAGAGGGTGAAGTGGAAATCAGCCCGAACTTTAAGGCGTGCTCGTACACGTAGATCTCCAACTTATTCATGGTACAAGCCCGTTCGTCGGGGGAAGGGAACCGAACCCGAACGTCCGTCATCGGCTCTACGAGCTGGTATGCCCGGCAGATCAATGACAAAGCCGGTTCAGTCCTAATCTTACTCGGCACCCTCCATGCAGGGAGTGTGTCGATAGAAGGGACAGATGGTCGGCCACCTCTCTGGCGAGAAGCCCGACAAGCTGAGGTGCCAGCCGGACGACCACGCTCGTCGGCCTCAGAGGAACTCTCCTCATGTTCCTCCTCTAGAGCTGGATTGGAAGCCACAAGGACAGCTTGCGGAGATTTTTGGACAATGGCCCCTACTCCGTTTCCTGTCGACTCAGGGGTCTTGGACTCGAACTCCCAGCTAATGGAATCTCGAATCCGTCCCGAAGGTTTGGGAGCAGTGGAGAATCCCTCCATTGAGAAGGATGATGACCTTTTGGAGGAAGAGGTCTGGGATTGGGCCATTCTCTCACTCACTTTCACTCTACCGGAGGGTGTAAAACTATTAGAGGAGTGGGAACTACTAAGCATGAAATGACAGTAAAAAGGAAGGAAGAGAAGACTTACTGGTTGAAGGGAATGGGACTCCGAGTGCACGAAAGAAGCTTGAAGACTCCATGAACAGGAAGATCCGACTGCTCTGAGGAAACTCCGATTGCGACTCAACCAAATGGTCGAATAAATGAATCGAAGGAGTATTTGTAGGAGTTGCGACTGAAAACCGTCTCTTCGGGTTCTGACCATGTGGCTCAGCGCCATTGGTTCACGTCTGTCGCGCCGGACGCGACGTGACAGTCTGACGTCACGCGAAATGATAGCGCTCCTTCTCGAGATGATCAGATCTGTTATAGCCGTCCGATACGTTCGACAGTTCGAAGACGAGCGACTGTTGATACCGCTCCTTCTCGAGGCACACCGCCTCCTGGTGGCCGTCGGATCAAGGTGTCGATCCGCGTCAATTGGAAGATCGACGATCGAGCGTAGTTGCGGAACTCGAGTTTAACGCCTCGAGCCCCGTGCCTCCATCAAACGTGCAGACGGTTGGTGACAACCATTTCCCACTCATACATGAGTTCCGATCATCAGAGGACACTCAGAAGCAGCTTATACGGCCATCGATTTTGTCGTCGGCCTCATACGGCGCAAGTTCTGGACACTTTAATCTTGTTGCACTATCAAATTCGTTGAATCCGACAGTGCAAGGGGCATCTGTTATGTGGGAAAATCTCATCCATTTAAAATCTTACACGTGTCAAGCTTCACCTTCGGAGCCGACCGCTCGGAGTGTCTTACGCTCGGCTTATGAGGTGTTCAGTACCTTGCCCTCGGCCTCTCATGCGCCCGGCATGCCGCATTCGCCCTATACCGTCTGGTTACCATTATCTACGGTAGCGCTCAGAGTCGTAGTCCTATCCGGCTATGTTTCCCTATCGGTGATCAGAGTCCTAATGTGATTATGCTAACTCTGAGGAGTCCTTCTCCCAGTCTGATAGGACGCCGACTATCATGGTCCGTGATTACTCACATAATGACATGTGTCAGTCCCAGAGCTGACCGACCTAGCTTCCTTGGCTAAGGTCTCCTACTCCTACTCGGAGTCTACCACCCAGGTGTCTCATAGAGCGACACGTGGCAATCCAATTGGCAATCTACTTCCCTGAGTCCTGGTACCTCCATGCTTCTTCCCAATCTATAAGTAGAGGGCAACCCCTCAAGGTAATCTCTTACGCACAAATTGCTAGTTTACAATATCTCTCTCTCATTCTCGCACGCTCAAACACTTTCATCGTCCTCTAATGATCGAAACTCATGTATGAGTGGGATCGGTTGTCACCAACCGTCTGCACATTTGATGGAGGCACGGGGCTCGAGGCATTAAACTCGAGTTCCGTAACTACGCTCGATCGTCGATCTTCCAATTGACGTGGATCGACACCCTGATCCGACGGCCACCAGAAGGCGGTGTGCCTAGAGAAGGAGCGGTATCGACAGCCGCTCGTCTTCGAACGGTCGAACGTATCGGACGGCTATAACAGATCTGATCATCTCGAGAAGGAGCACCATCATTGCGCGTGACGTCAGACTGTCACGTCGCGTTCGGCGCGGCAGACGTGAACCAATGGCTCTGAGCCACGGGGTCGGAACCCAAAGAGACGGTTTTCAATCGCAACTCCTATAAATACTCCTTCGATTCATTCATTCGACCATTTGGTTGAGTCGCAATCGGAGTTTCCTCAGAGCAATTGGATCTTCCTGTTCATCGAGTCTTCAAGCTTCTTTCGTGCACTCAGAGTCCCATTGCCTTCAACCAGTAAGTCTTCTCTTCCTTCCTTTTTACTGCCATTTCATGCTTACTAGTTCCCACTCCTCTAATAGTTTTACACCCTCCGGTAGAGTGAAAGTGAGAGAGAATGGGCCAATCCTGGACCTCTTCCTCTAAAAGGTCATCATCCTTCTCAATGGGGGGATTCTCCGCTGCTCCTGAACCTTCGGGACGGATTTGAGATTCCGTTAGTCGGGAGTTCGAGTCCGAGACCCCTGAGTCGGCAGGAAACGGAGTAGGGGCCATTGTCCAAAAATCTTTGCAAGCTGTCCTTGTGGCTTCCAATCCGGCTCCAGAGGAGGAACACCAGGAGAGTTCCTCTGAGGCCGACGAGCGTGGTCGTCCGGCTGGCACCTCAGCTCGTCGGGCTTTTCGCCAGAGAGGCGGCCGACCATCTGTCCCTTCTATCGACACACTCCCTGCATGGAGGGTGTCGAGTAAGATTAAGACTGAACCGGCTTTGTCATTGAGCTGCCGGGCATACCAACTCATAGAGCCGATGACGGACGTTTGGGTTCGGCTCCCTTCCCCCGACGAACGGGCTTGTACCTTGAATAAGTTGGAGATCTACGTATACGAGCACGCCTTAAAGTCCAGGCTTCGATTTCCACTTCACCCTCTGGTAGTAGAAATTCTTCAAGTCTACCGCATCACCCCCTCCCAACAAGCTCTGAATGGGTGGCGATGCATATACGCCTCTATCATGTTTGTCCGTCGATTGGGAGAAACTCCAACCGTGAACTTGTTTCGGTCACTCTTCTAGTTGGCAAGTCTGACCGAGTCTCGCTCTATGACCGGGTGGTATTTTTTAGTCAGAGGAGCGCTAAGAAGCTCCCGGCCATCTCCCAAAAGCCTTCTTCCATCCACGGATGGAAGGACAAATTTTTCTTCGTGGGCCCTCCCGAGGCGGTCCCGCTCTCCCTCTGTCGAACGTTTGGCTGGTGGTCGATGCCACGGGGTTCAACAAAGTTCCCTTTCTGACGACGGAGGAGAGACAGGCCCAGCGCAAAATGATGACTGGGAAGCCGGTGCGCTATGCCGACCTCGTGGATCCCATGTAGTTGGCCGAGCATGGCCTCCTTGGTGAGTTTATTACTTGGACACTGCACACTTGTTATTTCAATTTGGTTACCAATTGTCGTCTCTTATCTCATTGCAGTGAATTTTGGCGATGATCACGTTGTGGCTCGGCCTGCGCAAGCAAACAGCCGACGCCGCAAAGGGGGTCCAGCCGGCGGGCGAACTGGCGAGTGCGCCTCCTCGCAAGGAGCTGAGGGCAACGGCCGAGGCAAAGGGGAAGAGGCCCATGCCAGAGGGTCCGCCAAAGAAGAAGATAAAGTCGGCCACGAAACTCCCGGCCGATATATACAAGACGAGGCCGGCACCTAGGCTCGGCCGCCAAGACAAAATAACGGCGGCGGCTGCAACGAAGGAAGTCCAGCCTCGCCAAGGGGCTGTGAAGGAAGCCCAGCCCTTCTAGGCGGTCGCGACAAATCCGATGTCGGCCAACCAGGGCGCGACGGCGCCTTCGGCGAAGAAGACTACACAAGGTCCGAAGGTGGTCGATCAGACCGGGACTGCCGGAGCCTCTAAGGTGGAGGCCGAGCCCGCTCCCCGGTAGAGGGAGGACAAGCTGGAGGCATCGACGACCACCTTCTCTCCTACGCTCGGACTGAAGTCGATGGACTCGGTCTTCAAAAGCTCGAGGGCGGCGAGGATCATTGTCACAGAGGCATGCCTCCCGGACGACGTGGCCTTCACGTCCGGCTTGACGAACGAAGAGGCCTTCAGGCGAGCGTTCGTCACGTGCTCTCAAGTAATGTTTGAAATTCTCTACTTTTCTCTTTTTGTGTTGCTATGCTTGTCGTATTGACACTGTTCCTTTTTGTGCAGACGAGCAATCTTCGGGTCGAGGTCAGCGAACGAGCTGCCCGTACCTTCGTTGACCTGGATGAGAAGGAGGTCCTGGAGATCTCTCTACGCGAGGCTTTGAAGGCCACCGAGGAGAACCTCACCAATAAATCCTCGGAGGTTAAGGACCTTGTTGTTGAGAATGTCGCCCTCCGGGCCTCGCTGGGCAAAGCCGAGGCCGCCCTCGACGAGGAGCACAAGAGAGTGCATTCGTCCGAGGAAAAGCTTCGGTCGGCCGAAGACAAGCGGTGAAAAGCCGAGGAGGATCTGCAGGCTGGGGAGAAGGCGAAGCTGGCCCTGGAGGAGAGGCTCCGGAAGTCTGAGGACGAAGCCAGGTCTGCCAAGGAAGCTCTGGCCAAGGCCGAAGAGACACACCGAGAGGCCTTAGATCGGGCAGTAGTCTAGTACCGATCGTCTCCTCAATATGGGGAGGACGTGGAGGAGGCCGTCTACGGGTTTTTTTTGAGGGGTGTAAAATACCTGAAGGGACAGCTCGTGGAAAAGGGAGTTGATTTCAACTGGTCGGAGATCCCGATCATGGCCGAGGTGCTTGAGGATGAGCCAGCGGTGACTGAGACCCCGGTCGTGGCCGAGGATGATCGAGTGGAGCTGACGGCCCCTACTGAAGCTGATCGTATGCAAGAGGATGACCTTTCTCCGTACGAGGTGCCCCAGACGCCGATCATGGAACTCCCAGACCTTCCGCTGCCTATCGAGGGTCACGCAAACCCGACCGCCGAGGAGCGCCTTCCCTGAGGACTTCCGAGTCGCCTTGTATATTTGTACTTAAAATTTTTTTTTCTTTATATTGTAACTGTACTACTGCCCTTCTTGGGCCATTGTAAATAAAACATATTCTTTTCATCCTTTTCTGCTTTCTTTCTTTTCGGATTTTGTTACCCATTCGGCGGTTACCCCAGAAGTGTTGTCGGCTCGGCCCTCTGGTAAGCTGAGAACACTTAAGTAATAAACATTCACTCAAGTAATAAAAATGGCCAAGGCAATTCTGACTGCCCTACCACGGAAGTGTTGTCGGCTCGGCGCTCTAGGAGGCCGAGGACAATTAAGTAATGCTGAGTGCGAACAATGTTGAGTGCGGCTCAGTCCGAGCGCTGGTTCTGTTTTGAGAAATGGCCAAGGTGCCCCTAGCCCGAAAGTGTTGTCGGCTTGATTGCTGGTCAGGTCGAGAACACTTGATTCTTCCTCAAAATGACTATCATTAGGATGGTCAGTCGCGGTCGGACTATCGAGGTCGCTCGTGATCCGAGATAGGAAGATACTAGTATGATCTTCATGTTAGGTACGAGTATGATCTGCATACTACCATGGCCTATTTGCGGACCGCGGTAGGCAGATACAAGTATGGTCTTCATGGTTCCGAGGTCTTCTTGTGGACCGCGGCAAGCAGATACGAGTATGGTCTTCATGCTACCGAGGTCTGCTTGTGGACCGTGGTAGGAAGATATGCATATGGTCTGCGTGCTACCGAGGTCTGCTTGTGGACCACAGTAGGCAGATATGAGTAGGGTCTTCATGCTACCGAGGTCTGCTTGTGGACCGTGGTAGGAAGATATGCGTATGGTCTGCGTGCTACCGAGGTCTGCTTATGGACTGCGGTAGGCAGATACGAGTATGGTCTTCATGCTACCGAGGTCCGCTTGTGGACCGCGGTAGGAAGATACGAGTATGGTCTTCATGCGACCGAGGTCTGCTTGTGGACCGCGGTAGGAAGATACGAGTATGGTCTTCATGCTACCGAGGTCTACTTGTGGACCGTGGTAGGAAGATATGCGTATGATTTGCGTGCTACCGAGGTCTGCTTGTGGACCGCCGTAGGCAGATACGAGAATGGTCTTCATGCAATCGAGGTCCGCTTGTGGACCGCGGTAGGAAGATACGAGTATGGTCTTCATGCTATCGAGGTCTGCTTGTGGACCGTGGTAGGAATATACGAGTATGGTCTTTATGCTACCGAGGTCTACTTGTGGATCGTGGTAGGAAGATATGCGTATGGTCTGCATGCTACCGTGGTCTGCTTGTGGACCGCGATTGTCACACCCCAATTCTAATCCAACCAGAATGGTGTGAGCGAACCGCCATTGAACCAACGGTTCACACCAGGATCTCGAATAGGCCGTGTCCACCCATACAAACCAATTACACATAACCACAATCAGAATATAAATATACAGCGGAAGACTTTAAATAGAATGAACTGAGTATCTATTGATAATTTAAATAAATATCCCATTATTCAAATTCAAAAATAAAATAATAATCTTTTACATTTCTTAATAACAAACAAAAATAACTGAAACAACTAAATAAAATCCATCACAGGTACACGCAGAAAGGGCACTCGCATGAAGCATCATGCTCGTCCTCCCCTGCTTGTACATCCAGAGCAGCTACACCTCCATACGCCGGAGCGTTCACATAATCGTCTACAGTGTATCCTGCATCAACATCTAAAACAATGTGTACACAAAGGGTGAGCTCACAACACAGCTCAGTAAGACAATCAGACAGTTTCACAAAATTATGCATGAGTAACAATCATTTTATCTTTGTGGTCCGGTTTTAAGTTTGTAATGTGCTATAGAAAGGTTTGGTGGCCCCCGCACCTCTATACACGAGTGTGTGGCGTCGCACAAGAATCACACTACCACCAACCCACATGCACCCATCATGGAATAGAGATAGAGCTAAGGTATACCCGCACCTCCCCGATACTCTACCCATACCGGTACCTAAGCCCCTATCGGCCGGGGCTCGCAAACTGGGCTCGCAACTAACCAATCCTATATGTCAATAATGTATGCTCTATCCCAGCACAGCCGTCTATGGCATAGAGATAGAGCTAGAGCGTACAGGCTGGGTCGGAGACCACCATACCTCACCTCCCCTTGATACCCTATCCGCAACTAACCCACTAGGATAGAAACAATACGCAGGTAGACCCTATCCCAACATAACTCCCTACGGCATAGAGATAGAGCTAAAGCATCGTGGACAAGCCAGCGTCGACTCGGAATCCTCAGTACCACACAACGATGGTCGGGACAACATCAATATCGGAGACCACCGTACCACGATCTTCCCCTGATACCCCACCCGTACCAAGCATGTTAAGACAGAATACTACAAAAAGTGCCAGTGTGAAGAGCGATCCCAGGCCCATGCCCCACTCCACATACCAACGAAAACAATCACATGCCTAACAATCACATCCTATGAATGCATGAACAATAATAATAACTGAAGTAAAGGATGGCATGTGAATATGCACAAACATCACATCATAGATATTCAATGATTAACAACGATTTACTGTCCATTAATTATTAGGTTTAGGTCAGATTCCCTTACCTGACGCTCGTTCGTTAAATTGCTCCACGTCGCAAGGTCCAAACGATAAGTCACAAAGTCCTACCTAATATTAGGGTTTCATTAGAATATATTGTTTAGGGTTTCATGTTGGTCGGAAACCAACAGAGATCACAACTACCCTCACAGAGCTGACCGGTGGCATGTACCGGTCGCAGCTCTGTGGGAAAGACTGGCAACCGGTATGGTCAGCCGGTCCCCCACAGATAACCTCCCGAGAGGTAGCGGTCGCAACATACCGGTCGCACTATGTGCAACCGGTATAGTCGACCGGTATGTCTCCGGAAGACCATACATGGGTTCTTCGACTGCCGTCGACCATCCTCCATGGATTTTTAGGGTTTCCTCTATCCATTCTAAGTCTAGGCTTTGAGTTAGAGTTATCCCCAACTCATTCAAGTCTCGTTTCGATGAATATCATCTCGAAACTCAAATCTAGGGTTTGACGGCAACTTAGGGTTTATTGGCCAATTTAGGGTTTTAGATCAATACCTACTTTGCATGGTATTGATCCACTCACACAACTATCATAGGGTAGGAAGAGGGATTCAAACACTTACCGTTGACAGGCGTAACGAGAGCTTCGTCAAACGGTAATGGCGGCTCCTTCTTCTTCCTCCTAGCTCCTTCTCTTCTCTAGGGTTTGTGAGAGACAATGGAAAGGATTTGAGGAGGCTTAAGGGTGTATTTATAGGCTAGAAATAGGGTTTAGTAACCCTACTAGGATTAGGAAACTTCTAGGATTCGAAATCAGGAAAGTGGGACCCGTAAAGACCAATTTCCAAATTCCTGCACATAGCTGTGCAGGCCATACCGGTCGACCGGTACCATCATCCGGTACCATCAACCGGTATCTAAAATCAGGTATAATTGGTCGACTTTGGTCCGAATTTGTACCTGTTTGTTATCCGCTTGCCCCGTCTGGCCCGGTGATGATCGGAAGACCTGTCACGACACAAAACCAAGGTTTAGACCAGGTTTTAAGAGTGCGGGTCTTACAACTCCACCACCCTTAAAAGAAATTTTGTCCTGAAATTTGCATGTAGGTACTACAACTCCCCTACCCTTAAAAGAAATTTCGGCCTCGAAATTTGAACGTACCTTGATCGTCAAAAAGGTTAGGGTACTCCTTCCTCATCGCGCTCTCTTCTTCCCAAGTAATTTCCTCCACATTTTGGCTTCTCCAATGCACCTTCACATAGTGGATATCCTTGGTTCGAAGTTGCTGAACTTTTCGGCTTGAGAGCATTACAGGCACCACTTCGAAAGTTAAGTCTTCGGTCAAGTCCCGGAGGATCAGCGCTCAAGATATGCGATGGATCTCTGACATACTTCTTCAGTAATGATACATGGAACACATTATGAACGCTAGACATAGATGGTGGTAGAGCCAATTGATATGCTACATTACCAAGTCGATTTAATATCTCATATGGTCCCACATACCTGGGGCATAGCTTCCCCTTCTTACCAAACCGTTTCAGACCCCGCACCGGTGATACCTTCAAGAACACTTTGTCACCCACTGCAAACTCCAGATCTCGACGTCGATTATCCGCATAGTGCTTCTGTCGAACTTGAGCTGTCTTTACTCTCTCTTTGATCTGATCAATCACTCGGCAAGTTTCTTCAACAAACTCCGGTCCTACAATTCTTCTTTCCCCCACTTCATTCCATAACAGAGGTGTACGACACTTCTTCCCATAGAGTGCTTCATACGGGGCCATCTGAATTGTAGCCTGATAACTGTTGTTGTAAGCGAACTCGATAAGTGATAGCTTCTCATCCCAAGCTCCTTTGAAGTCTAATGCACAAGCTTGGAGCATATCTTCCAAAATTTGAATAGTTCGCTCTGACTGTCCGTCCGTCTGAGGATGGAAAGTTGTACTGAACTTCAACTTTGTTCCCATAGCTTTCTGTAATCCTTCCCAGAACTTTGATGTAAAACGGGGATCTCTGTCAGATACTATACTCTCTGGAACGCCATGAAGTCTGACTATATTATCAACATATAACTTGGCCAGTTTTTCCATGGTATACCGAGGTCCGACCGCAATAAATCGAGCTGTCTTGGTGAGTCGATCTACTATAACCCAAACTGCATCCACCGACCTTGGTGTCAAAGGCAGGCCAGTGACGAAATCCATAGTGATACAATCCCACTTCCATGCAGGTTCTGGTAACGGTTGTAGTAAACCCGCGGGTCTTTGCCTTTCCGCTTTAACTTGTTGACAATTCAGACATTGAAACACGAAACGAGTTATATCTGCTTTCATACCCCTCCACCAATATAGTCTTCTTAGATCATGGTACATCTTGGTACTTCCTGGATGTACTGAATATGGAGTGTAATGAGCTTCAGTCATAACTCGGCCTCTGATATCGCAGTCTTCGCTCCCAGGTATACATAACCGTCCGCGATACTTGAGTACTTTGTCTGATTCCAAGGTAAAGTCAGGATTGCACGTACCCTTCTCTAAGTCTTCCTGCACTGTCTTGAGATATGGATCCTGTAGGATTGCTACCTTGACTTCATCAATTAGACCCGGTGAGATCTTCAATGCGGCGAACATCATAGTGAACTTATGAATCAAGCCTTGCTCAACTGGATCTTCTGCAGTTTCGATAATATGTTCTTCATCAATTTCCATTGAACTAGAGGCTGCGGCACCCAATGCAGCATTTGTACTTGGTCCTGCCTCAGGCTTCGATGCCCACTTTCTGCTTAAGGCGTCAGCCACAACATTTGCTTTGCCCGGATGGTACTGGATGTCGCAATCATAATCTTTTAACAATTTCAGCCATCTTCTCTGTCTCATGTTCAGATCCTTTTGAGTGAAGAGATAAGTTAAGCTTTTGTGATCTGACTTGATCTGAAACTTCTCACCGTACAAGTAGTGTCTCCAAGTCTTGATTGCATGAATAACCGCTGCTAGCTCCAAGTCATGCGTAGGATAGTTCTTCTCATGCTCCTTTAACTGTCTTGATGCGTAAGCAATCACCTGTTCCCCTTGCATCAATACACAACCGATACCCAACCCCGAAGCATCCGTATATAAAGTAAACGGTACGCTTGGTTCTGGGATGGTCAGGATAGGTGCAGAGACTAGTCTTGACTTCAAGGTCTGAAAGCACTTCTCGCACTCATCTGTCCATATGAATTTCTCTCCCTTCTTGGTCAATCTGGTGAGTGGAACCGTGATCCTGGAGTAATCTTCCACGAATCTTCTATAATAACCAGCCAACCCAAGGAAACTACGAATCTCCGCAACAGATTTTGGTGCTTCCCATCCTACTATAGCAGCTATCTTACTTGGATCAACCTTGATACCCTCTTCAGATACAACATGGCCCAAGAAAGCCACTTCCTTCAGCCAAAACTCGCACTTCTTGAATTTTGCATAAAGCCTCACATCCCTCAGCCATTGTAGGGCTGCCCTCAAATGCGTTGTATGAGTCTCCATGTCCTTAGAGTAAATCAATATGTCATCGATGAATACGATGACCGAAGTGTCCAACATGTCATGGAACACTCGGTTCATCAGTTCCATAAACGACGCTGGAGCATTGGTCAACCCGAAAGACATTACCAGAAACTCATAATGCCCATACCTCGTCCTGAAAGCAGTCTTCGGAATATCTCCGGCCTTGATCTTCAATTGGTGATAGACCGATCGGAGATCAATCTTTGAGAAAACCTTTGCACCCTGCAGCTGATCGAACAGATCATCGATCCTAGGCAAAGGATATCGATTCTTGATCGTCAACTTGTTCAGCTCACGGTAGTCAATACATAACCGTACACTTCCATCCTTCTTCTTGATGAATAATACAGGTGCTCCCCAAGGCGATATACTAGGTCGTATGAAGCCCTTATACAGCAATTCTTGTAATTGGGTCTTCAACTCCTTTAACTCTGTCGGGGCCATCCTGTATGGTGCTTTAGACACCGGAGCCGAACCTGGCATAAGGTCTATCACAAATTCTGTAGCCCTGTCCGGTGGTAAGCCCGGGAAGATCTTCTGGAAATACATCTGGAAACTCCCGAACCACATCTATATCTTCCATCTTGAGTGACTCTGCTGTGAGGTCGACTACAGATACGAGATAACCCACTCCCCCTTTCTCCAAGCATCTCTTAGTCTTTAGGGCAGAGAGGATCAACTTCCGCTTCCTAGATAGCTTAATCCCAGCGAAACTGTATTCCCTTCCCTCTTTGTCAGTAAGCACAAGCTTCCTTTCACCACATAAAAGGACGGCCGAATGATGGCCTAGCCAATCCATCCCCAAAATGACATCAAAATCTGCCATCTCAAGTATTACTAAGCTTGCTCCTAAATCTCGGCCCTCAATACATACCGTACATGGTCCATAATACTTGGTCAAAGCCACTTCGACTCCTAGTGGAGAGCGAACTATCAAGCTTGGGTTCAATTGCTTGATTGGTAACTCCATTCGCTTCCCAAAGGAAACAGAAACAAAGGAGTGTGTGGCCCTAGAGTCAAATAATACTCTGGCGGGTAAACCAGCTACATTTACAATTCCTGGAATATATTGCCCCTTAGTTCTACATGCTCATGCAACTGAAAGAATAAACCAAATAGTAAGGGATAAAGTTGTACCAGTTACCACATCAGGTGATGCGGCTGCCTCTTCAAGTGGTGACCGCATAAACTCCGGCTTGCTTGGGGAGCTTGCTTCTTAGGTAGCGTGCAGTTCCTTGCAACATGTCCCAGTCGCCGACAGTTATAACATTTAATATTTGGGTTGGGTCTGGTGAATTGTGGCACAGTGGTGCCAGGTTGTTTCTCGCGGGTGCTGTAGCGATCGCCCCTGTATGGGCGGAATGGTCTAGTATTACCGCCACCCGAGCTCTCTCCAGCAGATCTCTTCACTCCCCTGTTCTGAGCGAAGAAGCTGTCCCTCTGACTGGACTCTATCACCCTCGCAACCTGCACTGCCTCGTTATAAGTCTTCTTGTCCAGACCCAAAAGGTGCTCTCTGATGCTTCCACGTAGTCCCATGGTGAACCTACGTATCTTTGTCTCCTCTTCCTGCATATTGGCTGGTGCGAAGAAGAACAACTCTTCGTACCTCTGCTGATATGCATCTACTGGTCGACTGAGCCTGCTGCAGGTTGAGAAACTCTCTCTCCATTTGATCTCTGAAGCCCTTTGGGAAGTATTTGTCGAAGAAAGCCACTTTAAACACTTCCCAGTCAACTAGTGTGTACTTATTCTCCAGATATGCCCATGTGGAATTCCACCAAGCATTTGCGTCTTCTCTCAGCATATGAGTGGCAAACGGAACCTTCTCCTCCTCGGTGCAAGTCATCGGTCGAAAATTCTTTTCCATTTCGAAAACCCACCGTGCTGGCCACAATGGTTTCCCCTGTCCTGCCTGTGAACGATGAAGGTTTCAACTTCAAGAATCTGTCCACTGACCTGCTCAGATCGTGCTGTCCCTGTGTGTCTGCTCCGTACCATGGTGGTGGATACGGATACGCCCCCGGATATGCAGAAGGCGACGGAAACCGATGCGGTGGTGGTACATTCTGTGCTTGGCCCCTCGGCCTTGGGCTACTCTGCACCGGTTGGGTAGTGTTAATTCCTCCCGACTCGGGGTGTATTTCCAGCGGGAACGAAACCTCGCTGGCCTTGAGCATCTTTAGTACTTCGCTCGAAATTCCTTCGTTGAGCTTGCATCTGATAGACCAAGTTTGTAACAATGGTCTCGGAATTCCTGTGGGGTGGGCCCGGTAATTCTGTCGGTACTTCCGGGACCTGTTCCTCCTCCACTTCAGGACTGGTTTCTCTAACCTGGTCTTGCTCAGCTTGCTCTTCTTCTAGGCGCATCCTGGCCTGATGACGCTTCCGACCCCTTCGACCGTTTCCACCTGCCATCTCAGACTATTTATTTGGATCTGAGAAGAAGACATAACACGTGAGAACATCAACAATAGTAGTGTTAGTCTTGAATAATACAGGGAAAAATAGTCGAGAAGTAACATTTCAATTACACAATTTTAGAAATTTTTATTTAAATTTTCTGGCTCTTTGGGGCGTACCGGTCGCAACATACCGGTCGCACCCCTGTGGGACAGTATGCGGCCGGTATAGTCGACCGGTCAGAATTCAATTTCTGGCCGAGACGTACCGGTCGCATGTCTAGGAGATACCGATCGACATTCTGTATACAGTGTTGCAGCCGGTATAGTCGACCGGTCAGAAAAATTTTCTGACCGAGACATAGAGGTCGCACACCTGGGTTGATACCGGTCGACCGGTATGCCCAAAATGGCTTTAAAATCGCAAAATAGTGAGAAATTTCTCACTTTTCTTTCTTTTTCCTCTCCGGTGGCGATTCCTCTCTGCCCAACTGAGTTGCTACAGTTCGGCCGGTACTTTTAGAAGCCGATTTCTCGCATTCCAAAGCTAGAACATCTTCTCCAGGTAGGTCTCTTCCCTCTCTCTCATGTTTTTAGATAATTCCCATATCGTCTTTATGTAGAAATTTAGGTTTTTCTTTGTTCGAGATGATTTAACCGTAGGAATTCTTTTCCTTCGGCTTGGAAAGGGCTTAGGGACCTCCAAGAGCAAAAGCCATCAACTAATTTGGGGTGAGTGAACCAACGGTTCACACCAGGATCTCGAATAGGCCGTGTCCACCCATACAAACCAATTACACATAACCACAATCAGAATATAAATATACAACGGAAGACTTTAAATAGAATGAACTGAGTATCTATTGATAATTTAAATAAATATCCCATTATTCAAATTCAAAAATAAAATAATAATCTTTTACGTTTCTTAATAAAAAACAAAAATAACTGAAACAACTAAATAAAATCCATCACAGGTACACGCAGAAAGGGCACTCGCATGAAGCATCATGCTCATCCTCCCCTGCTTGTACATCCAGAGCAGCTACACCTCCATACGCCGGAGCGTTCACATAATCGTCCACAATGTATCCTGCATCAACATCTAAAACAATGTGTACACAAAGGGTGAGCTCACAACACAGCTCAGTAAGACAATCAGACAGTTTCACAAGATTATGCATGAGTAACAATCATTTTATCTTTGTGGTCCGGTTTTAAGTTTGCAATGTGCTATAGAAAGGTTTGGTGGCCCCCCGCACCTCTATACACGAGTGTGTGGCGTCGCACGAGAATCACACTACCACCAACCCACATGCACCCATCATGGAATAGAGATAGAGCTAAGGTATACCCGCACCTCCCCGATACTCTACCCATACCAGTACCTTAGCCCCTACGGCCGGGGCTCGCAACCGGGGCTCGCAACTAACCAATCCTATATGTCAACAATGTATGCTCTATCCCAGCACAGCCGTCTACGGCATAGAGATAGAGCTAGAGCGTGCAGGCCGGGTCGGAGACCACCATACCTCACCTCCCCCTGATACCCTATCCGCAACTAACCCACTAGGATAGAAACAATACGCAGGTAGACCCTATCCCAACATAACTCCCTACAGCATAGAGATAGAGCTAAAGCATCGTGGACAAGCCAGCGTCGACTCAGAATCCTCAGTACCACACAACGATGGCCGGGACAACATCAATATCGGAGACCACCGTACCATGATCTTCCCCTGATACCCCACCCGTACCAAGCATGTTAAGACAGAATACTACAAAAAGTGCCAGTGTGAAGAGCGATCCCAAGCCCATGCCCCACTCCATAAATCAACGAAAACAATCACATGCCTAACAATCACATCCTATGAATGCATGAACAATAATAATAACTGAAAGTAAAGGATGGCATGTGAATATGCAAAAACATCACATCATAGATATTCAATGATTAACAACGATTTACTGTCCATTAATTATTAGGTTTAGGTCAGATTCCCTTACCTGACGCTCGTTCCTTAACTTGCTCCACGTCGCAAGGTCCAAACGATAAGTCACAAAGTCCTACATAATATTAGGGTTTCATTAGAATATATTGTTTAGGGTTTCATGTTGGTCGGAAACCAACAGAGATCACAACTACCCTCACAGAGCTGACTGGTGGCATGTACCGGTCGCAGCTCTGTGGGAAAGACTGGCGACCGGTATGGTCAGCCGGTCCCCACAGATAACCTCCCGAGAGGTAGCGGTCGCAACATACCGGTCGCACTATGTGTAACCGGTATAGTCGACCGGTATGTCTCCGGAAGACCATACATGGGTTCTTCGACTGCCGTCGACCATCCTCTATGGATTTTCAGGGTTTTCTCTATCCATTCTAAGTCTAGGCTTTGAGTTAGAGTTATCCCCAACTCATTCAAGTCTCGTTTCGATGAATATCATCTCGAAACTCAAATCTAGGGTTTGACGGCAACTTAGGGTTTATTGGCCAATTTAGGGTTTTAGATCAATACCTACTTTGCATGGTATTGATCCACTCACACAACTATCATAGGGTAAGAAGAGGGATTCAAACACTTACCGTTGACAGGCGTAACGAGAGCTTCGTCAAACAATAATGGCGGCTCCTTCTTCTTCCTCCTAGCTCCTTCTCTTCTCTAGGGTTTGTGAGAGACAATGGAAAGGATTTGAGGAGGCTTAAGGGTGTATTTATAGGCTAGAAATAGGGTTTAGTAACCCTACTAGGATTAGGAAACTTCTAGGATTCGAAATCAGGAAAGCGGGACCCGTAGAGACCAATTTCCAAATTTCCGCACATAGCTGTGCAGGCCATACCGGTCAACCGGTACCATCATCCGGTACCATCAACCGGTATCTAAAATCAGGTATAATTAGTCGACTTTGGTCCGATTTTGTACCTGTTTGTTATCCGTTTGCCCCGTCTGGCTCGGTGATGATCGGAAGACCTGTCACGACACAAAACCAAGGTTTAGACCGGGTTTTAAGAGTGCGGGTCTTACAGCGGTAGGCGGATATACCGAGGGCAATGTTTGACCTATGCGTGGTTGAGATCGGCTGAGCCGGAAGGAACGGCTATGAAAAACTTGCTGTGAGTTGACTGAATTGTATTTGTGCTGCTTTGTATTAAAAGAAACTAAACGGATGCCCTCAGGGGGTCCGGTATACAACTGAGACTTGCTGGAAAAAATAGTTGAAAAATTCTGTAATGAACTGAGAACAAAAACTTGATAATATTTTCGAAGGTTGGTGGCATGCCATGTCCTCGGAATTTCCTCCCGCCGAGGGTGGTAAGCTTATACGAGCCCGGTCTTTCATGTCCGGATTACGCGGTAGGGTCCTTCCCTTTGTTCCTCGGGCAGCAGGGAGTCAACCGGGAATGCCTTCTCGGGTTGATCGTCTGCTATCGGAATTTGTTGGAGTTCCTCCGCGGGCTCTACAGTACGCAGAAAGGTGTCTCCGGCCGCTGGTCTTCCTATGATGGGGAGGACTGACTTGCCCTCTACTTGGGGTCCCTTAGTGATGGTATAGACTCCATTGTCACAAGGGATGCGCAAACCCGTTGCTGTGCGCGGTCGGTCCTTGGGCTGCGGACTACCCACGAACCTCCGTTCGGCTTTTCTTCTCTTTGAAGCCGGATGGGACTTCTTTCTTCTTCTGCCTCGGCTTTCTGGTTCTGACCAGGACGGGATGGACCCGGACTGGGTGTGCTGACGGCTTCTCAGCCTTTCTTTTATCGACACCCTTTCTTTTCCAGCTCTAGATGAGCTTTCGATCGACCCAAAATGAATGGCGCCAACCCACTGTCAGGGGGTAGCCGGTCCTCCATCAGGGTCTCTGTCGTCCCTCCGAGCGGTGTTTTGATTATCTCCGACGTCCGCTCGGTAGTCGTTGGGTTGTGGGTTCCTCGGAGGGGGAGGTGGTAATCCCCCGTCCCTCCGAGCAGGAGCCAGCACTCGGTCTGCGTTTCGAACAAAATTGTCGTAGTATCCCCGTCAGATGAGGTCCTCAATCTCTCCTTTGAGGTACTTGCACTCCTCCGTTTCAAAGTGTTGAGCGGAGTATAATACTCGAACGTCTTGTATGGATGCCGGTAGGTTTGATCCTTACCGGACTTCTGCTTATTGGGGTCGACAGAGCTTGGCGCCTGGTCGGCCATCTCAGACCTTTTCTTGTCTACTGGTTTGGGATCGGCCTTCAGGTTATTCACCGTGTTATTTTTCTGGGCCCTCATCGTCTCGTCTGCAGAGGCATACTTCTCACACCTGGCGAGCAGGTCGTCCAGGTTTTTCGGTGCCTTTTTGGCAAGGGACCAACAAAGCTCACGGTCCATCACCCCGGCTTGCAGGCTGGACATGTGCACCGCGGGCTCGACGTCCTTGATCTTGAGCACCTCGGTGTTGAAGCGTTTGATGAAGTCCCACAGGGACTCGTCCATCTGCTGCTTGACCGTGGACAGATGGTATGAAGTCTTCTTGCGCACTCGGCTGGCTTAGAAGTGCGTCAAGAATTTGTTCGACAACTGTTCAAATGATGTAATACTTTTTGAGGGGAGGTTGTTGAACCAAGTACGAGCGACGCCCCTGAGCATTGAAGGAAACGCCCTGCAGATGAGGCTGTCGCTCAGAGGATAGAATAGCGTAGTAGAGACGAACGCGTCCAGATGCTGCTCGAGGTCGGTACTCCCATGGTAAGAGTCCAGGACTGACATCTTGAAGTTTTCAAGAGAGGGTACCCTCATGATCTCGTCCGAGAGCGCCGTGATTGCAGTATAGGCCGTCCTCGACGGAGCTACCCGGTTCTGCTCCACCCGCTGAAGCCGAGTGGTTAACTCCAGTAAGCGCCGCTCGACCTCGGACTGAGGCGTATCCGGAGGTGGTGCAACTATTCCTGGTGTCTCTACATTAACCCTCTCCTGGTGGAGGGCGTCGAGGAAGGACCTCGCACCTCTCACCGGAGGTGGTGCTGCTGGCTCCTGGTGTTGATTTGTCGGGGGATGCCGAGCGGCTGACTCGGCCACACTCCGTCCAGGCTCTTGATCTCCCCTGGGGGGATTATTTGGCAAGGAGCTGGTAGAAGCTGTTCTCGCCGACCGCGGATGAGCCGCTAGCGGAACTTCAAGGGGTGGATTCATCGCCGGATGGTGATTATTTCCTCCTGCTGCCGACCCGCTTGCTCGGGCTCCCCTCAAGACTCTCACTAGCTGTTCGATTTGTTGCCTCAGCTCGTCGAACTGCTGATGAGTAACATACTGGGGGGGAGGTGGTGGTGTCGCCGTTGGCGTATGACTTGGAGTCGGTGCTAGTACCGGTGGTGCCGGTGGTGGTATTGGTGCTGGTGCTGGTGTAGGCGTGGGCTCGCGGTTCGTCCCAGTCGTACTTCCGCTACTGTCAACCTGAACATGCACTGATGGCTCCGAAGGGGCATGGGATGCATGTGCTCGAGTTCTTCTGTGAGCCATTAAAATCAGAGTGCTCGTGCGCTAATTCTTCAAATTCAGTCAAAAGAGGCCCCACGGTGGGCGCCAAACTGTTACAGTTGGAAATCGCCCGCCAATTCGCGCTCTGAGTTACCTGCAACCACAGAGATGAGACAAAGGAGTGGGGCGCCTAAGCCTCGGGTACACTCCGATGCCTAAGTTTGATTCCCAATGTAAGCAGTCAAGAGATAGCAGAAAGCTATCTCCAGTTTAAAGAATGTGGGATGATGAAAGAGTTTGAGCGTGCGAGAATGAGAGAGAGATATTGTAAACTAGCAATTTGTGCGTAAGAGATTACCTTGAGGGGTTGCCCTCTACTTATAGATTGGGAAGAAGCATGGAGGTACCAGGACTTAGGGAAGTAGATCGTCAATAGGATTGCCACGTGTCGCTCTGAGAGACACTTGGGTGGTAGACTCCGAGTAGGAGTAGGAGTCCTTAGCCAAGGAAGCTAGGTCGGTCAGCTCTGGGACTGACACATGTCATTGTGTGAGTAATCACGGACCGTGATAGTCGACGTCATATCAGACTGGGAGAAGGACTCCTCGGAGGTAGCATAATCACATTAGGACTCTGATCACCGATAGGGAAACGTAGCCGGATAGGACTACGACTCCGAGCGTTACCATAGATAATGGTAACCAGACGGCATAGGGCGAATGCGGCATGCCGGGCACATGAGAGGCCGAGGGCAAGGTACCGAACGCCTCATAAGCCGAGCATAAGACACTCCGAGCGGTCGACTCCGAAGGTGAAGCTTGACACATGTAAGATTTTGAATGGATGGGATTTTTCCCACATAACAACTGGTATAGCCTACGCAGCATGGATCCAGAAAAGGATCTCTGTGGGTCCCACTTTCTAAATTTCAAACCGAAGGACTTTCCTAATGTTAGGAGGCTTCCTAAACCTAACCCTAGTCTATATAAGGACCCTTAAACCTCCTAAAACCTCTTCCATTGATCCTCACAAACCCTAGTAAGGAGAAAGAGGTTGAAGAAGGAGAAGAAGCTAGGAAGGAGAGGGAAGAGCCTCCATTACCATTCGACGAAGATAACATTACAGCGAGTCGACGGTAAGTACTTAAACCTTCCTCTACATTAAGTATTTTAGGATGGTTAGTTATAATTGGATCAATACCATGCAAAGTAGGTATTGATCTAAACCCTGTATTTGTCGACAAACCCTAAATTAGTGGTAGACTCTAGATTCAAGTTCTAGGTTGAAGATCATCGAAACTAGGACTTGAATGGAGTTGAAAACAATTTAACTCATTGTTCTGACCTAGAATGAATAGGAGAAACCTTAGAATCAATAAGGGGTGACCGACGGAAGGCGAAAACCAGATGTATGGTCTCCCGGAGACATACCGGTCGACCATTCCGGTCACACCCTATGCGATCGGTACTGCGACCGGTACCTCTCGGGGACTGGTCTGTGGGGACTGGTCGACCATACCGGTCACAAGTTTTCCCAACAGTGCTGCGACCGGTACCTGTGACCGGTCTACTCTATGAAGAGTATTTTTGACTCAGTTGGTTTTCCGACCAACGTAAACCCTAAGAAAACTATTCTAATACAACCCTAACATTGTGTAGGACCTTGTGATAGCACGTTTGGATACTGTGACGTAGAGCAAGCTATCAAACAAGCGTTAGGTAAGGGAATCGGATCTAAACCCTAATAATTTAATAACAGTAAACCGTTGTTAATAATTATGGTTCTGTGGATTGATGTTTGTGCATACTCGCATGTCATCCTTTACTTTTAGTTATTATTATTGTTCATGGATACTTGCTATGCTAGGATGTGACTGTTAGGTATGTGATTGTTTTCGTTGGTGTGTAGAATGGGAAAGACTAAAGGTCTGGGATCATTCCTCACACTAGCACCTTTCGTATCGTTCTGTTTTAGCATGCTTGGTGCTAGTAGGGTATTAGGGGGAGGAAGTGGCACTGTGGTCTCCAGTCTGGCCACTAGACTCTAGCTCTATCTTTATGCCGTAGGGAGCTGCGCTGGGATAGGGTCTACTGTGATGACATATAGGATTGGTTAGTTACGAGCCCAGTTTGCAAGCCCTCGCCAATAGGGGCTTACGTGTTGGTATGGATAGAGTATCAGGGGAGGTGTTGGCGGTGTTTGATCTGGACGCCTTAGCTCTATCTCTATTCCATGATATGGTTCATGTGGGACGACAGTGGTGTTTGATCCATTGGGCGGCTTCACACACTCGTGTATAGAGGTGCGGTGGCCGCCAATCCTTTCTATAGCACATTGCAAACTTAAAACCAGACCATGATGTGAATGTTACTCATGCATATGTTTGTTGCATTGTCTGATTGTCTTACTGAGCTATGTTGTGAGCTCACCCTTGTGTACACATTATTTTTAGATGTTGATGTAGGTTATACTGTGGAGGACTATATGGATGCTCCGACGTATAGAGGTGTTGCTGCTTTGGAAGTGCAAGCAGGAGAGGACGAGCATGACGCTTCATGCGAGTGCCCTTTCTGCGTGTACCTCTAAGAGTTGATTTAATTTATTTTAATTATTTTTGGTTGAAGATACAATTGATGTAAAGATATTTAATTAAGTTTTGGTATTTGAATAATTGGATATTTATTTAAATTTATCAATAGATTACTCAGTTCATTTTATTTAATGACTTTCGTTGTATTTTATTATATTCTGATTATGGTTATGTGCATTGGTTTGTATGAGTGGACACAGTTTTATTGAGATCCTGGTGTGAACCGTTGGTTCAGTGACGGTTCACTCACACTTCTGGTTCAGCCGGAATTGGGGTGTGACACCTATGGTCGATCCTCTTGTCATGCTATGGTCGACCGTAGCTGCGACATTAAGATTTATGATCACAGACTACATTCAATCTGAATACTTCCTCTTGGCTCTTCAATAGGGTTCCCTAATGATCATTCTAAGACTAGATTTCTAGTTTTACCAATTAATCACTCTAACCCATTTTCCATGATTCTCCTTTGAGACTTGCTTAGCAAATCACATGGTTGAATCCTTACGTTGGTTTTGGTATCTCAATTTACATTAGAAACTCTTACTCTTAGTGTTCTAAGGCTACAGAGACAAGGTTCATACCTTACTTATTGCAGAGAGTCTGTAGAACTCTTCTCTCAGTCTCCTTCTTAGTCTTCTCTTCTTCTACTTCTCTTCCTTCTCTTTCCTTCTCTTTCTCTAGGGTTTACTAATGTTTTAAAAGAGTGAAAAAGGGTTGAGGGACGTCATTTATATAGAGAAAAACTCTCCATATAGAGTTCTCTAATAATAGGAAAGAAATCCTCCTCAAATTAAGAAAGTTTCCAAACTCGGAGTCCAATCTAAGGTCTTACAGTTGATGGCTTACGGTCGCAGAACCCATCGATTATAGGGTCGAAAACATCGACCGTAAGGTCATTAATTAGTGACCTTTGTTTTTTACCATATGGTCGACCGTACCTACCCAGGTATAAGACCCTACGTATACTTTTAATGTTTTTAACTCAATTCTCATACCTGGTTTGTGATCCTACTTCACACGGTCGGTCCACTTAGTCCAGCAATGATGGGAAGACCTAGCACGACACGGTTAAACCGAGTTAGTGGAGTATGGATCTTACAAGTTTTGACAGTCAATAGCGTGGTACATGTGTTCAGTGATGTTCTAAGAAGATCCAAGGTGGTAGATTGTGTGCGAGAGTGCTTGTGGGCATGCATGCAAAGTTTCGAATCCGAATTCCAAGGTTTCATAGAGTTTTGATTTTGAGACTCTAATTGGTGGGTCCCGCAATAGGTTCATGGAGATCCAAAATTGGAAAGACATAGAGCATTGAGTTAGCTTCCAACACAACTTGAATCGCTTAATGCTGACTTCGAATGAGGGAGATATCACAGTTTCCATCAGAACAATCGAAAATGGCCACAAAATCAAGCTTCTCGGTGACCATAGGTGATACAGGGTGACCATATGTGATACAGGGAAAACAGTAGCATTATCTAAAAGTGGAGGGGCCTCTTTGCAATTATCATACGTTAATGGTAGCAATTATCATAAATGGCTAAGATTCTATTCGGACGGCTCAAAATGAGCCACGTCATCAAGATCTAGATCAGATGGATCTGAAAAGCACGAGCTCATGTGTATCTCACTGGTTCCGGTTAGATTCCATCACGGGCCTTCTGGTTGGTCGTGCACAACTTAAAGGGGTGCGTCATGTTGCATGAAGAACTGTTCTTGATTCTGTGTGGCTCACACACGGTACTACGGTGGCAAAGATCCAGATCTTGTGGCCACAATTGATGCCGATAGCATTTGACGCGATTTGGTCGATCTGACGGATTTGGTCAAATCCTGCCTTTTTAAGGTTATCCGAGGATTGAAAGCTTAGATTCCATCTCCGCCAATCAGAACTCGACAACACGTCAGCGGGGCAGTGATTCGGTGTTGCGCGGGCTCACGAAATTGCTCCGAAAGATTCTATTTCTCTTAATTCTATTGGTCAAACTTAAAATCGCCATAACTTTGTCATCCGAGCTCCTAATTTTCAACTTGCAGTTTTCATATTTTTGCTCCTCTATTCGTTGGGTGGTGTTAGGAGTTGTAAAAACACTAAGAAAAATCGAAAAGAAGGTTTTGAAGAGAAACAGAAGGTTTTATAGGGTTTTGTACCCTGTGGGAGTGATATATCACCAACTACATCTTCTCTGCTCATCAATTGAGTGTTAAATCCCTGTGAGAGGTCAGTAGAGCTTTTATTTTTACATTCATGGTGATTATGGGTTGTGTGAAAGAGATTGGAAGCCTGTGAGCAAGGTGTGCTCTGTGAATCAATCTTTATCATCATTAAAGGCTGTTAAAGAGTTTCTGAGAGCAGTGTGAAGTTTCAGAGATATTGTCTATCATTCAAAAGCATTGTTTGTGAGATTTTTCAATTCCCTATCTATTTATTGCTTTCAATATATTGTATGCTAGCGTAGGTGAAAGTTGTTAAATGCCTAGCTAGTGGGGAAAAATTGTAAGGCGTTGTTATAAGCTTAAAAATTTATTATTTGCTTCCCGTGGGTGCGGCATAAGCGTGGTGTGTGTAGTTTGTATTGAACACTGACTGTTATAGCCTGAATCTTGGCGTTATTACGCCCTCTCAGTTTTATGCTGGGAAAACCTACGATTAGTATCATTGTCTTGTTAGAGATTAAAAGCTGAGTATTGAGTAAATACAGAGCCCGTTGGGCATTGCTCCGTGGACGCTAGCCATCACACACTGTGGTGGTGAACCACGTAATATCCTTGTGTTGATTGTTTTTCTTTCTGATATATTTTGGAGTGTGTAGAATGACTTGCAGGGTGGGTGTGCAAATCTGGTAGACCTGACCACTGAGTGGTAGCGAAGTAGATTTGTATGCGTTTGTGTGTGTGTGTGAAAAATTAGGTCTCCATCAGCTCTGGATAACAGTGAAATTATCAGGGAAAATTTTCAGACATTGATTAATCCCCCCCTCTCAGTGTCATATCAAGTTCATCAGAACCCCAATCTCTGACAACCATTATCGATGCTAAAGCACATGGGATCTAAATCTAGGCTTTAAAAAAAAAAAAAAAAGATAAGAAAAAAAGATGGTACATTCAGATCTACTTATTATTTTTGTTTCCCTCTAAAAGCGAGTCTTCTTCTTCAATAGTTATAAGATCATATCAATGATTGGGTGGGAGCTGAACTGATCAGCATACAATCTAAATCGGATTTCAACATTAATTATAACAAGTTAATCTAATAAATTAAATAATAACAAAAAAAGCAATAGATCCATGAAGTGGCTTACATATGCATAAGATTCTGAAGGAGATAAGTAGTTATAGAACCTGTACATACGGTCCAATGAAATGCCGAAAATTAATGGTGGTGAGAGTAAGAAAATGTTGGTTAAAGTTTTGAATCTGATTCACATGGTTTACTTTTGATTAGTTAAGTTTTCTACGTATAAAAACCAACAAATGAATATATATATGCCTAGCTATAATTGTAAGCCTAACTAATAAAAAAAGCTCATAAAATCATGTCCTAATGTGAAAATCAAGCAACCATCAAATTAAGCCTAGCAAGTAAACAAAGATAATCTTTCTATATTTAAATTTTAGAATCTCTCTCTCTCTCTCTCTCTCTCTCTCTCTCACCTAGAGCCATGAAATCAACCAGTTATAAATTAATCATAATGAGAACGCTCTCTCTCTCTCTCTCTCTCTCTCTCTCTCTCTCTCTCTCTCTGTATTGAAGAAGAGTACACGGCATGGCAGGGCAGAGCATGGCAGCGGTTTCTTCTCCGCATTCTCCTGCACATGTCTCGTCTAGCTTGAGGGGGAGAAGCGTGAGGAGTGGTCCGAGTGGAGCCCGGAGGCGCGGCGCTGCGCTGCCCTTGCGTTTCAAGTTTTTTTTTTTTTTTTTTTTTACTCCGTCTATTATTATCATGGGAAGACGGTTGGCTCCTGCGCTTTAAGTCTTTAACCTTCGCTCTTCCCAAGCAATCATTAGGTGCATGATTTTTCATGCACACAAAACTGGTACTCCGTACTTATAAATTATAAATAAAGTGTCACTTCTTACTTCATGCGCACAAGTCAATGAGAGGAGAAATATTATAAATTTTCATTTATTTTATTTTATTTTATATTTTTTTGTAAAATTTTCTAGTCAAATAATTTTGGAGTTTTACATTTTTTTTTACCCTCTTAATACAATATATTTATGTTTTTTAATGAAGATAATTCTTATCATTTCACATATTCACTCAAAATATGTGCGTTGAATTTTTTTTTTTTTCTTTTTGAAAATTTTAAGTTATTTCAATAAACAAAGAGACAATGGGTTTATGTAGCTGGATAATACAAATTAAGATTGGTTAATTTCTCAAGTAGATCTTTACTTTATTTGATTAAAGGTAAAAAGAGGTTTTTTTTTTTTTTTTTTTTTTTGTGGTAATAAAAAGCGGTTGTTCTTTAGTTATGCTTTCAAGTCTATAATTGTAGTCATATGTATAGTATTTTCTTTGGGCTCTTGCCCATTATCCTTTTATCTTTCTTAATAGAAATTCTTCCAACAGATAGAGGAAAAAAATTCGAACATTTATCCAGGAGCAAAAAGTGTTTTCGTACCAACATCAAATGATCACCCACTATTAAGATCTCATTTTTATTTTTCATATTAGACAAATGTCTAAACTACGTACCCTCTCTATTGTTCCGTTCCAAAAATTAAGTTTAAGCACAAAAAATGATGGGTGTAGAGATACACTCTTCATTGTGGGTGGAGAGAAATTGGTGTTTTATTCTTGACTTGCTTTTCTTTTACACTGTCATCCTTTCTGTGTCAACATAGGTTCCACGCAACCGGACAACTTTGTTTTGTTCCAAAGACAAAGATAACATTAATTTTTATGGGAGAAAAAAAGGGAAAAAAAATAAAAAAAATTATAAGGGGTTATAATTAATAAGATGGGGTAATATGTTTATGAATTCCCAAGTTTTTATCCTTCGAGTGTGTGTGACATATATGGCATTCAATAAAATAAAACTCTACTGCCCTTCACATTTCGGCCGGACTTTGCTTTGGAATTCAATAATTTAACATTTTAACCCTATAAATACCCCTAACCTCTCTATCTTTTTGCATCAACTTATCTCCCAACTCTTCATCTTACCTTGTGAAAAAACAATCCAAAACCCTCCTTCTTCTTCTTCTTCTTCTTCTTCTTCTTCTTCTTCTTCTTCTTCTTCTTCTTCTTCTTCTTCTTCAGCTCTTCAACTTCTCATCTCTCTCTCTCTCTGAAAATGGTGATGCCGATGAATTTTCTAGTCTTACTTGTCTTATTCATGATCTCCTTCAGTTGTGTAAAGGCGATTCCAACCTACAATGTAGTTCAGTTAGGTGCCAAAACCGATGGTCGAACCGACTCAACGAAAGCGTTCCTGACCGCCTGGGCCAACGCTTGCAGTTCTGACCAGCCGGCCGTGATCTACGTCCCACAGGGAAGGTATTTGATCGGGAACGTCCAATTCAGCGGGAAGTGCAACAACAACCATATCATGATACGAATCTACGGCACACTCGTCGCTCCATCGGACTACAATGTGATCGGCAACAGTGGAACATGGATCATGTTCGAATCCGTTATCGGCATTACTATCAGCGGCGGAACCCTTGATGGCCAAGGATCCTCTCTCTGGGCTTGCAAGAACGCCGGCCAGAATTGCCCCACCGGTGCTTCGGTACGTTTCCCATAATATTAAATTACACAACTGCCCTGCCCAACAACAGCTTAATTAGCTGTTACTGGGCCGTACATGTGTGCTATCCCCATTCCGGGATCCACATCGTCTCCTCCCTGAGATTCGGGAGGAGGGGCGACGATCCCAGTGGATGGTCGCTATGTGGCCTCTTCGTTTGAGTCAACAAGTCAAGCCGACAAGAAAGTGTTGGCTCGAACAAAAGGATCAGATTCATTCGACTCCCACGTGATGACCATCCACTAGGATCGTCGTCCCTCCTCCCTGAAATACAAGAATGAGACGATTTGAATCCCCCCATTCCAGGACTGCTTTCTTTCTTTATTATTAACGTTTAATGAGAATAATGAAAAAAACTCAGTGGGTTCCGAGTCTTCTGACACACATATATATAGTTAGTTAGTTAGAAAGAAGTAAGAAGTGGAACACACTCCACTCTCATGCCATGCTATGCAGTACTGAATCACTGAACCTTTTCTACTTTCCCAGATAGTCAACTAGCTCTGCCTTTGCTAGATCCCACACCCAAATTGGAATCTATCCTTGAGTTCGGATTCAGGTGGAAAATTCGGTTTTATTTTATTTTACCGTTGTGAGTTTGGTTGGATTTTGATCCGGTCTAGCTAAGCCGAATCGGGAATCAGATTGATTTGGTTTTCGGTTTACTCTACTGACGTACATTTGATGCTTGCTGCGCAGACTCTAGGGTTCTCGAATTCCGAAAACATAGTAATCAGCGGATTAAAGTCGTTAAACAGCCAATTGTTTCATATTTACATCAACGGTTGCCAGAATGTGAACATGCGAGGGGTGAGCATCGCGGCCGCCAGCAACAGCCCCAACACAGATGGTATTCACGTACAGTTATCTACCGGTGTCACCATCAGGAGAGCTACCATCAAGACCGGTGATGATTGCATCTCTATTGGCCCAGGCGCCTCTAACTTGTGGTTCGAACACATAATATGTGGACCCGGACATGGTATAAGGTTAGATACTTACTTACGATATTGATATAATTAATTAATTAATTAAGTAATTAAATCTGGGTGAGATGAGAGACTAATGTATATATATATATACATGTACGTACAGCATTGGAAGTCTAGGCAAGGATAGTCAAGAACAAGGTGTGCAGAACGTGACAGTTAAAACCGTTACTTTCATTGGAACTCAGAACGGTTTCAGAATAAAAACGTGGGGAAGACAAAGTAACGGTTTCGTCAGAGGAGTCCTTTTCCAAGGCGCCACTATGGTGAATGCCTATAATCCTATCGTCATTGATCAGAATTACTGCCCAAGCCAGTCAGATTGCCCTGGAAAGGTACTACTATTCCATGAAATATTCAATCTCTCTCTTCAGGCCCACTAAATAAGCCCATACATACTAAACGGGGCCTGAGACTGGGCCTGGATAGCTTATTAATAAGGGGAATTAATTAAATAATTAAAAAAATCACCATCCTTTATCCTTATAATTATGAAAATTTTGTGATCGATCTATCGATCGATGTTTCATTTTTCAACAGGTTTCAGGTGTAAAAATCAATGGAGTAACCTATAGTAATATCTATGGAAGTTCAGCATCGGAGGTTGCGGTGAAGTTCGACTGCAGCTCGGAATACCCATGCAGTGATATCAGATTGGAAAATGTTCAGCTTACTTATCAGAATCAACCGGCTGTCTCATCTTGTACAAATGCTGCTGGAACATCTTACGGCGACGTAAAACCTTCAAGCTGTTTGTAAAGTTTGAGGGCCGGCGATATGTACCATGAAAAATATAAATGATTTTCTTTTTCCTAGTTGGCATTGCCTCGATATGTATCGAAGTGCAGTTTGTAGTTCAGATCTTGGCCCTTCTCTTGGGCCAAATTTAGTTTCGATTAATGAATGGTTGCCTCATCCAAGTTACCCTCAAAAAATCTCTCTCTCTCTCTCTCTCACTACCACATTTACTACCACATTTACCGAGTGTTAAGAATTTAGTCCCACTTGATTATCAAATAATCGTCAACCCTCTCAAGTCCAAATAGTCTCCCGTTGAGGTATCAACATGAGACTCGCATGAGTAGGTTAAATGCACGACACTTGTCCAACCTTCAATCCAACGGTTTGGATGAGATCCGTCTCAGGATATGAGATGTGGAGCCCATTTCAGCTGATCAAAAGAAAAAGACATTTTTGAATATGGAAATGAAAATGAAGTCCGCAAAATCAAATCTCAGTTTTCCATATCAGAGCGACTTGGTCGGATCTCCGCCTGCAAAGCAACTTCGTCGGATCTCCGCCTGCTATCTCCTACTCTTCAACTCCACGATCAAAGGCTACACCATCTCCGGACCTTCTATACAATCCCTCCATTTTTTCTCCCTCATGAGAAGCCGTGGAATCTGGCCTTCACCTCCTGGGCGTAGTTTGATTGGATGAGATTAGAATCTGGGGAAGTTCATTGATGGAGTCTCTGAGTTAAAGAATTAACATGGAAAATTGGAAAATGCTAAGTATTTAAATCTTGAGAAAAAACTAGAAGAGATGCCATTGAAACTAGTATGGAAGATACCTTGGACAGATTAGAATTAGAAAATTTTCCCTTAGAAGCTTCACCCTAATCACCCTCTTGGTTGATACTGATAGATGCAGGAGTTTTTGTCATACCTGTTGGTTGATACTGAGATGCAATCGACGAGAGAAGCAATCTGAAGCTTTGAGTTAGCAAGAACAAGCTTCAAGCATCAAAACCAAAGGAAATAGATACAGAGCGGATTGAAACTTACTGAGAGCTGATTTCGCAGACTTCATTTTCATTTCCATTTTTGTTAAGAGTATAGACACGTGTATAACACGTTAGACACGTGTATAACACGTGTAACACATCAAACGGTTGTAATATTTAAAGTCTTGATTTTCTTGAATGTTCTGATCATATAAATAGTTCTGTCTGTAATATTTTATTTATATAATTGAATACGAGTCTCGAAGGTTCCAATCATCTCATCGAGTTTCGGCAAAGTTAGCCGACTATATGGGTAGACCAGCAAGGTTATAACATGGGTAGTTAAGGAAAGAAAATAATATAATTGTAACTGTTGTAAGAGAATATGGTTAAGATGTAAGTAGTATAAATTGAACCAATGGTTGCATAGAAACACATGAAAAGTAATGAAATCTTCTTAGTCTTTCTCGATTTTTTCTAAAGAGGTTCCCTACCCTCGAAGTAGGTTCTGCAACTCTTTTCTTCCCAAATTCCCCTCTTCCTTCTAGCTTCTTGAATAACCAACTATAACAATGATTCTCTAGTTTCAATAGTTCATCTGCCTTCATATTCTTCAATAAGTTGCATCTTCATATTCTTCAATAAGTTGCATCGGTCAGTTTGTTTTGGTTTTTCGTTCATCTTCTATGACAGTCTTTGTACAATTTTTTTTGAGTTCTTGAAGCTTCAAATCTGTGTTCTTGAGCTTCAGATCTGTGCCTTTTATCATCAAATCTGTGTTGCTTCTCGTCAGATCTGTGAGGTTTTAACATCAGATCTATATATATATATATATATATATATATATATATGGGTAATTGACAGATACCACCCCTATATTTTAACTCGATTTCAAATACCTTAATAAGTTGCTGAACCAGACGAATACCATCCTTTAATTTACACCATATTGACGAACCAATCTAGCCTTACAGTTTAACCTATTTATTCTCTTGAATATGACCAAAATACCCTTTAATGTGAAAGCTTTGATTCGAATCAAGAAGATGGTTGGTGAATGTAAGTTTGGAAGAAGAATCGGTAACCCAAATCTGCGGCTGGACTGATGACAACGAAGTAATTTTTTCTTTTCTCTTTTCCAGTTTAGAGAATAGTTTAAAAAACAGAGAAGCAAACAAATATACCTTTGAAGCATTCAACGTGATTCGATTCCATCGCGAAGCCACGGTTTCCAGTTTCAAGAAATTAAAGAAGGAAATCGTACTGTGATTTAAATGAGCAAAGTCGATTGCTTGCCACCTTCATCATATTTTTAAGGGATCCCTATTTTTAATGATCCAAACAAAAGAACATCAAAGATAGAGACAGGGTAGAGAGAGAGAGAAGGGTATCTCCTTTTCTTTTCAGGTTAATCATATACATAAGGCGATGGGGGGACCTACCAAAGCTCTTCAACAATGACGGCAGTTTCAACTAACCTGCATCGGGTGCGGTTACTCCGGTAGACTCTTTGCAATTTCAGCGCAGCCATCGAGTTAGAACCCCCGTTTTCAGACGACGATGACAATGTTTTCTCAGATGCAACAGATATGTTCTTCTTGTCAGAGTCATTGGATGTTGGAGATGCTGATATGAGCAGAAAATAAATTAAAAGCATCGCTCAAGAAATTGTTTGATTATTCCTGGGCAAGAAGAAGATGGATAATCCCTAAAGCCACATCAAAAAAGAGTGTGTAACAATGGCAATTAGAAATTCACGAGGGGTAATGGGATTGGAGGGGAATCGATTTATGGATTGAAGTTTGCAGATGAGAACTTCAAGCTCAAGCACACTACGCCCGTACAGAAAATAGGGAAAATAATAACAAGAATAGTAGGAGAGGAAGAAGAACAAAGGAAAGGAAAGAGGAAAAAATCAAGAATGGTTGGACCAAGGGGTAAAATTGTATATTTATTCTCTTTGTTTAAGAATGGTTGAACCAGGGGATAACTCGTCCGGTTTAGCAACTTATTAAATTATTTGGAATCGGGTTAAAGTACAGGGGTGGTATGTGTCAATTACCCTATATATATATATATATATATATATATATATATATATATATATATATATATATATATATATATATATATATTTGGAGTCAGATCTGTGGTATTTCATTCTAGAACTGAACTTTCTATGTCTAGATCGGTGTCTAGAACTGAACTTTCTATGTCTAGATCGGTGTTCTCCATACCAAGATTTGTAATCTTTGGTATTTTCCTTTCCTGATCTCCAATCTGTGGTCTGATCTATTGTTTTGGTTTCGAGTTTCATCTTCAAGATCTGCCATGGTGTCAGTACCTATTTTAGTGACTACATCTTCACCTTCATCTAGTTCTTCCTCTCCTTCGCCTCTCTTCCCTCAAGATAATCCTGGTCATATTCTTGTAACCAAATTGCTTGATGGTAACAACTATGAGACATGGAAGAGAGCAATGCGTGCTGCTTTAAGCGCGAAGAATAAATTCTCCTTTGATGATGGCTCACTGGTTCGTCCGGATCCCAAGGTCGATCCCTCTGCTGCTTCTGCCTGGGACTAATGCAAACTTATGGTCATGTCATGGTTGTATAATAGCTTGTTGAAGGAAATCCATGAGAGTGTTCTGTACGCTGAGAATGCCTGTGATCTCTGGCTCGATCTAGAGAGTTGATATGCTCCTTCGCTAGCCAGGACAGACAGGGCAGGCAACTCCATTTACAAGACGGTATTCGTAAATGGATGGAACAACAAGAGTTATTCAATGAAGGTGGGGTGGAGGGCTTTTAGGGATGCGTTATAACATAGGCCGTGACGGAAAAACAAGGAAGCGGCCCTCGGGTATATGAACTCAAACGGAACATCGCTTTCATGCGGCAAGACTTTATCTATATCAAGCTATTTCTCCAGTCTGAAGAATCTCTAGGATGAACTAAGGCTCCTAACACAACATACTAGACTGCACCTGTGGATGCCTCCCAAAATTTCTTGAACATATTCAAGAAGAGAAGGTCTTTCAGTTCTTGATGGGTCTTAGTGAAGTATATACCACTGTGCGCACCCAAATCTTGGCAATGGATCCTCTGCTCTCGGTCGGTAAAGCTTACTCTCTTGTACTCCAGGAAGAGTGCCATAGAGGTTTGATACTTCCACAAGTTTCTTCAGATCATGTAGCCTTTGCAGTAAGTTCAAAAGGGTTTGGTCCTTCAACTGACAATCGTCGCCGACCTTTCTGCACGAATTTCAATAAACATGGCCATGTCAGAGATACTTGCTATGAGCTCCATGGCTGTTGAAAGACCTGCACTCCACTAACTTGGTCTAACCGTGTTGTATCAGGTCGTCCCATCATAGCTGGACCAAGTGGATCGATCATGTGAAGATGGATTACAAACCAAGTATAAAAATCGACTCAACACCCAAAACTGTATGCATATAGTCGGATATCTGGATAGGTATGGTCGACTATATGGTAAGAATGAAGATCTCGGATCCAGGACCCTACGGTGGATGATTTCGACCCCACGGTTGACGGGTTCTACAACCGTAGCCATCAATCATGAGACCCCATATCAAACTATGAGTTTTAGAAACTTTCCTAAACTAAGGGATTGCTTTCCTAATTGAAAAAGGACTCTATATGGAGAGTTCCTCTATATAAAGGACGTCCCTCAGCCCTTTTTCACTCTTTTAGAACATTAGTAAACCCTAGAGAAAGAGAAGGAAGAGAAGGAAAAGAAGAAAAAACTAAGGAAAGGAACTTGCTAAGAAGAGATTGGCTCTCTATCACAGGCAAAGGTGTGAACCTAATCTCTGGAGATGTAAACTCTAAGGAATAAGACTTCTATAAAGGTTAGGAGATATCAACCTATTATGATCTATGTGATCCTTGAGAAAATCCTAAGGATAACCATGAGGGATGAGTTTGATGATTATGGTTGATAAGAAACTACTAATGATGGCCATAGGATGACCTTAGGATAAACCCAATTGAAGAGTAGAGGATTTGACCTAGGAAGAACTCGAATAACATGTAGTCTGTGACCAGAAATCTCAAGGTCACAGCTACAGTCGACTAGCATGACCAGCCTGATCAGAGGATCGACCATAGGTATTCAGGAAGATTCAAGAATCATATGATTGCAGCTACGATCGCACCATATACGGACGTAGGGTATCGACCATAAACAGTAATGTCGACACAGTATGAGACCATAGGACCAATCAAACACCTATCAGTGCTCTGTTTCGATTTTCGACTACTGTAACATGTCACATATGAACCCTAACTTAAATTCATATAAATTTTAGGTTGTTAAATCAATTCAAAGAGAATTTCAAGGCTTGGAAGGAGATCGAGTATTGCTAACAGGTGAGGGAATAGGACCTAAACTAATTGGATAATAACAAACTATTTATTTATTCAAGTCTAATGCCATGATTGATTTTATGCGTGTACACTCGTAATGTGCATCTCACATGTCATCCAATATTCCTGCTATTACTATTTATGCATAATTAATTCTGTTTATTTATAACATGATGATGATGATGATGCTAGGAATAGGCATGTGATTGTATGTGTGTGGTTGGTGTGTTGGATGCGAGTGGAGCATCAGGGGGAGGACATGGCATGGTAGTCTCTGACCTCATCACCAGACTCTAGCTCTATCTTTACTCAAGTCTTGCCCAATAACATCCTCGTATCGCCATTACCTTAGCAGAACTATTACGTCGTAAGGCATCAGGGGAGGTGGTCTCGGACCGTGTAGTCTTCAACTCTACCGGGAGGCCTTAGCTCCATCTCTATGGACTTATTGAGGGATGTTGGGGTGAGGCCTTAGATACACCGGATGACATTTAGGATTGGTTAGTGTGAGGACAAAGATGAAAATCTTTAGAAGTCGCCACCTAGATTTAGGTCTAGGACCTTAGACATGTTAAATCTCACCCCAAGGTAAGACTTCGATTGACTCATGACCCTTAGATTGGAATTCTGGTCCATCAGAGATTGGGTAAGTGTCAGGTTACGGTTATGGGAAGGGGTTAGGCACCCAAACCGCCCGATCGAAATCGGTCTCACATACCTTTCCTATGCTAGACTCTATTTATTAAATTAAACCAAACCAAGTGGTTTGATATCATTGAACCGAATCTGTATCCATCAGATTGCCTACGTATTACGAAATTATTCTGAAAATCAGGTTCACCATCGTAGTTCAGGTGTGATTAAAGTTTATGGCTGTGATTTATGCTTGTGCATGATTAAGTTCTTTGTTCAAGTTGAAATTTATGCTTGAGAGGCTGAGAAATCCTATGGGTTAGGATCTGGATAGTCCATGTGGACTGATAGATAGTCCTAGTGGATCTAAGAATAACCCTATTTGGGTTGGAATGTGGATAACCCTATGTGGGTTAAAATGTGGATAAATATCCTAGTGGATCTTTGGATAGTCCGAGTGGACTAAGGTGTGGATAAATATCCTAGTGGATCTATGGATAGTCCGAGTGGACTAAATTGTGGATCCGAATTTGGGTTTTTCCCAAATAGCCTACGTATCCTAGGGTTTGCCCTAGGAATCAGAATCCGCATAGTTCGGGAATGATGGGTAGAAATGGGAATGGATATCCTAGTGGATCTATGGATAGTCCGAGTGGACTAAGGTATGTAAATATCCTAGTGGGTCTATGGATAGTTCAAGTGGACTAAATGTGTGGATCCGAATTTGGGTTTCTCCCAAATAGCCTACGTATCCTAGGGTTTGCCCTAGGAATCAGAATCCGCGTAGTTCGAACTGGATAACCTGTTCTAGGTTAATGATTGAGAACCTATTCTAGGTTTAGGGTTTAGAACCTATTCTAGGTTTAGGGTTTGCCGAGGGGAAAATCGTCCTAAATTACCCTTTTCATTCTGAATTCTAATTTTGGAAGGTTTGGCAAAGAATTCTCTTTCTTTATTAAGGTTTTATTATTCCCATTATGCCCTTCCCAAGAATGTGGGTGCCTAAATGCACGTCCCCACGCCTAGATTGTCTTCTAGAAGTGTGCAGATATGGCAGTTTGACTAGGGTGTTGCATAAAATAAGTTATTGCCAAAAAAATAGAATATTCTATCTAAATATGGCACATAAAACATTTATGACAAGAAATTCACATACAGTAAGATTGTTTAAAAATCTTTCAAATATGGCATGTATTGCAAATAAGGCAAGAGCTTACATGGCATGATCTAGTATGCTATTTTCTACCCTAATTGTTATTTTCTTTCTATTTTAGGGTTTTCTACCCTAATGTTAAATTTTTTCCATTTTAGGGTTTTCTACCCTAATTATTATTTTATTTCCATTTTTTAGGGTTTTCTACCCTAATTATTTTTTAGGGTTTTCTACCCTAACTGTTACTTTCTTTCCATTTTAGGGTTTTCTACCCTAGTTATTATTTTATTTCCATTTTTTAGGGCTTTCTACCATAATTGTTACATTCTTTCCATTTTAGGGTTTTCTACCCTACTTGTTATTTTATTTCTATTTTTTTAGGGTTTTCTACCCTAATTGTTACATTCTTTCCATTTTAGGGTTTTCTATCCTAATTATTATTTTATTTCTATTTTTTAGGGTTTTCTACCCTAATTGTTACATTCTTTCCATTTTAGGATTTTCTACCCTAATTATGACAATAAGCATCCAACTATGGCAATGAGCATACAAATATTCATGATGAAAAATTCAACGGTATAAATCACTATTGATGGTAATTTAATCGTTCAAAATTATTTCTACCACTCCCAAAGATAATCTAACGGTCCAGATCACTTATCATGATAATCTAATCATTCATATCCATTTACATCACTTTGAAGATAATCCAACGGTTTAGATTACTCAAATTAATAATCTAACCATTCAGATTACTCAAATGAAGGTAAATTATGATCAACGGATCAAATCAAAACTCGAAGATCAATGGTTCAATTTTAATCATATTATTCCAAGCATATGATCGGATCAATTTTAATTCCATCAAAATTCCATATGATCGGATCAATTTTCATCATAATGCCATAATCGGATCAATTTTTTTTGCCATAATCGAATCAATCTTCATCATAATGCTATAATCGGATCAATTTTCATCATAATACCATAATCGGATCAATTTTCATCATAATGCCATAATCAAATCAATTTTCATCATAATGCCATAATTGAATCAATCATAATTCCATACGATCGGATCAATTACAATTTCATCACAATATTCCACAGTCGGCTCAAATTCAATTTCATCAAGAATCATATGATCGGATCAATCAAAATTCCATATGATCTGATCAATTCAATTACAAATTCATATGATCGGATCAAATTCATCAAGATTCATATGATCGATAAGATCAACTCAATTTCATCAAAATTCCCATAATCAATGGGATCAATTCAATTTTATTACGATGGGATCAATTCAATTTTCATCACATATTCACCTAATCGATGGAATCAATTCAATTTCATCACAATCAAAATAAAATTATCATCCCATGGTACATACTTAATCTCATTACCAAAATAGGATCATCACCCAACCAATCAAATTTATTCAAAAATATATTGAATCATATGAATTAATCTTAATCAAATTCAAACTCATTCGAATCAAATTTTGATTACATAAAATTCAAGCATTCGGGTCAATAGATATGAAACTCAAACACATTCACATCAAATTTCACATTAAATTAAAACATATGGGATCAGAGGATTGATGGGAAATCAAAGGGCTGTAATTAGATAAATGATGTAGGGATGGATCAAGGGTTGGATTTGGTTAATGAGGAGGTAAGTGGTTGCAGCAGGTTACGTGGAGAGTATGGGACAGTAGGGTGTTGGGTTGGTGGTTTGACAACGGGTAATGGCTGCAGGTTTTTCTAAGTGGTGGTGCATGGTGGTATTAAGGCAGCAGGTGTGGACAGATGTGGTTCATGTAGGAGATGGAGGTTGGGTTCAAGGTGGATCGGTGATCGTGCAAGAGGAGTAAAAGAAGATGGGGGCAGCGGCTTACCTGAATCGCAGAGCCACCTCCAGTGGTTGCCTTCTCCTTCTTCTTCTTCTCGCTACTGCCTCTCTTTTTGATTTCTCCCTCTTCTTCTCAATGCCTTCTCTCTCTCTCTCTCCCTTCTTTCGGTTTTCTCCTCCTTCTTCTCCATTTTTTTTTCTGCTTTTTTTTCTTCTCCTTTCCACCTCCTCCTTCTTCTCGGTCCTCTCCCCTTCTTTTCTAATTTTTCTTCTCCTCTCCACCTCATGCTTCTTCCTTTTCTTCCTCTCTCTCTTCTCGGTTTCTTTCCTCTTTTCTGTTTTTTTTTATTCTTTTCTTCCTCCACTCTCTCTCTCCTTTCCTCATCTCGATTTTTCTCCTTTTCTCATTTTCCAGCCTCCCTTTTCTCTTCTTATCTTCTCCGGTTTTCTTCCCTTTTCCAACCGACAAGCTTTTATTTTATTTTATTTTATTTTCCCTCTTCCCTCTCTTTCCTTCTTCTTCCTCTTCTTTCCTTCTTCGGTTTCACCATCCTCTCTTTTTTTTTCTTTTTTTTTTCTTTTCTCCTCTCTCTCAATCTTTCTCGATTTCTCAATCTTCTTTTTTTCTTGTTTTTTTCCTTTTTCTTTCCACGCCTCTCTCTCTCTCTCTCTCTCTCTCTCTCTCTCTCTCTCTCTCTCTCTCTCTCTCTCTCTCTCTCTCTTCTCCTCGGGTCCTCTTTTCTTTCTTTTTTTTTCCTTTTCTTATTCTTTCTTTATTTCTCCTCTTCCCCGATCTTATTCTCTTTATTTCTTTCCTTTTTCCCCTTTTTTTTTTCGGTCCTCTCTCTTTGGGATCCTTTGTTTTCTATATAAAAAATATATATAATTATATAATATATTAATATATTAATATATATATAATATAATATACATATAAAACATATGTATATATTATATGATATATTATAATATATTATACATTATATAATAATATATAAAAGAAATATATGCGTATGTGCCACCATGAATTGGTCTGGATTGACAAGGATTGATTGGGTTGGGCCTAGACTGGCTTGAACTGAGCTGAGTTGACTGGATTGATTGGAATTAACTGAGTTTTCTCTCCTAGTCATTTCATGGTCATTTCAGCTGTCGGAATTTTCTGATGGCCTCTATTCCAAATTTCTTACGTTCATTTTGTAGAACCCTAAAAATGAGGAATATAGGAACTGGAATCACCTCATTTGAAAGTAAAATGGTCAACTTATGAATTTTTGAAGTTTAAGCGGATCAATTATCGATAATTTGGCTGGCCATTCTGCATGAGATCCTTCGGAGGCTTCTACCGGAAATATTTTACGTCCACTTTGTAGAGCACTAAAAATGGAACATAATGAGACTGGAATCACCTGATTTGGATATGAGATGATCAAAATATGAATTTTTGAATATTAAATGACCATTTCCATATGTAATTTTGCATAGGACCCTCCGGAGACCTTTACCCGAGATTTTCCACGTCCACTTTGTAGGACATCACAAATGAAGAACAATGGCCTTGGAATCGTCTGAATCCGACGTAGAACGGAAAAGATATGAAGCTTTGAAATTCTAACGATCATTTTGCATGCAAGCTTGCATGGGACCCACTGGTGACTTCTACCCGGGATTTTTTACGTCCACTTTGTAGAACATCATGAATGAAGAATAATGGTTTTGGAATCATCTGAATCCGATGTCGGATGATCAAGATATGATGATTTGAAATTCAAACGATCCGACTTAGGATAATTTGCATGAAGGCCCCTGGGATTATTTATAATAATTTCATAAACCTCCCATATATGTATCATCCGACTAAAATGGTCATATCTTCCTCATTTGATATCGGAATTGAACAATTCGGGTCTCGTTTCGAAGATAATTCTATGACCTATGCATCTATGTAGATAATAGCCCATGACCCTACTGTGGGGATCAGTGAAAAATCACAAATCTTTGGGTTAAAGGTCAAAAACCTGCCATATTGGTTCACTTATGCCGAGGGTGGCAAAAATGGGGTGCTTACAGATGCCCCTCTTTAGCCGAGATTGTTATCAGTTGAAGGCTAAAGATAAAAGAACCACATTTTTGGGGTATGAGTGATATTGTTTATTGGGCTACACTTAGGGTAATTCTTCCTAAACTGCCTACGTATTCTATGGGTGTCCTATAAATCAAGCCCAGAACGTAGTTCGACTGGCCAGAAGGTTTGCTCTTCTTGTAAGATTGGTAACTGGTTTTCTTGTATGAAGCTAGGCTGTGAATACAAGGCTCATTTGTAGGCTGGGAACCTCTTCTTGTTGAGGTGGAACTCAATGCAAGGTATGTGCGGGCTTGAACCCGGCTTGATCCATTTGTAGGCTGATAGACCTCTTCTTGTATGAAGCTAGGCTGTGAATACAAGGCTCAATTGTAGGCTGGGAACCTCTTCTTGCTGAGGTGGAACTCAATGCAAGGTATGTGCGGGCTTGGACCCGGCTTGATCCATTTGTAGGCTGATAGACCTCTTCTTGTATGAAGCTAGGCTGTGAATACAAGGCTGATTGCATGAGCTTGGGCTCGGATTTGATTTGGATGGAAAACTTGATGTCTTCTCTTTGATTGAACTGAGGCTCTTTTGATTGAGATTCTGAGATTGTTTTTTTCTGAATAAGCTAGGGCTCTGCATTTGATTCACTTATATGCTGAGATTGAATTGATCTTTGAATGAGCTAGGGCTCTGGATTCACTTATAGGCTGAGATTGACTTGATCTTTGAATGAGCTAGGGCTCTACATTTGATTTACTTATAGACTGAGATTGATTTGAAATTTGGATGAGCTAGGGCTCTGCATTTGATTCACCAATAATCTGAGATTGATTTGATCTTTGGATGAGCTAGGGCTCCACATTTGATTCTGAAATTAGCAAGAACTCAGAAAGTCACTTATAGGGTGAGGAATTTGCTATTGATTCTGAAATGAGAAAGAACTCAGAAGGTCACTTATAGGGTGATACTGAATGACTCATCTTAGCAGTTCCTACCAGCTTTGGACCTTCAGGATTGAAAATAGGAATATCCTTCTTGGAAGCTCTATGGCTATGAACCTTTAGGATGCTTGAAAGTGACCCATACATAAAGGCTTTGTTGATTTTGAACCTTTAGGGTTGAAATCTGACCCATCTTGGAAGTCTCTTGACTTTCAACCTATAGAGTGCTGGATATATTTGAAATGATGTTGAATTCCTTGGTAGTTTTCCAAGGTTTTTTTGCCCCTGCTTTGTTGGTGAAGGCATAAAACATGACATCAATGGAAATGGTGTCATGGACTTCGCTGGCATGATACCTAGATTTGAAATTTGCCATTTATGACCTGGTATTGAAAGTTTGACTCAATTTCAGCACGGTAGGGATGACTTGGTTGCTCCCTTGGAAAGGTTCCATGTAATTTCTTCAGCCAACATTGATGTTGTTGGATTTTGGATTGAAAGAAACTCTAGCGAGGATTTTGGACAAGAATGAGGGGAGCTTGACAGTCTCTAACCAAAGTGATTTTATTGATTGACCTTTGTGTTAGACTGTCGAGAGGCATCTGATCAACTAAGTTCTTTGACTGTGCATTATGGTAGACCAAATTGATAGAATAGCCAAGCGGCGATGAAATGTGACATGGGTTTGGCCTTTGATCTAGGCTCATGAAAAGCTCAGGGCTTTGCAATATTGTTGTGCTAATTTTGAAAGATTAATGAATCATGGCCCCAAAGTAGGCACGAGGAGCAAAGGATTCGAAGTGTTCCTTTAGAGAATTTGGTGACCAAATCCTAACAGGTGAGTGACCACATTGGATTTTCTTCATCAACAGGATTTGGAGAACTGAGAAATCGGTAAAAACCAACTTGGACTGACCTACTTCTATTGACTAGGAAAGTCAGTGACTTCAGACTAGACAATGGATTCTAGATGTAATGCTCATGATCAAGTTCAATTCCTCTACATAGGATATATCTATGCCCCAGTGTCTGCATGTTGTGACAGACCGCTACTGTAGAAGGAAATGGGAAATCTAACAGAGTTAGAACAAGGTTGAATCTAGATTGCATTTAGAATTTGACCATGCTTCTGAGGTCAAGGGAAGATTGACAGATTGATTGTAGAAAATGACTTCTTAGATAAGCCCTTCTTGAATCTTGAAAAATGAGGGAGCTGATGATTTGAATGAATTTGGCTACATCCGTAACCAGGCCATGAGAATTTGCTCTCTCCCTAACATGACCAAAGGATTTGAAGATAGAATTCTGTTGAAAGGCAATGCTACGGAGCCCAACAGATGATGGTTTGTTCAACTCCTCCGAGTATGATTCACTGGAGAGCAAGAGGGGTTCCTTTCCTTATAGAGGGTAGATTGGTATGACACTTGTCTATATGAACCACTGAATTTTTCTATGAAGGGTCAATGAGGGCAATGCTTTAGGGTTGCATCAGGTCGCCTATCCCCACTGAGGTATTATGGGTTGCCCATTGAGGTTTCTCGGGTTGCCTTTCCCTACTGAGGTTTCTTTTCTTCCCATTATTATTTTTTTTCATTTTCTTCTTTTTGCAAATCCCATCTTGGGTTGAATAAAGAGTCCTGATATGGTGAGGATATTGCCAAAATTATGGTCTTATCCAATGGTCTGAAACCCTTAGGGGAAATCCGAATGGCACGACTTTCATGACAAATGGGTAGCCTTGCCCTACTGTTTAAGTTGACACCTACATGCATTGATAGGCGGGCAGCTATTTGAATCATCACTAAAAGCGACCTTAGGGAAATGCAGTCCCACACCAAAATTAAAAATGGTGCCGAATTATGTTTTCCTTTCTTGGAGATGTTCAGATGGACACGTGTCTCAAAAAGCTACATCGAGATTCCGAATCAGTCACGATCATATCTGGGCCTGAAACCTTTAAGTTTGTTGACAAGTATTGATGTTGAAGGTCCAAGAGGACTGATGTGAAACTGTCCACATGGGTCTACCATTGGGAGAGTGTTTGGTTGTTTATGTAGAATGGATTTATCTTACCAAAAAGATCCCATTTTATTGGCTTGAGAAATGAAGGGCTTATAGGAATCTTGGGAAGCCGTCGGATGTAATGAACGACAGATAAGAGTTCCAGTCAGATTCATGAATTTGTACATAAAATGATGACATGATCATGAGATACAATGCCATAAAAATTGATAATCAAAACAAGGGTTTGTGATAGAGACTCCTTGGAAGGCCGTCAGATTGATAGACGGGAGAGAGAGTCTAATGTCGATGAGAAATCTTTCTCTAATGATGAAGAAGTGATGAGATCGTCTCCTGTAAAGGCGGGATGTAATTGGCCAAAATCAAAAGTCCGGTCCAACATGCTGTGAATCTCGAAGAATGATCGCACTTGCTTTCAGGCTTTACTTGGAACTACCATCTTCTTGAAGTGAGAGGGACAATTGGCTTACTGTCGAGCTCCAATGCCATTCAACATCTTACTATTTTCTTTTCTTCTCTTTTTTTTTCTTTTTTCTTTTTTTCTTTTTCTTTTTCTTTTTTGATGTGAAGGCCACATAATGCAATGCTTCGCTTGATCGCGAAATTGAATCCTGACTTTCAATATCGGATTTGAATCTTCTTCTTCCAAACATTTCCAATCAGATAGAACGTCTTTGCCCCAACTAGCACTCTGATCTTCTGTAAACTTTATGAGCATTTGTGACTGCTCATATAGTATATGATTTTATCTGAATGGTGAATCTGTATGCTATCCTCTAGAAGTTAATCATCACCTTCTATCTGATGTGACTGCCTTCCCATTATTGATGTAGATAAAACATAGGCTTGAATTTTCTTTTTCTTTTTCTTTTTTTTTTTTTTTTTTTTTTTTGGGGTATCCCAATGACCTCATTCTTTGATTTTGAGATTGATCATTCATCATGTATATCTTGCTTGCAGATGATGTACTTTGTAAGAACTTTGGTATTTCCATCTTCTTGGTGGCACATCTGTCCTCCACTCATTTGTACAGATTGGATGACCTGTTGATATGATCTGTTATTATGTAATGCTTTCCTTGGAATCTTTTCACAGATAGAACAAATGGCAGCTTCTCCAATACATGTTTCTTGAGACTACTCTTGTGTCTCCCGATTGATCATTTAAAGCTTTCTCAGACGGGTTGGACCTTTCTTTCTCAAGATGCCGGGTGGCATAGAAGTTCAGGAGATGGCTCATCATTTCAATCATCTTCAGAGTCAGAATTGACTGAGCACGTAGAATAGGAGGATGTATGAAACTGGGAGGAAATGTATGGAAGAGACAAGGCACAGAGTTTGAAATCCCAAACGGGGTGATTTTCTTTTACTTGCACGGCTGATTGGACTAGACTTGTCAACAAGCATATTGATCTTGGACCCAGACATGGATGACCTATCAAATACCGTTAATAGAAAGTTGAAACAACTAGTTCGTCCAAGCGGCTCCAGTTGGGCATAACGCCTTCGACGACCGCCTTCGACGACCACCTTCAGTCGTTGTGGGAATAAATCTTCCTTTAGACCTCTAACAGGAGGACTCATCATGCCCCTCTATCAATAGGTGCAAGATGTCTAGCTTTCAGGGTTCCATACAATTCTCTCCTTGTTTTATTTTTTCTCTTTTTTCTTTCTCAGTTTGGGATCCATTCATGATCGAACTATTGCTTTTTGTTTTTTTAAGCTCAAGGTTATATGCCCCAGTCTGGGGTTCAATGGATTTCTTCATTAGGCCACTCTCAATTTGGGTCTAAGGTCAATTTGGTTCATGACCAGCTTAAAGCTTAATGGCTTTCCTCATTGGACCATACTCAATTTGGGTTCAAGGTCAATCTGGTTTATGACCAGCTTAGGGCTCATGACTTTCCTCATTGAACCATACCCAATTCAGGCCCAAGGTCAATCCGGTTCATGCCCCAGTTTGGGGGTCATTGGCTTTCCTCATCAGACCACACTCAATTTGGGTCTAAGTTCAATCTGGTTCATGTCCCAGTTTATGGGTTAAAGGTTTCATCATTGGACCATTCTAGTTCTTATCCTAGCTCGGGGCACATTGGATCTCATCTTTGGTCTACCCTACTGCTTCGGAAAATTCCATTCCTCTCTTTGAATAATAAGAAATATCAGGGCAATTCTTTGGATTCTAGCATTTCCCTGGCCCATGGGACAGAAATGCCCGAGATGGGATAGCACTATCATAGCTGAAGGTTCATGATTTCTGATGTCTCCAGAATCTGAAACTGATCTTTATTGACAAGCAATGAGGAATGCTTATCATTCGTCATTCCCGACGAGCGATCCTAACTTGTAGCACTGGGCTATGATGGACATGGATCGGGCTCTAATTGATAGAGCCAGAGATTGATTTTGAATCGGTCTCCGATTGATAGAGACAAGATTGACTTTGAATTGGTCTCTGATTGATAGAGATCAAGATTGACTTTGAATTGATCTCCGATTGATAGAGATCAAGATTGACTTTGAATTGGTCTCCGATTGATAGAGATCAAGATTGATTTTGAATTGGTCTCTGATTGATAGAGATGAAGATTGATTTTGAATTGGTCTCTGATTGATAGAGATCAAGATTGATTTTGAATTGGTCTCTGATTGATAGAGATCAAGATTGATTTTGAATTCATCTCTGATTGATAGAGATCAAGATTGACAGTCATGGACTGGGCTCTAGTTGCTAGAGGCGAGGATTGCTTGAGTTGGGCTCCGATTGATAGAGGCCAAGGATGATAATCATGGATTGGACTCTAATTGCTAGAGATGATGGATTGACTGAAATTATCTTTGGCTCCTTTATGAAGTGGAACATGGACCAAAGGTAATGATTGAACAGGCCTAGAGGCTAACTCATGCTCACATTGAGTTCATATGAATGGAACCTTTCTTAGTTCCGACATGAATCAGAACCTGAAGTGAAGTTGACGATTGGACAAGCCTAGGGGCTAATTAAATTCAAATGAATGGAACTCTTCTTAGTTCCAACATGAATCAGAACTTGAACCACATAAATAAGCTTAGTGGCTGATTGAATTCAAATGAATGAAACTCTTCTTAGTTCCAACATGAATCAGAACCTGAACCAAAGTTGATGGTTGGACAAGCCTAGGGGCTAAAAAAATTCAGATGAATGGAACTTTTCCTAGTTTTGACATGAACTGGAACCCTAACCAAAGTTGATGGTTGGATAAGCCTAGTGGCTAATTGAATTCAGATGAATGGAATTTTTCCTAGTTCCGACATGGATCAGAACCTAAACAGGAGGTGAAGGGTGAAAAAAAAGCCTAGGGGCCGAATGCCTTCTTCATTTTAGCATGATCTGGGAGTGATGATTGAACCTGCCTAAAGGTTAAACCCTTCTTTAATTCTGAGATGAACCAGAAATGGTGGTTGAATCTAGGGTTGAATATTTCTTTGATTCTAAAATGAACTAGATGTGATTGAATCTGCCTAGGGGCTGAATCTTTCTTTAATTATGGATGAACCGAAATGATGATTGGACCTGCCTAAGGGCTGAATATTTCTTCAGTTCTGAGATGAACCAGAAATGGTGGTTGGACCTGCCTAGGGGCTGAATATATTTTTGATTCTGAGATGAATTGAATGTGATTGAATCTGCCTAGGGGCTGAATCTTTCCTTAATTCTGGATGAACCGAAATGATGATTGGACCTGCCTAAGGGCTGAATATTTTTTTGATTCTGAGATGAACTGGATGTAATTGAATCTGCCTGGGGGCTGAATCTTTCCTTAATTCTGGATGAACCGAAATGATGATTGGACCTGCCTAGGGGCTGAAATCTTTCCTTAATTCAAAGGTGAATAGGGAATATTGATTGGGTTTGCCTAGGGGCTGAATCTTTCCTTAATTCAAAGGTGAATAGGGAACATTGATTGGATTTTCCTAGGGGCTGAATCTTTCCTTAATTCAGAGATGAATCGAGAACTATGATTGGATTTGCCTAGGGGCTGAATCTTTTCTTAATTCTGAGGTGAATCGAGAACTATGATTGGATTTGCCTAGGGGCTGAATCTTTCCTTAATTCAGAGATGAATCGAGAACTATGATTGGATTTGCCTAGGGGCTAAATCTTTCCTTAATAATGAGATGAATTGAGAAGTATGATTGGATTTGCCTAGGGACTGAATCTTTCCTTAATTCAGAGATGAATCGGGAACTATGATTGGATTTTCCTAGGGGCTGAATCTTTCATTCTTTCTTATAAAATTTGATGTTCAATCAAGATCTGGATTCATGACTTCCATTGATTCATTTGGAAAGATAATATGGATGGATCTCGAGATGGGAGATCAAGACAATTCCCTAATTGTAGGGGCCTCTCACCCTAAAAGGGTGGATATGGTTGCAGATTGATTCCTAATGGAGGAATATCGATATTTTAGACATCTAGAGGAATGGAAGAAGTCACATGCACAATCAAAGATGACTTAACCAAACAAGAGTTAGATCCCTTATAAGGGCGATTGGGTAAACATTATCCGAGTCAATTTAATTGAATTTGATTAAGCCATGTGTTCAGTGGACCTCATGATTCCAAAATGGATAATCAGTGGTACCAAGGTCTGGCCAATTGGATTACCGAATTCTATGAAATTAAAATGGATATATTAATCCGTCGTCCTTATTAGGGATGATTAGCAAAAACGATTCATAGATGAACAAACTAGTAAATTTTTTCTTGACCATGGTATCTAAGTCTTGACAGGGATTTTCTACTCGTTTTTTGAAATCGACGTGTTAACAATGAGAGATTCGACACATCGAGCTTACTTAATGGAGGGTGTATAGTGACCGTCTACTATGATGTAGAACAGGTGTATACATACCTCATACTCCCAATGGGTGAGAGTTCAAGATGCTCATCGTGTAGATTCTAACATGTTGACCAATCGAGGACAAAAATGGGCAGAACTTCGACGTCTCGAACATGGATGTCATGGTTAAACTGATTTTACCGGGTCGGTTCAGGGATGAACCAAAAAATAACAAACATTGGGCTACAATCTGGGTTAGGACAGAAAAGGCCACCTTGACGAGGATGGGGTAACCTATCACCAAATGCTCGATGAATAATGGGCCCCCAATCCCTTTATATACTATGTTGCAAGGATCCAAGCGACGTGGAGTAGCATAACGCATACCCAGGCAGACCCAAGAAACGCTCGTTAGAGGCTGCTCACTGATCGTGGTCTCACAAAGTACAGGCCAAGGTTGTACGTTTCTCCTAGCGGGCTGCCCCATATGCATGGGACCCGGTTCGGCTACTCGCACGAATGTGTAACTGAACCCATTCCCCCCAAAGCAATAATATACAAGCATAAATATAGTATCCTAAAATCTAGCATCCAATTCACACAAGGAAAGTTTTCATTTAGGAGTTTGACATTTATATCCCCAGTGAAGTCGCCACTGTGAGGACAAAGATGGAAATCTTTAGAAGTCGCCACCTAGATTTAGGTCTAGGACCTTAGAAATGTGAAATCTCACCCCAAGATAAGACTTCGATTGACTCATGACCCTTAGATTGGAATTCTGGTCCATCAGAGATTGGGTAAGTGTCAGGTTACGGTTATGGGAAGGGGTTAGGCACCCAAACCGCCCGATAGAAATCGGTCTCATATACCTTTCCTATGCTAGACTCTATTTATTAAATTAAACCAAACCAAGTGGTTTGATATCATTGAACCGAATCTGTATCCATCAGATTGCCTATGTATTACGGAATTATTTCGAAAATCAGGTTCACCATCGTAGTTCAGGTGTGATTAAAGTTTATGGCTGTGATATATGCTTGTGCATGATTAAGTTCTTTGTTCAAGTTGAAATTTATGCTTGAGAAGCTGAGAAATCCTATGGGTTAAGATCTGGATAGTCCATGTGGACTGATAGATAGTCCTAGTGGATTTAAGAATAACCCTATTTGGGTTGGAATGTGGATAACCCATTCTGGGTTGGAATGTGGATAACCCTATGTGGGTCAAAATGTGGATAAATATCCTAGTGGATCTTTGGATAGTCCGAGTGGACTAAGGTGTGGATAAATATCCTAGTGGATCTATGGATAGTCCGAGTGGACTAAATTGTGGATCCGAATTTGGGTTTCTCCCAAATAGCCTACGTATCCTAGGGTTTGCCCTAGGAATCAGAATCCGCATAGTTCGGGAATGATGGGTAGAAATGGGAATGGATATCCTAGTGGATCTATGGATAGTCCGAGTGGACTAAGGTATATAAATATCCTAGTGGATCTATGGATAGTCCAAGTGGACTAAATGTGTGGATCCGAATTTGGGTTTCTCCCAAATAGCCTACGTATCTTAGGGTTTGCCCTAGGAATCAGAATCCACGTAGTTCGAACTGGATAATCTGTTCTAGGTTAATGATTGAGAACCTATTCTAGGTTTAGGGTTTAGAACCTATTCTAGGTTTAGGGTTTACCGAGGGGAAAATCGTCCTAAATTACCCTTTTCATTCTGAATTCTAATTTTGGAAGGTTTGGCAAAGAATTCTCTTTCTTTATTAAGGTTTTATTATTCCCATTATGCCCTTCCCAAGAATGTGGGTGCCTAAATGCACGTCCCCACGCCTAGATTGTCTTCTAGAAGTGTGCAGATATGGCAGTTTGACTAGGGTGTTGCATAAAATAAGTTATTGCCAAAAAAATAGAATATTCTATCTAAATATGGCACATAAAACATTTATGACAAGAAATTCACATACAGTAAGATTGTTTAAAAATCTTTCAAATATGGCATGTATTGCAAATAAGGCAAGAGCCTACATGGCATGATCTAGTATGCTATTTTCTACCCTAATTGTTATTTTCTTTCTATTTTAGGGTTTTCTACCCTAATTATTATTTTATTTCCATTTTTAGGGTTTTCTACCCTAATGTTAAATTCTTTCCATTTTAGGGTTTTCTACCCTAATTATTATTTTATTTCCATTTTTTAGGGTTTTCTACCCTAATTATTTTTTAGGGTTTTCTACCCTAACTGTTACTTTCTTTCCATTTTAGGGTTTTCTACCCTAGTTATTATTTTATTTCCATTTTTTAGGGTTTTCTACCCTAATTGTTACATTCTTTCCATTTTAGGATTTTCTACCCTACTTGTTATTTTAATTCTATTTTTTTAGGGTTTTCTACCCTAATTGTTACATTCTTTCCATTTTAGGGTTTTCTACCCTAATTATTATTTTATTTCTATTTTTTAGGGTTTTCTACCCTAATTGTTACATTCTTTCCATTTTAGGGTTTTCTACCCTAATTATGGCAATAAGCATCCAACTATGGCAATGAGCATGCAAATATTCATGATGAAAAATTCAACGGTATAAATCACTATTGATGGTAATCTAACCGTTCAAAATTATTTCAACCACTCCCAAAGTTAATCTAACGGTCCAGATCACTTATCATGATAATCTAATCATTCATATCCATTTACATCACTTTGAAGATAATCCAACGGTTTAGATTACTCAAATTAATAATCTAACCATTCAGATTACTCAAATGAAGGTAAATTATGATCAACGGATCAAATCAAAACTCCAAGATCAATGGTTCAATTTTAATCATATTATTCCAAGCATATGATCGGATCAATTTTAATTCCATCAAAATTTCATATGATCGGATCAATTTTCATCATAATGCCATAATCGGATCAATTTTTTTTGCCATAATCGAATCAATCTTCATCATAATGCTATAATCGGATCAATTTTCATCATAATACCATAATCGGATCAATTTTCATCATAATGTCATAATCAAATCAATTTTCATCATAATGCCATAATTGAATCAATCATAATTCCATACGATCGGATCAATTACAATTTCATCACAATATTCCACAGTCGGCTCAAATTCAATTTCATCAAGAATCATATGATCGAATCAATCAAAATTTCATATGATCTGATCAATTCAATTACAAATTCATATGATCGGATCAAATTCATCAAGATTCATATGATCGATAAGATCAACTCAATTTCATCAAAATTCTCATAATCAATGGGATCAATTCAATTTTATTACGATGGGATCAATTCAATTTTCATCACATATTCACCTAATCGATGGAATCAATTCAATTTCATCACAATCAAAATAAAATTATCATCCCATGGTACATACTTAATCTCATTACCAAAATAGGATCATCACCCAACCAATCAAATTTATTCAAAAATATATTGAATCATATGAATTAATCTTAATTAAATTCAAACTCATTCGAATCAGATTTTGATTACATGAAATTCAAGCATTCGGGTCAATAGATATGAAACTCAAACACATTCACATCAGATTTCACATTAAATTAAAACATATGGGATCAGAGGATTGATGGGAAATCAAAGGGCTGTAATTAGATAAATGATGTAGGGATGGATCAAGGGTTGGATTTGGTTAATGAGGAGGTAAGTGGTTGCAGCAGGTTACGTGGAGAGTATGGGACAGTAGGGTGTTGGGTTGGTGGTTTGACAACGGGTAATGGCTGCAGGTTTTTCTAAGTGGTGGTGCATGGTGGTATTAAGGCAGCAGGTGTGGACAGATGTGGTTCATGTAGGAGATGGAGGTTGGGTTCAAGGTGGATCGGTGATCGTGCAAGAGGAGTAAATGAAGATGGGGGCAGCGGCTTACCTCTATCGCAGAGCCACCTCCAGTGGTAGCCTTCTCCTTCTTCTTCTTCTCGCTACTGCCTCTCTTTCTGATTTCTCCCTCTTCTTCTCAACGCCTTCTCTCTCTCTCTCTCTCTCTCTCTCTCTCTCTCTCTCTCCCTTCTTTCGGTTTTCTCCTCCTTCTTCTCCATTTTTTTTTCTGCTTTTTTTTCTTCTCCTTTCCACCTCCTCCTTCTTCTCGGTCCTCTCCCCTTCTTTTCCAATTTTTCTTCTCCTCTCCACCTCATGCTTCTTCCTTTTCTTCCTCTCTCTCTTCTCGGTTTCTTTCCTCTTTTCTGTTTTTTTTTATTCTTTTCTTCCTCCACTCTCTCTCTCCTTTCCTCATCTCGATTTTTCTCCTTTTCTCATTTTCCAGCCTCCCTTTTCTCTTCTTATCTTCTCCGGTTTTCTTCCCTTTTCCAACCGACAAGCTTTTATTTTATTTTATTTTATTTTCCCTCTTCCCTCTCTTTCCTTCTTCTTCCTCTTCTTTCCTTCTTCGGTTTCGCCATCCTCTCTTTTTTTTTCTTTTTTTATTCTTTTCTCTCCCTCTCTCTCAATCTTTCTCGATTTCTCAATCTTCTTTTTTTCTGTTTTTTTTTCCTTTTTCTTTCCACCGCTCTCTCTCTCTCTCTCTCTCTCTCTCTCTCTCTCTCTCTCCCTTCAGATTCTCCTCGGGTCCTCTTTTCTTTTTTTTTTTTCCTTTTCTTATTCTTTCTTTATTTCTCCTCTTCCCCGATCTTATTCTCTTTATTTCTTTCCTTTTTCCCCTTTTTTTTTCGGTCCTCTCTCTTTGGGATCCTTTGTTTTCTATATAAAAAATATATATAATTATATAATATATTAATATATTAATATATATAATATAATATACATATAAAACATATGTATATATTATATGATATATTATAATATATTATACATTATATAATAATATATAAAAGAAATATATGCGTATGTGCCACCATGAATTGGTCTGGATTGATAAGGATTGATTGGGTTAGGCCTAGACTGGCTTGAACTGAGCTGAGTTGACTGGATTGATTGAAATTAACTGGGTTTTCTCTCCTAGTCATTTCATGGGTCATTTCCACTGTCGTCCCGCATGGAATTTTCTGATGGCCTCTATTCCAAATGTTTTACGTTCATTTGTAGAACCTTAAAAATGAGGAATATAGGAACTGGAATCACCTCATTTGGAAGTAAAATGGTCAACTTATGAATTTTTGAAGTTTAAGCGGATCAATTATCGATAATTTGGCTAGCCATTCTGCATGAGATCCTTCGGAGGCTTCTACCGAAAATATTTTTCGTCCACTTTGTAGAGCACTAAAAATGGAACATAATGAGACTGGAATCACCTGATTTGGATATGGGATGATCAAAATATGAATTTTTGAATATTAAATGACCATTTTCATATGTAATTTTGCATGGGACCCTCCGGAGACCTTTACCCGAGATTTTCCACGTCCACTTTGTAGGACATCACAAATGAAGAACAATGGCCTTGGAATCGTCTGAATCCGACGTAGAACGAAAAAGATATGAAGCTTTGAAGTTCGAACGATCATTTTGCATGCAAGCTTGCATGGGACCCACTGGTGACTTCTACCCGGGATTTTTTACGTCCACTTTGTAGAACATCATGAATGAAGAATAATGGTTTTGGAATCATCTGAATCCGATGTCGGATGATCAAGATATGATGATTTGAAATTCAAACGATCCGACTTAGGATAATTTGCATGAAGGCCCCTGGGATTATTTATAATAATTTCAGAAACCTCCCATATATGTATCATCCGACTAAAATGCTCATATCTTCCTCATTTGATATCGGAATTGAGCAATTCTGGTCTCGTTTCGAAGATAATTCTATGACCTATGCATCTATGCAGATAATAGCCCATGACCCTGCTGTGGGGATCAGTGAAAAATCACAAATCTTTGGGTTAAAGGTCAGAAACATGTCATATTGGTTCACTTATGCCGAGGGTGGAAAAAATGGGGTGCTTACAGTTAGTTGCGAGCCCAGTTTGCAAGCCCTCTCCAATAGGGACTTACGTGGTATGGGTAGGGCATCAGGGGAAGTGTTGGCGGTGTTTGATCCGGATACTTTAGCTTTATCTCTATTCCATGGTGGGTGCATGTGGGATGACAATGGTGTTTGATCCATTGGGTGGATTCATTCACTTGTGTATAGAGGTGCGGGGGCCACCAAACCTTTCTATAGCATATTGCAAACTTAAAAATCAGACCAAAGATATGAATTGAATGCATGAATATGTTTGTCGCATTATTTTGTTTGCTCACTGAGCCATGATGTGTGCTCACCCTTTCGACGTCAAATATTTTTTGCCACACCCCAATTCTGATCGAACCAGAATGGTGTGAGTGAACCGTCATTGAAGCAACGGTTCACACCAGGATCTCAAATAGGTCGTGTCCACTCATACAAACCATCACACATAACCACAATCAGAATATAAATAGTACAGCGGAAGTCTTTTAAATATAATGAACTGAGAATCTATTGATAACTTTAAATAAAATACCAAATTATTCAAATCCAAACAAATAATATAATATCATTACATCTCTTTAATCCAATCGAAAATAATGAAAATAAATAAATAAAACCAATCAAAGGTACACACAGAAAGGGCACTCGCATGAAGCGTCATGCTCGTCCTCTCCTGCCTGTACATCCAACGCAGCAACACCACGATAAGCCGGAGCATTCATGTAGTCATCCACAGTGTAACCTGCATCAACATCTAAAACATGTATATATACAAAGGGTGAGCTCACAACTTAGCTCAGTAAGACAATCAGACAGTTTCACAATATTATGCATGAGTAACAATCATTTTATGCTGTGGTCTGGTTTAAAGTTTGTAATGTGATATAGAAAGGTTTGGTGGCCCCCGCACCTCTATACACGAGTGTGTAGCACCTCATGGATCACACCCCCATTGGCCCACATGCACCCATCATGGAATAGAGATAGAGCTAAGATACCCCCGTACCTCCCCTGATGCTCTACCCATACCAGTACCTAAGCCCCTACTGGTCAGGGCTCGCAAACTGGGCTCGCAACTAACCAATCCTATATGTCATCAATGTATGCTCTATCCCAGCACAGTCGTCTACGACATAGAGATAGAGCTAAGGCATTCCCACACCTCCCCTGATGCCCTATCCGCAACTAACCCACTAGGATAGAAACAATACGCAGGTAGACCCTATCCCAACATAACTCCCTACGGCATAGAGATAGAGCTAAAGCATCGTAGACAAGCTAGCGTCGACTCAGAGACCACAGTGCCACATAACCATGGCCAAGCCAACATCAATATCAAAGACCACCGTACCACGACCTTCCCCTGATGCCCCACCCGTACCAAGCATGTTAAGACAGAATACTATAAAAGGGTGCTAGTGTGAGGAGCGATCCCAGGCCCATGCCCCACTCCACATACTAACGAAAACAATCACATGCTTAACAATCACATCTTATCAATGCATGAACAATAATAATAACTGAAAGTAAAGGATGGCATGTGAATATGCACAAGCATCACATCATATATATTCAGGTAATTAACAACAACTTACTGTCCATTAATTATTAGGTTTAGGTCAGATTCCCTTACCTGACGCTCGTTTGTTAGCTTGCTCCACATTGCAAGATCCAAACGGAAAGTCACAAAGTCCTACAATGTTATTAGGGTTTCATTAGAATATATTACTTAGGGTTTCATGTTGGTCGGAAACCAACATGGTTACAAAATACCCTCACAGAGCTGACCGGTGGCATGTACTGGTCGCAGCTCTGTGGGAAAGACTGACGACCGGTATGGTCAGCCGGTCCCCACAGACCAGCCTCCCGAGGGATACCGGTGGCAACATACCGGCCGCACTGTGTGCAACCGGTATAGTCGACCGGTATGTCTCCGGAAGACCATACATGGGTTTTTCGACTGCCGTCGATCATCCTCCCTGGATTTCCAAGGTTTCCTATCCATTCTAAGTCTAAACTTGGAGTTAGAGTTATCCCCAACTCATTCAAGTCTCAATTCAATGAATATCATCTCGGAACTCGAATCTAAGGTTCGACGACAACTTAGGGTTTATTGGCCAATTTAGGGTTTTAGATCAATACCTACTTTGCATGGTATTGATCCACCCACACAACTAACATAGGGTAAGAAGATTGATTCAAACACTTACCGTTGACTGGCGTAGCGTGAGCGTCGTCGAACGGTAATGGCGGCACCTTCTTCTTCTTCCTAACCCCTTCTCCTTTCCAACCTCTCTCTCTTTTCTAGGGTTTGCTAGAGACAATGGAAAGGATTTGAGGAGGTTTAAGGGTGTATTTGTAGGCTAGAATTAGGGTTTAGTAACCTATTAGGATTAGGAAGGTCTTATAATTCAAAATCAGGCAAGTGGGACCCTCAAAAGTCAATTTCCGGATTTCCACACTTAGGTGCGCAGACCTGACCGGTCAACCGGTACCAAGACCGGTACCATCGACCGGTCAACATAAAATCATGTTGATTCGATCATCTTTGGTCCGATTTCATACCTGTTTGTCATCCGCTCGTCCCGTCTGGCCCGGTGATGATCGTAGGACCTGTCACGACATCAAAACCAAGGTTTAGACCGGGTTTACGGAGCGCGGGTCTTATAACTCCCCCACCCTTAAAAGAAATTTTGTCCCCGAAATTTGCATGTAGGTTTCACAACTCCCCCACCCTTAAGGAAATTTCGGCCCCGAAATTTGAACATACCTTGATCGTTGAAAAGGTTAGGGTACTCCTTCCTCATCGCGCTCTCTTCTTCCCAAGTAATTTCCTCCACATTTTGGCTACTCCAATGCACCTTCACATAATGGATATCCTTGGTTTGAAGTTGCTGGACTTTTCGACTTGAGAGCATCACATGCACCACTTCGAATGTTAAGTCTTAAGTCAAGTCTGGGGGATCAGCGTTCAAGATGTGCGATGGATCTCTGACATACTTCTTCAGTAATGATACATGGAACACATTATGAACACTAGACATAGATGGTGGTAGAGTCAATTGATATGCTACATTACCACATCGGGTCAATATCTCATACGGTCCCACATACCTGGGGCAAAGCTTCCCCTTCTTACCAAACCATTTCAAACCTCGCACCGGTGATACCTTCAAGAATACTTTGTCACCCACTGCAAACTCCAGATCTCGACGTCGATTATCCGCATAGTGCTTCTGTCGAACTTGAGCTGTCTTTACTCTCTCCTTGATTTGATCAATCACTCGGCAAGTTTATTCAACAAACTCCTGTCCTACAATTCTTCTTTCTCCCACTTCGTTCTATAACAGAGGTGTACGACACTTCTTCCCATAGAGTGCTTCATATGGGGCCATCTGAATTGTAGCCTGATAACTGTTGTTATAAGCAAACTCGATAAGTGATAGCTTCTCATCCCAAGCTCCCATGAAATCTATTGCATAAGCTCGGAGCATATCTTCTAAAATTTAAATAGTTCGCTCTGACTGTCCGTCCGTCTGAGGGTGAAAAGCTGTACTGAACTTCAACTTTGTTCCCATAGCTTTCTGTAATCCTTCCCAGAACTTTGATGTAAAACGGGGATCTCTGTCAGATACTATACTCTCTGGAACGCCATGAAGTCTGACTTTATTATCAACATATAACTTGGCCAGTTTCTCCATGGTATACTGAGGTCTGACCGCAATAAATCGAGCTGTCTTGGTGAGTCGATCGACTATAACCCAAACTGCATCCACTGACCTTGGTGTTAAAGGTAAGCCAGTGACGAAATCCATAGTAATGCAATCCCACTTCCATGCAGGTTCCGATAAAGGCTGTAGTAAACTTGCGGGTCTCTACCTTTCTGCTTTAACTTGTTGACAATTCAGACATTGGAACACGAAACGAGCTATATCAGCTTTCATACCCCTCCACCAATATAGTCTTCTTAAATCATGGTACATTTTGGTACTTCCTAGATGAACCGAATATGGAGTGTAATGAGCTTCAGTCATAACTCGATCTCTGATATTGCAGTCCTCACTCTCAGGTATACATAACCATCCACGATACCTGAGTACCTTGTCTGAATCTAAGGTAAAGTCAGGATTGCTTGTACCCTTCTCTAAGTCTTCTTGCACTGTCTTGAGATGAGGATCCTGTAGGATTGCTACCTTGACTTCATCAACTAGATCCGGTGAGATCTTCAAAGCTGCGAACATCATGGTGAACTTATGAATTAAGCCTTGCTCGACTGGATATTCTGCAGTCTCTATTTTATACTCTTCATCACCTTCGATTAAACTTGAAGCTGCAGCACAAAATGCAGCATTTGTACTTGGTCCTGCCTCAGGTTTCAATGCCCACTTTCTGCTTAAGGTGTTAGCCACCACATTTGCTTTACCCGGATGGTACTGGATGTCACAATCATAATCTTTCAACAATTCCAGCCATCTCCTCTATCTCATATTCAGATCCTTCTGAGTGAAAAGATAAGTTAAGCTCTTGTGATCTGACTTGATCTGAAACTTATCACCGTACAAGTAGTGTCTCCAAGTCTTGATTGCATGTATAACCGCTGCTAGCTCCAAGTCATGCGTAGGATAGTTCTTTTCATGCTCCTTTAACTGTCTTGATGCGTAAGCAATCACCTGCTCTCCTTGCATCAATACACACCCAATACCCAACCCTGAAGCATCCGTATATAAATTAAACGGTATGCTTGGTTCTGGGATGGTCAAGATAGGTGCAAAGACTAGTCTTGACTTCAAAGTCTGAAAGCACTTCTCACACTCATCTGTCCATATGAATTTCTCTCCCTTCTTGGTCAATCTGGTGAGTGGAACAGCGATCCTGGAGTAATCTTCCACGAATCTTCTATAATAACCACCCAACCCAAGGAAACTACGAATCTCCGCAACAGATTTTGGTGCTTCCCATCTTACTATAGCAGCTATCTTACTTGGATCAACCTTGATACCGTCTTCAGATACAACATGGCCCAAGAAAGCCACTTCCTTCAGCCAAAACTCGCACTTCTTGAACTTAGCATAAAGCTTCTCTTGTCTCAGCCGTTGTAGGGCTGCCCTCAAGTGTGTTGTATGAGTCTCCATGTCCTTAGAGTAGATCAATATGTCATCGATGAATACGATGACCAAAGTGTCCAACATATCATGAAACACTCGGTTCATCAGTTCCATAAACGACGTTGGAGCATTGGTCAACCCGAAAGACATAACTAGAAACTCATAATGCCCATACCTCGTCCTAAAAGCTGTCTTCGGAATATCTCCGGCCTTGATCTTCAGTTGGTGATACCCCGATCGGAGATCGATCTTCAAGAAGACCTTTGCACCCTGCAGCTGATCGAACAAATCATCGATCCTAGGCAAAGGATACCGGTTCTTGATAGTCAACTTGTTCAGTTCACGGTAGTCAATGCACAGCCTTACACTTCCGTCTTTCTTCTTGACGAATAATACCGGTGCTCCCCAAGGCGATATGCTAGGTCGTATGAAACCCTTATCCAACAACTCTTGTAACTGGGTCTTCAACTCCTTTAACTCGGTAGGGGCCATCCTGTATGGTGCTTCAGACACCGGCGCCGAACCTGGCATAAGATCTATTATAAACTCTGTAGCCCTGTCCGACGGTAGACCTGGAAGCTCCTCTGGAAATACATCTGGGAACTCTCGAACCACATCTATATCTTCCATCTTGTGTGACTCCGCTGTGATGTCGACTACAGATACCAGATACCCCACTCCCCCTTTCTCTAAGCATCACTTGGCTTTTAGGGCGGAGAGAATCAGCTTCCGCTTCCTAGATAGCCTGATCCCAGTGAAGCTATATTCCCTTCCCTTTTTGTTAGTAAGCACAAGCTTCCTTTCACCACATAATAGGATGGCCGAATGATGGCCTAGCCAATCCATTCCCAAAATGACATCAAAGTCTGCCATCTCGAGTAGTACTAGGCTTGCTTCTAAGTCTCGGCCCTCAATACATACAGTACATGGTCCATAATATTCGATCAAAGCCACTTCGACTCCTAGTGGAGAGCGAACTATCAAGCTTGGGTTCAAGGGCTTGATTGGTAACTCCATTCGCTTCCCAAAAGAAATAGAAACAAAGGAGTGCGTGGCCCCAGAGTCAAATTGTACTCTGGCAGGTATACCAGCTACATTTACAATTCCTGAAATTTTTATTATCCCTTAGTTGTACATGCACATACATACAATGAAAATTAGTAAGCCGAATAGTAAGGGATAGAGTCATACCAGTGACCACATCAGGTGATGCAGTTGCCTCTTCAGTGGTGACCGCATAAACTCTTCCTTGATGGGGAGGTTGCTTCTTAGGTAGAGTGCAGGTCCTTGCAATATGACCCACTTGCTGACAGTTGAAACATTTGATATTCGGGTTGAATCCGGCATTCTGTGGCACAGGTGGTGCCACATTGTTCCTTGCAGGCACTGTAGCGGTCTGAGCCCTGTATGGGCGGAAGGGTCTATTGTTACCGCCACCCAAACTCTCACTAGCAGGTCTCTTCACTCCCCTGTTCTGAGCAAAGAAGCTGTCCCTTTGACTGGATTCTATCACTCTCGCAACCTGCATAGCCTCATTGTAGATCTTCTTGTCCAAACCCAATAGGTGTTCTCTGATGCGCCCACGTAGTCCCATGGTGAACCTACGTGTCTTGGTCTCTTCTTCTTGCATACTTGCCGGTGCGAAGAAGAATAGCTCTTCGTACCTCTGCTGATAAGCATCCATGGTCGACTGAGATTGCTGTAGATTGAGGAACTCCTTCTCCATTTGATCTCTGACACTCTTCGGAAAGTATTTATCGAAGAAGGCAGCTTTAAACACTTCCAAATCCACCAGTGTATACTTAGTCTCCAGATATGCCCGTGTAGAATTCCACCAAGCATTTGCATCTTCTTTCAGCATGTGAGTGGCGAATAAAACCTTTTCCTCCTCTGTACATGTCATTAGACGGAAATTCTTCTCCATCTCTGCAACCCACTATGCTGGCCACAATGGTTTCCCTGTCCTACCAGTGAATGATGAAGGCTTCAACTTCAGGAATCTGTCCACTGCCCTGCTCAGATCATGCTGTCCCTGAGTGTTCATTCCGTACCATGGTGGTGGATACGGATAGGCTCCCGGGTACGCAGAAGGTGACGAAAACTGATGCGGTGGTGGTACATTCTGTGCTTGGCCCATCGGCCTTGGGCTACCCTGCATTGGCTGTGAAGTATTTTTCTCTCCCGACTCAGGCGTATCTCCAGTGGGAACAGAACCCGGTGGCCTGAGCATCTTCAGTATCTCGCTCAGGAATTCTTTCTGCTGAGCTTGCATCTGATAGACCAGGTTTGTAACAATGGTCTCAGAATTCCTGTGAGGTGGGCCAGGTAAATTTGTCGGTACTTCTGGAACCTGTTCCTCCTCCACTTCCGGACTTGGCTCTCTAACATGGCCTTGTTCAACCTGTTCTTCTTCCTCGAGGCGCATCCTAGCCTGGTGACGCTTCCGACCCCTACGACCATTTCTGCCCACCATCTCAGACTATTATGTTTGAATCTGAGAAGAAGACATAACACATGAGATTGAAGCAATAGTGGTGTTAGTCTTGAACAATATAAGACGAAATAGTCATAAAAATAAGTAATTAAGTCTACCAATTTTTTTTTAAAATTTTTCAGAGTTTTTCTGGCTTTTCAGGTGTTGACCGGTCGCAACATACCGGTCGATACTCTGTATACAGGGTTGCGACCGGTATAGTCGACCGGTCAGAATTAGAATTCTGACCTAGACATAGCGGTCGCACACCTGGGGAGATACCGGTAGACCGGTATAGGCAAAACCGTCGACCGGTATGCCCAGAATTGGCTTTAAAATCGCGAAATGTGAGAATTTTTCTCACTTTTCTTCTCTTTTCTCTCCGATGGAGATTCCTCTCTGCCCAACCGAGTTGCTACAGTCCGGCCGGTGACCTTAGAAGACGATTCCTTCCGTTCCAAGCGTAGAACATCGTCTCCAGGTAGGTCTCTTCCCTCTCTCTCAAGTTTTTACAAATTTTTCATATCGTCTATATGTAGAAATTTAGGTTTTTCATTGATTGAGATGTTCCAACCATAGGAACTCTTTTCCTTCGGCTTGGAAAGGGTTTAGGGACCCCCAAGAGCAAAATCCCTCAACCAATTTGGGGTTTCACCGAACGGTTTTCATAAAAATCAAATTTTTACATGTTTTGACCTAGGTTTTCCAAAATTTTCAAAATTTCTTGAAATTTCTTATTGTAATTGCTTGTGATTGATTTGTCGAAAAGTGTGGGGGTTACGTAAGTCCTCCTCCCCATGTTTTTGGGTCAGTTTGAGGATTTTTCCCAAATTTACTGTCGTTATGCTGCCGAAATTTTGATAATTTCTAACATTTTCTCTTGTTTTCTTTTGTTTTGCAGTTAAAATGGCTCCCCGACGCGCTCTTGGGAAACGTCCTCATGGCTCGAGTTCACGTGCTCCCCAACCACCAGTTCCCCAACTTGACGAGCACTGGTTTCGTTCTATAGAAGCACAGGCTCGATTCTCGTGGTTTGACAACAAGAGCATAGAATCTGGGCGCCGGGTTAACCTAGATCAGTTGGAGAGATTCGATGTGCGAGCTGCCTTCAACGTGCTTGGGTGGGTACCGGTAATATCCTACACTGATACCACCTGTCCCAATCTAGTTAAGCATTTCTATGCTAACCTGGAGTTGCATGGAGATGTTAACGATCCCAACCAGGGTAGGGATTTGCGCATCACTAGCTATGTCAGGGGTGTACCCATTTCATTCAACACCCACCAGCTGGCCGACCTTCTAGGGGTTCCTAATGATGGAGACCTAGTGTATTGCCCTCCCAAAGCGAAGGGCTATCTGACTGAGGATCTGCGCCGAGAGATAGCAGATCAGATACTAAACCCTGGAGCTCCCATGAAGGCGGCTAGCTTGAGACCTGCACCTCGAGTATATAGTCGCATTATTCAGCACAACATCGTGCCCTAGAGCGGCCATTATAGTGAGTTATCCCAACTCACTCAATACATTACTTATTGCATCTGCACTGGGGAGCGGGTCTCTCTCCCTTATCTCATCATCAGGACCATGCATCAGGCGACCCTGGCCGATCAGGCCAGTAACCTTCCATACGGTCGTCTCATTACCTTCCTGCTACGTCGTCTGGGCGTGAGCATGAGAGGCGAGGTGACGGTTGAGGATACTATGATGTCCGACATAGACTGGGACGCCATTCAGAGGATGCAGATGGTTGACCTGCCTGTTAGCGATGACGAGTTGGAGGCTCGCCCTCGCCCACTTGGGAGGGTAGCAGCCGCGGTGGCAGCAGCAGCAGCAGCCAATGCGGCCTATGCAACCGAGCTCGAGTGCGATGCTGACGAGGATAGAGCCGAGGGTGTACCATTGTCAGCCCCACAGCCTACACCTGCAGCACCACCATCTACCTCTACAGCTGGACCATCTCAGCCTCCCTCCGACACCATGATGGGTATGATTATGGAGATCCGGGACACTCAACGTGAGATGAGCCACGACTTGGCGCAGTTGGCTCGCAGTCTCAGAGTCACACAGGATCAGGTGCACTGGCTCAGGGTTGCTTACGAGAGAGACTATGACATAGCAGACCCTATTCCTCCCAGGCCCCCTACCCCATGATTGTCCCTCTTATTCTTTTTCTTCAGACAGTTTATAATACAGGGTAACTGCCCGATTTGTAGACTATACCCTGTAGCACTATTTTATCTGATACCCATTTTCTTGTTTAATGAAAAATTTTATGTTTCACCTAACTAGTGTATGTGCACATGTTAAATTTCATATTTAGAATAGTACATTATTCTCTTTCTTAATCAGTCTCAGGTATCAAACAATGCTTAGGGTGTGTTTGTATTAAAAAAATTTTTTAATAGTTCCTAACTCAGTTCATCGACTTAATTAAGTGCAATATGGTTTGTTGGACAGAGCCCGAGAGCTCTGATACCAAGTTGTCACACCCCAATTCTGATCGAACCAGAATGGTGTGAGTGAACCGTCATTGAACCAACGGTTCACACCAGGATCTCGAATAGGCCGTGTCCACTCATACAAACCATCACACATAACCACAATCAGAATATAAATAGTACAGCGGAAGTCTTTTAAATATAATAAACTGAGAATCTATTGATAACTTTAAATAAAATACCAAATTATTCAAATCCAAACAAATAATATAATATCATTACATCTCTTTAATCCAATCGAAAATAATGAAAAAAAATAAATAAAACCAATCAAAGGTACACGCAGAAAGGGCACTCGCATGAAGCGTCATGCTCGTCCTCTCCTGCCTGTACATCCAATGCAGCAACACCACGATAAGCCGGAGCATTCATGTAGTCATCCACAGTGTAACATGCATCAACATCTAAAACATGTATATATACAAAGGGTGAGCTCCCAACTTAGCTCAGTAAGACAATCAGACAGTTTCACAATATTATGCATGAGTAACAATCATTTTATGATGTGGTCTGGTTTTAAGTTTGTCATGTGCTATAGAAAGGTTTGGTGGCCCCCGCACCTCTAAACACGAGTGTGTGGCACCTCATGGATCACACCCCCATTGGCCCACATGCACCCATCATGGAATAGAGATAGAGCTAAGATATCCCCATACCTCCCCTGATACTCTACCCATACCAGTACCTAAGCCCCTATTGGCCAGGGCTCGCAAACTAGGCTCGCAACTAACCAATCCTATATGTCATCAATGTATGCTCTATCCCAGCACAGCCGTCTACGGCATAGAGATAGAGCTAAGGCATTCCCACACCTCCCCTGATGCCCTATCCGCAACTAACCCACTAGAATAGAAACAATACGCAGGTAGACCCTATCCCAACATAACTCCCTACGGCATAGAGATAGAGCTAAAGCATCGTGGACAAGCCAGCGTCGACTCAGAGACCACAGCGCCACATAACCATGGCCAGGCGAACATCAATATCGGAGACCACCGTACCACGACCTTCCCCTGATGCCCCACCCGTACCAAGCATGTTAAGACAGAATACTATAAAAGGGTGCTAGTGTGAGGAGCGATCCCAGACCCATGCCCCACTCCACACACTAACGAAAACAATCACATCCTATCAATGCATGAACAATAATAATAACTGAAAGTAAAGGATGGCATGTGAATATGCACAAGCATCACATCATATATATTCGGGTAATTAACAACAACTTACTGTCCATTAATTATTAGGTTTAGGTCAGATTCCCTTCGACGGCTCGTTTGTTAGCTTGCTCCACGTCGCAAGATCCAAACGAAAAGTCACAAAGTCCTACAATGTTATTAGGGTTTCATTAGAATATATTGCTTAGGGTTTCATGTTGGTCGGAAACCAACATGGTTACAAAATACCCTCACAGAGCTGACCGGTGGCATGTACCTGTCGCAGCTCTGTCGGAAAGACTGGCGACCGGTATGGTCAGCCGGTCCCCACAGACCAGCCTCCCGAGGGATACCGGTGGCAACATACCGGCCGCACTGTGTGCAACCGGTATAGTCGACCGGTATGTCTCCGGAAGACCATACATGGGTTTTTCGACTGTCGTCGATCATCCTCCCTGGATTTCCAAGGTTTCCTATCCATTGTAAGTCTAAACTTGGAGTTAGAGTTATCCCCAACTCATTCAAGTCTTAATTCGATGAATATCATCTCGGAACTCGAATCTAAGGTTCGACGGCAACTTAGGGTTTATTGGCCAATTTAGGATTTTAGATCAATACTACTTTGCATGGTATTGATCCACCCACACAACTAACATAGGGTAAGAAGATTGATTAAAACACTTACCATTGACTGGCGTAGCGTGAGCGTCGTCGAACGGTAATGGCAGCACCTTCTACTTCTTCCTAGCCCCTTCTCCTTTCCAACCTCTCTCTCTTCTCTAGGGTTTGCTAGAGACAATGGAAAGGATTTGAGGAGGTTTAAGGGTGTATTTATAGGCTAGAATTAGGGTTTAATAACCTATTAGGATTAGGAAGGTCTTAGAATTCGAAATCAGGCAAGTGGGACCCTCAGAAGTCAATTTCCATATTTCCACACTTAGCTGCGCAGACCTGACCGGTCGACCGGTACCAAGACCGGTACCATCGACCGGTCAACATAAAATCATGTTGATTCGATCGTCTTTGGTCCGATTTTATACCTGTTTGTCATCCGCTCATCCCGTCTGGCCCGGTGATGATCGGAAGACCTGTCACGACATCAAAACCAAGGTTTAGATCGGGTTTACGGAGTGCGGGTCTTACATTTTTAGTTGATGATGCTGGACCTACTGTTAAAGATTAGATGAATGCACCGATATATGGACATGTAGCGGCGATGGACGAGGAATTAATGGAGGAGACATATGATTCTTCATGCGAGTACAACAACTGTGTTTATGATTAGTTTAGCTATATTTGACTACTGAAACATGTAATGGATTAATTATTTTTGTCTTGAGTTTTGGAGATAATTAGATTAATTATTTATTATCATTGTTAGACACTCAATTCATTATCTGTAAGACTTCCGCTTATTTGTTTATTACCTCTTATTATTACTGTGGAATGTGTGTGTGGTTTGATATGGTGGGTACGACCTATGCGAGATCTTGGTTAAACCATTGGTTCATTGACAGTTTATCACACCATTTCTGTTAGACCAGAATTAGGGTGTGACAACTTGGTATCAGAGCATCTCAGGTTCTACATATTGACCTAACTACTTCTACGAGAGTCATGAACTGAGTTAGGATAAAAATTAAAAACTGTAATAAGAACGCACCATAAACACCTATGTTGTTTGAGACATAAACTAAAAAGGGAATAATGCACCTATGTAAAGGAGAAAACAATATATATATATATATATGCCGAATAAAAACAAGACAAATGTACATCCAAATCAAAGTACAGTCCACAATCCAGACAGTTACTCTGTATTATAAAAAGGAAAAAAGAAATAAATGATATCATCGAGCTAGAGGTGCTGGAGGAGGAGGTGTGTCACGGTCTCTATCATAGTCCTTAGCATACACTCTCGCTAGTCAGGCCACCTGAGTCTGAGTCGCTCAGAGACTAGCTGTCAGATCCGCTATCCGCTGGTCTATAAAGCGTTGGGCATCTAGAAGCTCTCCTACTCTCCGATCATTCACGCGCTGAGCCACCCAAAGCTCACGTAGTAGCCCCATCATGTCATCTGGTGGTGGGCGTGAAGGGCCAACTGAATGTGAAGCCCGAGAAGGGCCAGCTCCAGTAGAATATTGTGGTAGTGGAGGAGGGATGGCATCCACATCCATGAACATCCAATCATCGTCCTCCTCATCATCACTCTCGTGTGCCTCTGCTGCTGCTACTGCTGTCGCCTCTGCATCTGCTGCCGCTACTCAAGTGAGAGGATGTCTCATAGCATTCCTCTCGTCATCACTAACCTATATCTCTCTCATGCCCATCCTGTTGATGGCCTCCCAATCAAGGTCAACTGAAAAGGTGTCCTCAATGATCCTCTCATCCACTAGGTCCACCTGTAAGACCCACACTCCATTAACATAGTCTAACCGTATCATGCCAGGTCTTTCCATCATTCCTGGATCAAGTGGACCGAGCGTGTGAAGATAGATCACAAACCAGATATGAGAATCGAGTTAAAAACACTGAAAACATACCTAAGGTCGCATACCTGGGTAGGTATGGTCAACCATAAGGAAGGGAACAAAAGTCTCAAATCCAGAACCCCACGACCGATGATTTCGACCCTACGGTCGACTGTTTATGTGACCGTATGATCGACCATGAGACCCCAGATCAGACTCCGAGTTTTGAAAACTTTTCTAAACTAAGGGATTGCTTTCTTAATTGAAAGAGGACTCTATATGAAAAGTTTTCCTCTATATAAAGGACGTCCCTTAGTCCTTTTTCATTCTTTTAAAACATTAGTAAACCCTAGAGAAAGAGAAGGAAGAGAAAGAGAAGAAGAAAAAGCTAAGGAGAGGAATTTGCTAAGAAGAGATTGGCTCTCTATCATAGGCAAAGGTATGAAACGAATCTCTGGAGATGTAAACTCTAAGGAATAAGACTTCTATGGAAGATAGGCAATATCAACCTATTATGATCTATGTGATTTCCTTGAGAAAATCCCAAGGAGAACCATGAGGAGTGAGTTTTATGGTTAGGGTTGATAAGAAACTACTAATGATGGCCATAGGATGACCTTAGAATAAACCCCATTGAAGAACAAAAGAATTGACCCAGGAAGAACTCGAAGTGCATGTAGATTGTGACCAGAAATCTCAAGGTCGCAGCTACGGTCGACCATAGCATGACCAGTATGACCAAGAGGATCGACCATAGGCATTCGAGAAGATTTCAGAAATCATATGGTCACAGCTACGGTCGCACCATATGCAACCGTAGGGTATCGACCGTAGGCAGTAAGGTCGATACAATATGAAACCATATGACCAATTAGACACCTATCAGTACTCTGTTTCGATTTTTGACTACTGTAACATGTTACATATGAACCCTAACTTAAATTCATATAACTTTTAGTTTGTTAAATCAATTCAAAGAGAATTTCAAGGCTTGGAAGGAGATCGAGTATTGCTAACAGGTGAGGGAACAAGACCTAAATTAATTGGATAATAACAAACTGCTTTATTTTTGTTAAGTCCAATGCCATGATTGATTCTATGCTTATCTGCTTGTAATGTGCATCTTACAGGTCATCCAATATTACTGCTATTACTGTTCATGCATATTTAATTCTATTTATTTATAACATGATGATGATGATGATGCTAGGAATAGGCATGTGAATGTATGTGTGTGGTTGGTGTGTTAGATGCGAGTGGAGCATCAGGGAGAGGACGTGGCATGGTGGTCTTTGACCTCGTCACCAAACTCTAGCTCTATCTCTACTCAAGTCTTGCCCACTAACATCGTCGTATCGCCATTACCTTAGCAGAACTATTACGTCGTAGGGCATCAGGGGAGGTGGTCTCTAACTCTGTCGGGGGGCCTTAGCTCTATCTCTATGGACGTATTGAGGGATGCGAGGGTGAGGCCTTGGATATACTGTTTGGCATTAGGATTGGTTAGTTACGAGTCCAGTTTGCAAGCCCTCACCAATAGGGGCTTACGTGTTGGTATGGGTAAGGCATCAGGGGAAGTGTTAGTGGTGTTTGATCTGAACACTTTAGCTCTATCTCTATTCCATGGTGGGTGCATATGGGACGGCAATGGTGTTTGATTCATTGGGCGGATTTACACATTCGTGTATAGAGGTGCGATGGCCACCAAACCTTTCTATAGCACATTTCAAACTTATAAACCAGACCAAAGCTATGAATTGAATGCATGCATATGTTTATTGCATTGTTTTGTTTACTCACTGAGCTCAAGTTGGAGACTTGACCATCGCGCGTGCAATTATTTTTAGTTTCTGATGTTGCAGGTATTACAGTTGAAGATTATGTCGACACGCCAACATATGAACAGGTGGCAACTATGGATGAGCAAGCTGTGGAGGACTATTATGATTCGTTAAACAAGTGTTTCAACTATGGATGTGCTTAATGTTTAACTTTCATATTTGGATATTTGTAATATGTATTAAATTATATTTTGGTTACTTGGAGATAACTGGAATATTAATTATTTATCATGATTAGACCTCAGTTTATTATTAATAAGACTTCCACTATTTACTTTATTATCTTTGATTAATGTAGAATGTGTTTTGTTTTAACATAGTTGGCATAGCCTATACGAGATCCTGGTTGAACCATTGGTTTATTGATGGTTCATCATACCATTCTGGTTAGTCCAGAATTGGGGTGTGACACACCTGTAGATGAGCAAACAAGGTGGAGATCAGCCGTCCATAGGGCAAGTTACCTCTCGAGTCAGGCAACGTAGCTCTGTGCATAGTTCGAAGGATAATATATGGAAGACAGACATGCTGCCTAGTACAGATACAGTACAGCAGGTACTGAGTCAGCTGTGAGACCATCTCGTAGTGTCTACCCTGGGGAATAAGATTATGCTGGATAATCTTACAGTAGACCCGTGGCTCTGGACGCAGGTTGACTACTTTCATCTCCAAGCGATCATCCCGACTAATTTGGTTATCTATCTCTGCATGCACCTATGTAGATAGAAACTGTGGCTCCCTTGTCGCACAGTAAACCAACTGACCATCATTTGAGATGCCTAGGAGATCAGCCAACTTCTGACAGTTGAAAGAGATCGGAACCCCTTTCACCTAGCTGGTGATCCGAAGCTCTCTGTCCCTGTCAACATCCTCTAGGTTACCCTCCATCTGAAGGTGATAGTAGAACTGCTTCACTAAATCTGGGCGAGTACAAGCCTCGTTCAGAATCACTGGCAGCCAGCCCATATCACCAAACGCCCTTTCCACATCAAACAGGGCTAAATGGGCTAAGTTAACACATCTATCCCCTTCCACCTTTTTTCGATTAAACCAAGGGTATTGTGTTTCTGCTTCCATGGACCTAAAGCGGCATGGGTCATGAACTCGAGGAACCTTAGTGCGAACCATGATAACTGCAAAAGAAGAAAATTAGAAAAACAAGTTAGATAAATTTGAAAATTTGACAGCATAATGACGTACAATGGGAAAAGCCTCACTTTTCACTCAAATATTTGGGCAGAAGGACTTACATATGTCCCAAACCATCGTGCAATGCTCATACAATGAAAAATTTCAACTAGGTAGATCGAATTTGAAGAAGTTTTGACAATTGAGAAAAACCACAAAATCTAGGTCAAAATTGGGAATTTTAAAAATTTTACCAAACCAACCGATGAAACTCAAATTTTCTTGAGGGCTTTCATCCATTGGGTGGCCAATAGCAATAACCCCCAATAAAAATTAAATTTTTACGGTTCAAAAAATATTAATTAGAAGAAAACCCTACAAATGGCAAAAAGCCTAGGTATGAAAGCTTAAAAAGGAGAAAGAGTAGGGAACATACCTGGAGGAACAGAATGTAGGTCGAAGATCGATGGAAAAATCACCAAGTTTGTATGGTTGATACTGTAGCAACTCACTGGTAGCGAGTTGAGTTGAGACCGTAGGAAAGAGGAAAAAAAATGAGAGGGAAATCTCCAAAACAGGTTTTAATACTGATTTTGACCATACGGTCGCACAATTCAACCAAAACCATCGACCGTATGATCGACCGTGTAATCGACCATAGGGTTTCGGTAAGTTGCCAGGATTTTGAAGGTCGCACCTATGGTCGCACAACATGCGACCGTATGACTGACTATTGTCTATTTTGATTCTGTTCGAACTTTTGCCGATTAATCTTATTCTTCTCTCACCTTCCACTATGAAACTAACCCAATACCACCACTCTATTTTGTCTCACATGTGTTGCTTTGCCAATAACACATCAACCAAGAGTTTAAATGGATGGGCATAGAGTAAGTAGAAGGAGACAGAATGCAAACCTATCTCCACCACCTATGGAGACCAACGACAATGAAGGTCAGCAAGGGCAGGAAGGAAATATTGGAGCTCAAAATGTTACACCTCAGAATGTTCACACCCAAGCCAACCCAACCAACTTACCTGCACCACCTACAGATTTGGCTACTGTGGTAATGAATTTGGCACAACAAATACAGCATATACAGCAAATGCACCCAACATGCAAGCTGCTATGGGAATTGCTTTTCCAATTGCAAACACAACATCTCTTCCTACAGGATAAGCAAGTACGGCACCTGGTGGTAGCAACACTGTACCCCAAGCACCGCAAACACCAGCAGTACAAGGCCAAGTGCAAAACCCTGAAGCACCGCAAGGCGGGTATAACCAAGGTAATTATCAATACCAACCGCCTATGTATGGGGCATATGCACAGTATCAGCTTGATCACTCTCAATTAATTGAGAGTCTCCTGAAGTTGAAGCTGAAGGAATTTACAAGCAAGCCATCAGATCTGTTGTGGCCAGCTCACTGGATTGAGATGGAAAGAAATTTTATGATGATGACTATAAATGAAGAAGAGAAGGTATTATGTGCCACATTTATGTTGAAAGGTGACGCACACCACTAGTGGAAATCAACTAGAAGTTATCTGTTAATAAAGCATGCTCAACTGACATGGGTTATTTATAAAGAAGCTTTTTTCGAGAAATATTTTCCTAGGAGTTTTAGAGATCAAATGGAAAAGGAGTTCTTGAGTCTATACCAATGACAGATGACTGTAGACGCATATCAACAACGTTATGAAGAACTATTCTTCTTTTCTCCCTCTAGCATGCAGGAGGGAAATACCAAAACCTGAAGGTTCGTCATGGGACTTAGGGAAAGTATTGGTGAGCATGTATTGGGACTAGAAAAGAAGATTTATAATGAAGTTGTACATATTACTCGAGTACTAGAATCGAGCCAGAGGGAAAGTTATTTTGCTCAAAACAGAGATATAAAGAGGCCCAATGGAAACTCATACAATAAAGGGAACTCAAAGACATTTAAACCCTTCCATACTCAAGGCTTCAATGCTGCAGCCAAGACTACTCTGATAGCCCAACCTCAACAGAAGCAAAGTAATGCTGGAGTCAAATGCTTCAATTGTGATCAAGTAGGACATTATTCAAGAGAATGTCCTAAGCCAAGGAAGCAGCCACAACAGGAAAGTTTATGCAGTTTCTTCTTAGGATGCTGCTATATCGCCTGATGTGGTTACAGGTATGACCTGAACCTTTTGTTTTGTACTACCTTGTGTGAGCATATAGATTAATATAAGAAGAAAATCAAAGATATCGTACCTATTAATGGCATACCCACCAGAGTACTCTTTGATTTTGGGGCTACTTATTCTTTTATATCTGTGTCGTTTGGAAAGAAGTTGAATCTACCCCTCAGGTCTTTAGTTTTCAAACTGCTTGTACGATCACCTATGAGATTAGAAGTAGAACTAGACCAAGGTTATAGACCATGTCCAGCTATTATCGATGAGAAAACTATGGATGCAACCTTAATCCGACTCGAGATGGCAGACTTTGACGTCATCCTAGGGATGGACTGGTTATCCCAGCATTCTGTGAGTTTGATTTGTGCTGAGAAAAAGATATCATTTAAAGACACGAAAGGCGCAGAGTTTAGTTTTGCGGGAACCAAACTTCCCCGTAAACAAAATCTCATCCTCTCTACATTGAAGGCTAGAAAATGCCTTGAGAAAGAAGGAGTTGGGTACTTACTGTCCGTGGTCGACCTCACCAAGGAAGCACCATGAATGGAGGATATTGAAGTTGTGCGTGAATTTTTGGAAGTATTTCCTGAGGAATTACTAGGACTACCACCTGACCGAACGACAAAGTTTGTTATAGATCTTATACCCGGAGCCGCACCAGTATCTAAAACACCCTATCGAATGGCTCCAACTGAATTGAAGGAACTGAAGGTACAATTACAGGAATTATTGGACAAGGGTTATATTAGACCCAGTATATCACCATGGGGAGTGCCAGTATTGTTCGTGAAAAGAAAGACGGTAGCGTTCGACAGTGTATAGATTATCGAGAATTGAATAAGCTTACAATCAAGAATCGGTAACCATTGCCTCAAATCGATGACTTGTTCGATCAGTTGCAAGGTGCCAAAGTGTTCTTTAAAATTGATCTTCGGTCAGGATACCATCAGTTGAAGATTAAGGAAGGTGATATTCCAAAGACAACATTCAGAACCAGATATGGACATTATAAATTTTTAGTCATGTCTTTTGGATTGACTAACGCACCCGTAACTTTTATGGAACTCATGAATCGGGTATTCTATAATATGTTGGATACTTCTGTCATCGTATTCATTGACGACATACTAGTATACTCCCAGGACAAAGAAACTCATGTCACAAATCTATGAGCCGCTTTGCAGCGACTAAGAAAAAAAAACCTTTACGCAAAATTTACTAAGTGTGAGTTCAAGTTGAATGAAGTCATTTTCTTGGGCCATTTAGTATCCGCTGAAGGAATTAAAGTGGATCCTAGCAAGATTGAAGCCATTGTGAAATTGGAAGCACCTAAGAATGTTGTAGAAATTAGAAGTTTCTTAGGTTTAGCTGGTTACTATCGACGATTCGTGGAAGATTACTCTAGAATCGTCGTACCTCTCACCAGCCCGACAAAGAAAGGAGAAAAGTTTGTTTGGACAGACAAATGTGAAGAGTGTTTCCAAACATTGAAGGCTAGATTGATATCAGCTCCCATCTTGACCATTTCAATTCAAGACAACCATTTACCTTGTACATCGTTGCGTCTGGGTTAGGTTTGGGATGTGTGCTTATGCAAGGAGAACAAGTAATTACGTATGCCTCAAGACAACTGAAGACACATGAGAAGAACATCCGACTCATGACTTGGACTTAGCAGCGGTGGTACTTGCTATCAAGATATGGATACATTATTTGTATGGAGAGAAATTTCAGATTAAATCAGATCATAAGAGTCTCACACACCTTTTTAATCAGAAGGAGTTGAACATGAGACAAAGAAGATGGCTGGAATTACTGAAGGATTATGATTGCGATATCCAATATCATCTAGGAAAAGCTAATGTAGTTGCTGATGCACTAAGCAGGAAAGCTATGACAAAATCCTAAGAAGAAGCTAGTACAAATGATGCAGTGTGTGTCACAGGAAGAGTATTTAATTATGATAACAAGTAATTTGTGATTGATATTCTGAATGAATCAACTGACCAATGGTTTATTCATATATTCTCAAACATGTTTGCTACATTGAAGATTGTACCTGATCTGATAGACGAGGTGAAGATAGCTATTAAATCAGACCCTTATCTGGGAACGATGCAAGAAGACCTTGAAAAAGGTTGGACTAACCTTGACTTCACCTTAGATTCTGAGAAAGTAATAAGATACAAAGGGAGAGTATGTGTCCCTAAAAATGAAGACTTGGATATTAGACACAGACTAATGAAGGAAGCCCACACCACTGCTTATTCTGTATATCCTGGAAGTACAAAGATGTATCATGATCTGAAGAAACTATATTGGTAGAGAGGTATGAAAGCGGATGTAGCTAAATTTGTGTCTCAATGCTTGAATTGTCAGCAGGTAAAGACTGAAAGGCAAAGACTTGCAGGATTGTTGCAGTCACTGCCAAAATCGGCATGGAAATGGGACTGCATCACTATGGACTTCGTTACCGGGTTACCATTGACGAGTAATTGACGTGGTCTGGGTAATTGTAGATCATTTGATTAAGACAACTTGTTTCATAGCTATACGACCTCAGTATACCCTAGAGAGGTTAGCTAAGCTATATGTGGATAATATTATCAGATTGCATGGTGTACCTGAAAGCATCTTGTCCAACAGAGACCCACGCTTTACTTCAAAGTTTTGGGAAGGATTATAGAAGGGTATGGGTACAACATTAAAGTTTAGTACTGCATTCCATCCTCAGACCGATGGACAGTCAAAACGTACCATTCAGATTTTAGAAGATATGCTCCGAACTTGCGTAATTGATTTCAAAGGATTATGGGATGAGAAATTACCATTGATTGAGTTTCCTTATAACAACAGCTATCAAGCGACTATACAGATCTTACCCTATGAAGCACTGTATGGTAGGAAGTGTCAAACTCCTTTATTTTGGAACAAAGTTGGAGAACGGAGTATTGTTGGACCAGAGTTTGTTGAGGAGACTTGTCGAGTGGTAGACATTATCAAGGAAAGGGTCCGAACAGCTCAGAACCGTCAGAAGTAATATGCGGACAATCGATGCAGAGATCTCGAATTCACTGTAGGTGATAAGGTATTTCTGAAAATATCTCCTATGCATGGTTTAAAACGGTTCGGACAAAAGGGAAAATTGTATCCCAAATATATTGGACCTTATGAAGTTCTAGCTAGAGATGGAAAGGTAGCATATAAGTTAGCACTACCACCATCAATGTCTAGTGTACAAGATGTATTCCATGTCTCACAATTGAAGAAGTATGTCAGAGATCCAACACACGTGTTAACAGCGGATCCACTGGATTTGACTGAAGATTTAACATTCGAAATGGTACCTTTTGAAATTACTAGCCGAAAGGTGCAATGTCTATGCAACCGTGATGTCTATTATGTGAAGGTTACTTGGAGAAGCCAAAATGTAGAAGAAATCACATGGGAAGAAGAGAATGCTATGCGAAAGCAATATCCTCACCTATTTGACTCGAAAGGTATGTGCAAATTTTGAGGATAAAATTTATGTAAGGGGCGAGTTGTAAGACCCCCACTCCACTAACTTGGTCTGTCGTGCAAGGTCTTCCCATCTTAGCTGGACCAAGTGGACCGATCGTGTGAAGATGGATCACGAATCAGGTATAAAAATCGACTAAACACCCAAAACTGTATGCATATGGTCGAATACCTGGATAGGTATGGTCGACCATATGGTAAGAAAGAAGATCTCGGATGCAGGACCCTACAGTCGATGATTTCGACCCTACGGTCGAGGGGTTCTACGACCGTAGCCATCGGACCGTGAAACCCCAGATCAGACTCCGAGTTTTGGAAACTTTCCTAAACTAAGGAATTTCTTTCCTAATTGAAAGAGGACTCTATATGGAGAGTCTTCCTCAATATAAAGGATGTCCCTCAGCCATTTTTCACTCTTTTAGAGCATTAGTAAACCCTAGAGAAAGAAAATGAAAGAAAAGGAAGAAAATGAGAAGAAGAAAAGGCTAAGAAGAGGAATTTACTGAGAAGAGATTGGCTCTCTATCACAGGCAAAGGTATGAACTTAATCTCTGGAGATATAAACTAAAAGGAATAAGACTTCAATGCTAGTTGGGAGATATCAACCTATTACGATCTATGTGATTCCATGAGAAAATCCCAAGGATAACCATGAGGGATGAGTTTGATGATTAGGGTTGATAAGAAACTACTAATGATGGCCATAGGATGACCTTAGGATAAACCCAATTGAAGAGCAGAGGATTCAACCCAGGAAGAACTCGAATTACATGTAGACTGCAACCAAAAATCTCAAAGTCACAGCTACGGTCGACCATAGCATGACTAGCCTGATCAGAGGATCGACCATAGGCATTCGGGAAGATTCAGAAATCATATGGTCGCAGCTACAGTCGCACCATATGCGACCGTAGGCAGTAAGGTCGACACAGTATGAGACCATAGGACCAATCAGACACCTATCAGTGCTCTGTTTCAATTTTTAACTACTGTAACACGTCACATATGAACCCTAACTTAAATTCATATCACTTTTAGGTTGTTAAATTGATTGAAAGAGAATTGCAAGGCTTGGAAGGAGATCGAGTGTTGCTAACAGGTGAGGGAACATGACCTAAACTAATTGGATAATAACAAACTATTTATTTATTTGAGTCCAATGTCATGATTGATTCTATGTGTGTATGCTCGTAATGTGCATCTCACATGTCATCTAATATTCTTGCTATTACTGCTCATGCATAATTAATTCTGTTTATTTATAACATGATGATGATGATGATGCTAGGAATAGGCATGTGATTGTATGTGTGTGGTTGGTGTGTTGGATGCGAGTGGAGCATCAGGGTGAGGACGTGGCATGGTGGTCTCTGACCTGGTCACCAAACTCTAGCTCTATCTTTACTCAAGTCTTGCCCACTAACATCGTCGTATCACCATTACCTTAGCAAAATTATTACGTCGTAGGGCATCAGGGGAGGTGGTCTGGGACCGTGTAGTCTTCGACTCTGCTGGAGGGCCTTAGCTCTATCTCTATGCACTTATTGAGGGATGTTGGGGTGAGGCCTTGGATACACCGGATGACATTTAGGATTGGTTGGTTGCGAGCCCAGTTTGCAAGCCCTCGCAAATAGGGGCTTACGTATTGGTATGGGTGGGGCATTAGGGAAAGTGTTAGCGTTGTTTGATCTGGACACTTTAGCTCTATCTCTATTCCATGGTGGGTGCATGTGGGACGGCAATGGTGTTCGATCCATTGGACGGATTCACACACTTGTGTATAGAGGTTCGGGGGGCCACCAAACCTTTCTATAGCACATTGCAAACTTAAAAACCAGGCCAAAGATATGAATTAAATGCATGCATATATTTGTCGCACAGTTTTGTTTTCTCACTGAGCCGTGATGTGTGCTCACCCTTTCGATGTCGAATATTTTTAGTTGATGATGCAGAATATACTATTGAAGATTATATGAATGCGCTGATGTATGGACATGTAGCGGCGATGAACGGGGAATTAACGGAGGAGACGCATGATTCTTCATGCGAGTGCAACCACTATGTTTATGATTAGTTTAGCTATGTTTGACTACTGGAACATGTAATGGATTAATTATTTTTATGTCTTGAGTTTTGGAGATAATCAGATTAATTATTTATTATCGTTGTTAGACACTCAGTTCATTATCTGTAAGATTTTCGCTTATTTGTTTATTACCTCTGATTATTACTGTGGACTGTGTGTGTAGTTTGATATGGTGGGTACGACCTTTGCAAGATCCTAGTTGAACCGTTGGTTCATTTACGGTTCATCACACCATTCCGATTAGACCAGAAATGGGGTGTGACAGCTATCCTCTAGGATATCGTCAGCGGCCATCATCATCAAAGCCATCACATCTGGGATTTGCGCAAGTTCATATGGTTTACAGTGACACTACTTCACCATCTAATATCACCAACCCTATTTCCTAGTCCATAACCCCTTCTGTTGGTCCAGCATCCCATACACCTACTCCTCTTCCCCCTTTAACCACCATTTAATATCAACAACTATTATCCTTCCTCAATACCCCTGCTACCAATGCCAATTTTGCAAGTATAAACATGTGTTTATCGGCTTCTATTCCATCCCCTACTACATGGGTTATTGACTCCAAGGCATCCCAACATTTCTCTCCCATTCCCCCGTCCAATCCAACTTCAGTTTCTGCCTCTGTTAATTATGTCACATTGCCTGATGGTTCCACCCATGCCATTAAACAAATTGGGAGTCGCTATTTATCACTAACCTTGTTTTTGCATAATGCTTTTCATATTCCCACATTCTCTTTCAATTTACTATCTGTTAGTTAGATTACTGCAGCTTTACACCGTATAGTGACTTTCTTTCCTTCATTCTGTGTTTTTCAAGACTTGTCAACGAAGATAGTGATTGGAACGGGACGAGTTCATGAAGGATTGTATTACTTTGAATCATCTCCTACTGCTATGATCTCTGCTTCTACAGTTTCAACATAGCTATGGCACAGTAGATTAGGCCATCCCTCCCCTCGTTCTTTTACAATTCCTGGTGTTAGTTCTACACCTGATTTTTTTGATATTTGCCCACTAGCTAAGCATACTCGTTCTCACTTCCTTGTGAATAGAATAAAATCTTCTGCCCCATTTGAACTTGTACACGGTGACTTCTGGGGTCCATATTCTACGGCTTCTGCTACTGGATGTCACTATTTTTTTAGTTTAGTTGATGATTTTTCCCGTACCACCTGGGTATTTTTGATGAAATATAAAATTGAAGTGTTTGGTTACTTGTTTCAGTTTTTACAGTTAATTTCTACTCGGTTTTCATCTGTTGTTAAATATTTTCGGTCTGACAAAGGTTTAGAGTTCCTTGCTTCTCCAATTCAAATGAACTCTGCTATCAAGTTCGTCATCCTTCTTCTCTTCTTAATGACTTCATATGCAATTCAGTTCAGATGTCAACCAATTCTATTTCACTAACTGAGGTTACAGGTAATCCTGCTTATCCAATACAGTTTTAGGTCACATTTTCTTCAAACCCATCATATAAATCATTTTTCACATCTCTGTCTGCCATAACTGAGCCTCCAAACATTTTTTCAGGCTAATAAAGATCCCCTATGGCAGTCAGCTATGGCTGAGGAGATGGCTGCCTTGACAAATAATAACACCTAGACTGTAGAAGCCTTACCCCCTGGACAACGGACCATCGGCTGTAAGTGGATCTTCAAAATAAAGAGAAATGCTGATGGTTTTATCGAGCTCTATAAAGCTCGATTAGTGGCAAAAGGGTACACTCAGCTTGAACGTCTGGACTTTCATGATACTTTTGCCCCTGTTGCCAAACTGGTTACTATTAGATGCCTCATTGCATTGGCCACTTACCGATAGTGGCCTCTATTTCAATTAGATATTAAAAATGCTTTTTTAAATGGAGACCTGGATAAGAGACATATATGGAACCCCATCCTAGTTTATCATGAGTCTTGGTATGGTCTGTTGCCTTCGAAAGTCCTTATACGGACTTAAGCAAGCTCCTTGACAATGGAACTGCAAATTTGTTGATGCCCTACTATTACTTGGTTTTGTTCAATCCTTTGTAGATACATCCTTGTTTACATATAGTGTCGGATTGGTATTTACAGTGTTATTAGTATATGTGAACGATATAATTGTAATCGTCACAGATCAATCTCATATTACTTGTACAAAGAACGAGTTAAATCAACATTTCCAAGTGAAGGATCTGGGTCAACTAACCTACTTCCTAGGTATTGAGGTAATCAAAACCTCGGAGGGCCTTTGTCTATCACAACAAAAGTATGCTTTAGATATCATATCCGACTCTGGCTTTTTGGGTAGTAAACCAAGCTTGTTTTCAATGGAACAAAATTTGAAGTTAGATAATGAAACTCGCGGATTGATTTCGAATCCCTCTTCCTTCAGACGAGACTGGTTGGTAGACTGATTTACTTTAGAGTCACATGGCCTGACATATGTTATTCAGTCCATATCTTAAGTCAATTCATGAATGCTCCACGGGACACTCACCTGCTAGCAGCTCATTGGGTTGTTAGATATACTAAAGGAACTCTTTCACTTGGGCTTCAAATGAACTCTGCTATCAATCCTAGGCTTAGTGCTTATTGTGATGCCAACTGGGCCAGCTGCCCATTCACTAAAAGATCAACGACTGGATATATAACATTTTTTTGGCTCCTGTCCTATTTCCTGGAAAAAGAAGAAACAATTGACTGTTTCCCGCTCATCAACTAAGGCGGAGTATCGATCCTTGGCTACAATCACAAGTGAATTAACGTGGCTTAAAGCTCTATTTTCTGATCTCGACTTCTCACATACATCTCTAATTTCTGTGTATTGTGACAATCAAGCAGCAATTCACATAGCCACAAATCCTGTTTTCCATGAATGCACAAAACACATCAAAATAGATTATCATTTTGTTCGAGAAAAGTTACAATCTGGGCTTATACTTCCGTTACATGTTTAGTCCACCTTGCAGAGGGCTAATCTCTTTACAAAAGCCTTGAAATAAAACAACTTTCATTCCTGATAAGCAAGTTAGGTCTTCAGTTTCAACCTTCATCCGCTTGAGAGGGAGTGTTAAGAGTATAGACACATATATATATATAACACGTAAAACATCAAACGGTTGTAATATTTAAAGTTTTGATTTTCTTGGAAGTTCTGATCATATAAATAGTTCTGTTTGTAATATTTTATTCATATAATTGAATACAAGTCTCAAAGGTCCCAATCATCTCGTTGAGTCTCTGTTCTTAGTCTTTGCTCTATTCTTTGTTTAACAATTTTCGAAATGGTCTTTTGATCAGGTGTCATTTTCAAACTAATCTTCTTCTTCTCAAACATTTCTTCTTCTTCTTAAACTAATCGTCTTCTTCTTCCCGCGATTCTAACATTTTTTTGCAGCTTCCCTTCATCTCCTTTTCTTCTCCTTCTCAAACCCTTTTCTTCTTTTCAAACCCTTCTTTTTTTTTTTTTTCTCAAACTGGTCTACCAAACAGAAAATCTGCTGCAACTTGTCAAAATTTTCTTAAATTTGCGTTGATGGTTTCTTTTTTTTTAATTTATTTATTTTGTTTTACTTCTCTGCATTATGTTTGGGGTTCAATTTCTTCAAAAACCACACATAAAGTATTAAGCTTGTGCTAATGTGAGTGGAGCAAGATTTATCTGGTAGGGTGATGGCCAAGGAAAAGAAAACCTCAGGGAAAAGCAAACCAAAAGAAGCCCAGAGATTCCATAGGAGGAACATTGGTTCTTCCACATGAAATTACTACGGAAACTTAAAAAAGAAAGAACAGGTATTGGGCTTGAGATTATCAGTTAGAATCTGGAAATAAATGGAGAACATATTTAGATGTAGGGTATCAAATGAGAACGGTTTGAATTGATTCAAAACTATACAAAAGCAAGCAAGTTTTTTTTTTTTTTTTTGGGTAAATAGATGATTTATTCATTTACCCAAGAAAGGGAGAACACTACAAGCATTCCCAAATAGGGCAAGCAAAACAAGACTCAAGGCCGGACATCACAAATAACCAAATAAAAAGATACATCAGGCATCGGAACACCCGAGATCCCAGCAAGACGCAACCTACTAATGAACGTCAATATGCCATTGAGAGATAATGTACAACTCTAAAACTGAAATGCTTTCTTGAAGGAGATGGTCAAGATCTTGTCTTGGATTTCATTCACAATGTCGAAGATGACTCTTTCTTTGGGCTTGGAAGACTGATTAAAGATTCTGAAGTTTCGCTCTTTCCAATTGTGATAAATCACAGCATTAAAAACCAAGTTGGGAATGTGACGAATGGGGGACAGCTTCCCAAGAGTAAAAGACAACCACTAAGCATCCGTCTCAATAGAAATCGGATCAGGGGTGTTCAGATGACATCGGATGAAGCATATTCTTAGGATGACTTTTGTGAAGCTGCACTCGAAGAAGAGACAGGCTGTGGATTCTCGACCATTCTAGCAGAAACAGCACATAGGGGAAAAGAATATGCTCCTTTTAGCCAGGTAGTCAGCCGTTGGAAGGGCATTATGGAAAGTTCTCCAAGAAGTGAAGGAATGCTTCAGAATATTGCAATGAAACCACACAACCTTACTCCATAATACCTTCGGCTTATGATACCTAACAAGCAAGTTAGACTAACATTTTGTTACTTTCTGATACTTTTATTCTCTAACTTGAATGGTAATGGCAGAAGTCAAAGATTAAATTTGTTACACAGAATCCCTCTAAAATGTCTAACAAGAACAGGAGTCCCTTTGAAATGCCTACAAAATCAGACTCCAATGTTCGACGGTTCATATTCAAATTAGCCATTTGATAAGCTGAAACGGGTTAACAAATTGGGTGTGTGCATCATCGTAGGTTATCACCATTGGATCAAAAGCTTGCCACTATTGATGCTGAAAACTAGATAGTATGATTTGGATGCCACGTCGGTAGAGTCCTTCACAACTTAAGCAAGATACATAGCACTAACAAAGTGGACCACAATGATGAATGAGTTATTCTCTATTATAAGTGACCTGCCAAGAGGGACCTGAAATAACAGAAAGAAAGCATAGAGAGGTGGACTGGGTAGTTCAGGGGCCACTCCGATGCTTAAGTCAGTTCTCAGACCAAGCAGAATGAAGTGTCTAACAGAGAGACACTCCTTAGAATAAGGGGTAAGGTTTGAGTCTAGTAATGGAAAGGTTACCAAGAATTCAACTTACCTTGCTCTGTGTGCTTTGGTGCTTCTATAGACCTCTGGACAGCTGATCAGAGTTGTTTGTAGTAGTGCAATGGTGCGGGTAGTTGCATAAACCATTATTTTGGTCTTCTACCATTGGATAAGGATCCAACGGTAGAATGAGATATGAATGTGACCATCATGGTCAGTTGCACATGATGTGCTATTGTAGGTAGTGGTAATTGAGTGGGAAGTGCTCCTCTACACGTATGGAACTGCTCGATGCATGTAGCTGTGACACGTGTTACACATGTGTCAATGATTGAGATACTCTGAGTGACTATCTGTGTCGCCTCTGGATTAGACCGTGTGTCGTCTATGGATTAAGCCACACGTCGTCGTATCATTGGAAGGCAAAATATTGTAATAACAGCTACCCCTTGCTTTTCCAGACAGACAAGGGTGGGAAAACAATTTTAATGCTGAGACTTGGATGACTTATTTGGTAGGTCGTTACTTTGAATGAACTGCAGGTGATTCGTGGCTCGTTTTTAGAATTTGTCGCATATGCATTTGAGGCTTAGACGAAGTGGTATACAGCTGTTCCGCATATCTTGAATCATAACAACGGTTGTCTTTTTAAATGTAATCCGCGATTCGAATCCTAGATTTCGTGGTTTGCACAGCTTTAATACACTCCATTGGAACTTGCTGCACTCTAGGGGGCTACCACATGTAGCATGGTGATGCTTCTAGAATCAAGGCATCCCTGGTAACCAGGCATTGCCCCTTTTCCATGCTGACAACTTATTTCCTTCTCAAATCTTCTTCAATCATGGAGCTGGGAAAGGTATCTTTTCATTAAATTGATCTGAAGGCCATTCATGATTAGTTTTGGGCTTCGAATGGAAGGGTCACATCCTTCAATGCCATTAGATAAGGACCTAGTATTGCTCATTGATCAACAATTCCCTAAACCTTCTACATACAGAGTTGATTCAAAGCAATCTCAATAGCTGTCATTCTCGACTTTCTGAGGAAGAATCAGTAAGTCTCCTTTCTTTTCTCCTTTGATTTTTGCAATGTTTTTGCATAGTTCCTCTTCTTCTGATGATGAAGAAAGGCACGAAGGGATTATAGGGGTGCCTACAATAACAATTTTGAGGAAAGTTGAGAGACAACCCAAACTTCCAAAGTCAAGTGCAATAGTTGGAAGTAGCTCAACTGCTGTTGCACTTGCTGCTCCATCTCCACAACAATATGCCTATGCTACTAGTCATTTTGATATGACACAGGAAATGTTGGATTCTTTGAAGAAGAAGTATTCCATTCTAGGCCACTATATTCTTCGCCTTCCCAAGAGGAATGAATCACCTTGTAACCCTAGCCACACTGTGGTTTGCGTTTATGAAGAAATGTTTGTATGTGGATTCTGTTTCCCTATTATAATAGAAATAGTTTGCATCCTTAACTTCTATTGAGTTGCCCCAGCTCAAATGCTCCCTAACTCATGTTGTCAACTGGCAACATTTTGGGTGTACTTCAAACATCGGGAAAAAGAACCCACAGTGAATCTATTCAGAAGGATGTTCAGATTAAAAGTTGATAATGAACCTACAGACAACCTTGGTGTGAAAAGCACCAACAGGGTGGTACCATTTCAACAAGAGGAAGACTGCTCCTGAAATCTTAACTTCCAAGAGATCTTCAATTCATAATTGGAAGAAGTATTTCTTCTTCGTCAGTCTATGTGACAATGCTCCTCTGCCAATGTCAAACATTTGGAATTTCCATTAAAGGATTCAATAGATTCCCCCATTTGTCTTCATCTGAGCATAAGTTACTTACCTCTACCATTAGGTCACCGGGTATAGGGATACCCCACTGTCAATTAGTGACCTATGACTTCATGTTCTTCCATGGACGTGGGCTTATTGGTGATCATGATGTCTATGATGAGCCTGCAGAAGCTAGGGTTGAAAATTTTGATCTCCTTCCTTTAAGCATAGCTTTCTCATGCCCTTCTGCGAGACTTACAGCCAGGTCCTCTTCAAAAATCGCTCAGACTGATGAGGGTGATCATTATAAGGAGACTAGTTCTGGTAAGTCGCTTAGGCCTTCACTATTTCTCATGTTTGTGCTGTAACTCATTTGCATTGTTAACTTACTTTTTTCTTATGGACTGATGCAGTGGGAAAGCCCAAGTTTGATTTCAAGAAAGATTTCAAGAGTGTCAAGCGTGAGGGCAAAGCAATTGCTGATGTTGGGACTTCCAAAAAGCAAAGACTACCCCAAATGTATCTTTAAACAAGGGTATTGTCATTGGTTCCCCCCTTCGATCTGCTTCTCTAGCCCTTTATGAAAAAACTTCGTCTGCTAGAGAAGGAGCGAAGAATTTTGAGGTGGAAGAGTCTGAGTGTAAGACCCGCACTCCATGAACCCAATCTAAACCTTTAATTCATGTTGTAACAGGTCTTCGAATCATCACCGAACCAAACGGGACAAGCGGTTGACAATCAGGTACGAAAATGGACCTTAAACAGAGGTAAATTTTATACCGATCTCATGGTACTGGTCTATGGTACCGGTCGACCGGTATGTCTGCGCGGGCAGACTAGTTAGATCCGAAAACAGATCTCTCTGGGTCCCGCTTGCCAAATCTCTAGCCTAGGGACTTTCCTAACATAGGGAAACTTCCTAAACCCCAACCTAGTCTATTTAAGGACCCTTAAACCTCCTTAGAGCTCTTTGATTGTTTCTCACAAACCCTAGAGAGGAGAAAGAGATCGAAGAAGAAGAAGGAGCTAAGAAAGGTGGGAGAGGAGCCGCCGTTGGATGAAGAACACCATAGTTGCGAACTAACGGTAAGTGCTTGAACTTCTCTCTAAGTTAAGCATTATAGATGATTAATCATGAATTGATCAATACCATGCAAGGCGAAGTATTGATCTAAAATCCTTAAATTGCTGTCAAGCCTTAATACAATCAATAAACCCTAGATTCGCATTCTAGGCTAAGGATCATCGAAACTAGGACTTGAATGGAACATGAAACAACTTTAACTCATTGCTCAGGCCTAAAATGCATAGGAGAAACTCTAGAACCAATAATGGGTGACCGACGAAAGACGAACACCAAGATTGGTGGTCTTTCGGAGGCATACCGGTCACACCATATGCGACCGGTACTGCGACCCGGTACCTCTAGGGAGCTGGTCTATGGGGGACCAGTCGACCATACCGGTCGCACCTTTCCCTATAATGCAGCGACTGGTACCTGCGACCGGTATGCACTGTGAGGGGTATATTTTGATCCAGTTGGTTTTCTGACCAACGTAAACCCTAAGAAACTAATTCTAATTCAACCCTAACATCGTGTAGGACCTTGTGATAGCAAATTTAGATTCTGTGACGCGGAGCAAGCTAGCAATCAAGCGTCAGGTAAGGGAATCGGACCTAAGCCCTAAAAACTTAGTAACAGTAAAACATTGTTAATAATTATGATTCTGTGGAATGGTGTTTGTGCATACTCACATGTCATCTTTACTTTCAGTTATTATATTATTCATGCATACTCGCTATGCTAGGTTGTGTGTTAGGCATGAGATTGTTTTCGTTGATGTGTAGAATGGGAAGGGCCTGGGGTCTTGGATCACTTCTCACACTGGAACCTTTGCGTATCGCTTCTGTCTTAGCATGCTTGGTACGGATAGGGTGTCAGGGAGTGCCATTGTGGTCTCTGGCCTAGCCACTAGACTCGAGCCCTATCTCTATGCATAGGGAGCTGTGCTGGGATAGGACCTACTGTGTTGACATATAGGATTGGTTAGATGCGAGCCCATTTTACAAGCCCTCGCCAATAGGGGTTTACGTATTGTTATCGGTAGGGCATCAGGGGAAGTGTTGGTGGTGTGTGATCCAGACACTTTAGCTCTATCTCTATTCCATGGTGGGTGCATGTGGGATGACAGTGGTGTTTGATCCATTGAGCGGATTCACACACTCGTGTATAGAGATGCGGTGGCCGCCAATCCTTTTTATAGCACATTGCAAACTTAAAATCAGACCATAATGTGAATGTTACTCATGCATGTTGTTTGTTGCATTGTCTGATTTTCTTACTGAGCTAAGTTGTGAGCTCACCCTTGTATATATACATGTTTTTAGATGTTGATGCAGGTTACACTGTCGAGGACTACATGGATGCTCCAGTGTATGGAGGCGTTGTTGCCTTGGAAGTGCAAGAAGGGGAGGACGAACATGACGCTTCATGCGAGTGCCCTTTCTGCATGTACCTCTAGGATATGGATGATTTAATTATTTTATTTTAGTTGAATTTTATAAACGATGTAAAGCTATTTATTTACGTTTTTTTATTTTGAATAATTGGATAATTTATTTATTTATCAATAGAAGTACTTAGTTCATTATTATTAAGGCTTCCATTGTATTTAATCGTATACTGATTATGGTTATGTGCAATGGTTTGTGTTAGTGGACACGGTCTTATTGAGATCCTGGTGTGAACCGTTGGTTTAGTGACGGTTCACTCACACTTCTAGTTCAGTCAGAATTGGGGTGTGACAACGAGCATCTCTTTGGGTTGTAATTACAACAGGGTCTGAGGGAACTGATTTTCAACCTCCTCACATTGACTTAACAGCTCAAGAGGGTTCTGGCACCTTTAAGGAGTAGGATGATGCAGTCTTCCTCTCCTCGAAGAATGTAAGAATAATTCTTCCCCCATGATAGGTTCTTTCTCAGTTGTCGACTTGCTGACTAGCCTATATTTCTTTCAACCTCCTAATCCCTTAGTCTGGATAGTTAATATGGTCAAGATTTTGGTTGTTGAGTGACTTGACGAGCTCCAAAAGTGCGAAACGATGGCTCAAAACTTGAGGGCCACCAAAATCTCTCTCGTCAAAGAGAAAGAAAATGTGGTTGCTGAAAGAAATAAGGTAGATGAGGAAAGAGGTAAGGCTAACAAGGAGAGAGAGATGGCTATTAGGGAGAAGGAGCGGGCTGATAGAGCTGCTAATGAAGTTAAAGAACTAAAAAGAGAGAAAACTATTCTAAAGGTCAAACTCAAAGAGACTGAAAAGAGCATCCCTAGTAAGATTGATGATGCAGTGACTAAATATAGGGGCTCTGGCGAGTTATACGATTTGATCTATAGCTCAAACCAGTTCAAACCTTTAAGGCAAGATTTGGGATCTATTGCGAGCAAGCAAGCCTTGCACGACCTGCGCGACTTTGTACGAAAAAAGAATCCGGATTTTGACTTCTCAAGTTACATTGTTGATCTTAATGCCCCTACTTCTCCAGATTCTGATGGTGAAGAAAATGTCTCCCCCGACAATTAAGGCACAATAACTGGAGTAGAAACTGAGTTGTAAGGCAGCGAGGAGTCTTCCGCCTTAGATGAAGTACGATGAAATTATTAAATGACTGGGATGAAATTTTCCATTTTTTCCTTTTTCATCACAACCTTCTTGTATTGGACCTTCAAACATTATTAATATAAGCGTTTTGCTGTACCTCTCTCAATTTATGCATCAACTTCTTCATTTCCTTAGCTGAGTCATATTTACTCGTGTCTCTACATAAAGATGGCATTCCTTTTTAAGAATTATGATCTTGGAAGAGTTTACAAGATATGAGGGAAATTCATTCCCTTTACTGAAATATGCAAATTAGCCAGAGTAGCAGAATTTAGAGAATCCTAGCCAAACATCGTTGACACCTTAGCCATTCTTCTAGCTGATATAGAGGCATTGCAAACACAAAACGATGAACTTAGGAAGAAAGAAGACTCCACACCTTTGATAGAGTCCCTCAGGCTCTGACTGTCCAACATAAAGGCTGAAAAAGCTGCTTTGGTGGAGGAACTGGAAAAGCTTATAGAAGAGTCCAAATCATTTGCTGAACAAGCTGGCACTATAGACGACTTACTTGCTGAGCTTGATGCATCGAATCAGCAATCCACTGAATATAAGGCTCGACTCAAACCACTAAAGAATACTAGGTCTTCTAGCTCACGAAATTGTAACTGACCTTGTAAATGACTTGTAGCCATGTTGTAAATGACTTACTACTCAATAAATTTCTTATACCAGTACAAATAAATTGATAGCCATTTTTCTTTAACTTCTCGCTCTCCTCATATGGTTCATATAAATTTTGAGAACCGAAAGAACATTTCTTTTAAGAAATATTTGAAAAGTTGAACCCTACACTTCATGGGGATGCTAACCTTGGAATTAAATGCGATAGAATCCCATGAATGAACGAGGTTGTGTCACGTGTAAATTAGCTTTCTTTCAAAACGGTGTGACAATCGATGTTGATGTGACGGTTTTCTTAATGATTGCTTACGGATTTCAACAGTTTGAAATCCGGATAGAACTGCTTTTCAAATATATGTATATATATATATATATATATATATATTCACTTGAGCCAAAACTTTTGGAATTGTTTCCTCTTTAAGAAATATAGCTTTTCAACTATCATACCTTTTTGTGATCTTGAGTGTTCGTCTTCTTCGATGACGAATCAATAAGTATCTTTGTTCCTCGTTATGTTATCTTAACTCAAAATGTCTTCTTCTCGTAATAATGTAGGGAGTAGTTTCGCTACCAGAGTTCCACCCCCACCTTCACAGATGCGATTCCTCTACGTCGGAACCCACTCCACCATGAGGCAGGCAGAAGTGGATGATCTTGTATCCAAGTACTCCATTCCATATCAATACAAATGCAGGGCAGCTAGAGGTGATGAGGCTCCATGTACCCCTAACTTGAATGAAATCTGTATATACCAAGAAATGCTTGTTTCTAGATTTCACTTGCCTCTTCCAAATGAGATTCTTCACATTTTGAAGTATTATAAGATTGCTCCAGGACAAGTACATCCCAATTCATGGTGCCATCTTATCTCATTCTTTCTCTTCTTCTTACATCTCAATCGTATTCCTTCGGTAGATTTATTCAGACATGTATATAGCCTTAATGTAGAGAAGAAACCCGATGAGAGAACCAGTGGAAAGATCTCCACTGGGTGGTATTATTTCAATAGCAGGAAGAATACTAAAAGACCCGTACTCTATTAACCCGATCCAAACCTTGATTTCATGTCGTAATAGGTCTTCCAATCATCACCGGGCCAGACGGGACGAGCGGATGACAACCAGGTATGAAATCGGACCAAACGGACCAAATTAGGTATGAATTTAGTCATACCAGTTGATGGTACCGGTCTTAGCATTGGTACCGATCGACCGGTATAGTCAGCAGACTATCAAGATCCGGAACCGGATCTCTGTGGGTCCTACTTTCTAAATTCCAAACTCTAGGACTTTCCTAATCCTAGAAGGCTTCCTAAACCTAAACCTAGCCTATATAAACCCCTCTAAACCTCCTAGAATCCCTTCCATTGATCCTCACAAACCCTAAAAAGGAGAAAGAGGCTGAAGAAGGAAGAGAAGCTAGGAAGAGCCGATATTGCTATTTCGACGAACAACACTTTAGCGCTAGTCGACGGTGAGTGCTTAAACTTTCTTTTACATTATGACTCTAGGATTATGACTCTAGTATGGTTAGGTTGCTTTGATCAATACCATGCAAAGCAGGTATTGATCTAAAACCCTATTTTGTCAATAAACCCTATTTTGCCAACAAACCCTAATCTAGTCGGTAAACCCTAGATTCGAGTTCTAGGAAGGAGACCGTCAAAGCTAGGGCTTGAATGGAGTTGGGAGCAACTCTAACTCAGTGTTCAGACCTAGAATGTGTAGGAGAAACCCTTGGATCAATAGGGGATGATCGACGGCAGTCGAGAACCGGACGTATGGTCTTCCGGAGACATACCAGTCGACTATACCGGTTGCACCCTGTGCGACCGGTACAGCCACCAGTACCTTCTAGGGGCTGGTCTGTGGGGACCGGCTGACCATACCGGTCGTAGGTTTCCCCATAGTGCTGCGATCAGTACGTGTGACCGGTCAGCCTTGTGGGAAGTTTTGTAATCTGTTGGTTTTTCGGCCAACGTAAATCTATTCTAACTAAACCCTAATATTGTATAGGACTTTGTGATAGCACGTTTGGATCTTGTGACGTGGAGCAAGCTATCAAACGAGCGTCAAGTAAGGGAATCAGACCTAAACCCTAATAATCTAATGGACAGTAAATCGTTGTTAATAACTATGATTCTGTGGATTGATGTTTGTACATACTCGCATGTCATCCTTTACTTTTAGTTATTATTATTGTTCATGCATACTCGCTATGCTAGGATGTGATTGTTAGGCATGTGATTGTTTTCATTGGTGTGTGGAATGGGAAGGGCCTGGGGTCTGGGATCATTCCTCACACTAGCACCTTTTCGTAGTATTCTATCTTAGCATGTCTGGTGCGGGTAGGGCATCAGGGGGAGGACGTGGTATTGTAGTCTCTGGCCTGGTCACCAGACTCTAGCTCTATCTCTATGCCGTGGCGAGTTATGTTGGGATAGGGTCTATCTGTCGTATTGTTCTGTCTTAGCATGCTTGGTGCGGGTAGGGCATCAGGGGGAGGACGTGGCACTGTGGTCTCCGGCCTGGCCACCAGACTCTAGCTCTATCTCTATGCCGTAGGGAGCTGTGCTGGGATAGGGCCTACTGTGATGACATATAGGATTGGTTAGTTGCGAGCCCAGTTTGTAAGCCCTCGCCAATAGGGGCTTACGTGTTGGTATGGGTAGAGCATCAGGGGAGGTGGTGGACACCTTAGCTCTATCTCTATTCCATGGTGGGTGCATGTGGGACAGCGGTGGTGTGATCTACTGGGTGGCTTCACACACTCGTGTATAGAGGTGCGGTGGCCGCCAATCCTTTCTATAGTACATTGCAAACTTAAACCAGACCATGATATAATATGATTGTTACTCATGCATATGAATGTTACACTGTCTGATTGTCTTACTGAGCTAAGTTGTGAGCTCACCCTTGTATATATACATGTTTTTAGATGTTGATCTAGGTTACACGGTGGATGACTACATGAGCACGCCAGCATATGGAGGCGTGGCTGCTCTGGATGTGTAGGCAGGAGAGGACGAGCATGACGCTTCATGCGAATGCCCTTTCTGCGTGTACCTTTAGGATTTTATTTGATTTTATTTATTTTAATTATTTTCAGTTGGGATGAAGTTGATGTAAAGATATTATTTAAGTTTTGGTTAAGTGAATAATTGAATATTTTATTTAAATTTATCAATAGATTACTCAGTTCATTTTATTAAAGACTTATGTTGTATTTATTATTATTCTGATTGTGGTTATGTGCCATGGTTTGTATGAGTGGACACGGTCTTATTGAGATCCTGGTGTGAGCCGTTGGTTCAGTGACGGTTCACTCACACTTCTGGTTCAGCCGGAATTGGGGTGTGACAACTTGGTATCAGAGCTCTTAGGCTCTGTCCAACAGACTATATTGCACTTAACCGAGTCGATGAACTGAGATAGGAAAATTTAAAAGCCTTAATAAGAACACACCTTAAGCACTTGTTTGATGCCTGAGACTATATGAGGAAGAGCATAACATACTATATTAAATATGGAATTAATAAATACACATGCTCTAGATAGGCAAAACCATAAACTTCTATTAAAACATTAAAGAGTGATAAGATAAAAGTGCTACAGGGTACGGTCCACAAGCCGGACAGTTACCCTGTTATATAAACTGTACTGTGAAGAGAGGAAAAATAAGAACTCTATCATGGGGTTGGGGGCATAGGAGGAATAGGGTCGACAATATCATAATCCCGCTCATAGGCGACCATGAGCCAGTGCACTTGCTCCTGAGTGACTCAGAGGCTGCGAGCCAAGTGCCCCAAGTCACGGCTCATCTCACACTGAGCGTCCCTGATCTCCGTGAACATACCCATCATGGTGTTGGGAGGAGGCTGAGATGGTCCCGCTGCATATGTGGGCTGTGGTGTTGGCGCTAGAACATCCTCCATCTGATCATCGCCACCCTCATCATCACCCTCTGCCTCTGCTGCATAAGCAGCATTGGCTACTGCTGTTGCTGCTGCCGTGGCTGCTACCCTCCTGAGTGGCTGAGGACGAGCCTCTAAGTCCTCATCGCTGATCGACAGGTTATCCATCTGCATCCACAGAATGGCATCCCAGTCGATGTCCAAAGTCATAGTATCCTCAACAGCGATCTCACCCCTCATGTCTACTCATAATCGCCACAGAAGAGTGGTAATGAGTCGACCGTACGGAAGGTTGCTGGCCTGACCAGGCAGAGTAGCCTGATGCATGGTCCTGATGATGTTGTAGGGCAGACAGATCCGCTCCCCAGTGCAGACGCAGTAGGTCAGGTACTGAGTGAGCTGAGACAACTCACTGTAATGGCCGCTCTGAGGCACAATGTTGTGCTGGATGATGCGACTGTATACCCAAGGCACAGGCCTCAAACTAACAGCCTTCATGGGTGCTCCAGGGTTGAGTAGTTGCTCCAAAATCTTCGGTGCATATCGTCGGTGAGAAAGCCCTTCATCTTAGGGGCACAGTAGACCAAGTCCCTGTCATTGGGAATCCCCAGGAGGTCGGCGAGCTGGTGAGTGTCGAAAGAGATGGGAACGCCCTTAACATAACTGGTTAGGCGGAGTGCCCGGCATTGGTTGAAATCATTGACATCTCCCACTAACTCCAGGTTCGCGTAGAAGTGTTTTACGAGGTTGGGACGGGTAGTCACCGTATAGGTGATGACAGGCAACCACCCAAGTCTGTCAAAAGCCGCTTGCACATCAAACCGCTGAAGCTGCTCTAGATTTTCCCATCACCCTGACTCGATGTTCTTCTCCTCAAACCAGGGGAAGCGGGCTTGCGCCACCTCGGAACGGAACCACCACTCATCAAGCTGTGGAATAGGGGGATGTGGACGGTGCATGCCAAGACCATAGGAGCGTTTGTCGGCACCTCTGCACTGAGCCATTGAAACTGCAAAAAAAGAAAAATAATGAGAAATTGTTAGAATTTTTAGAAATTTCGGCAGCATAACGACAGCAATTTAAGCAAAAGCCTCGAACTCACCCAAAACCTGGGGAGGAGGACTTACGTAATGTAAGACCCGTACTCCATGAACCTGATCTAAACCTTGAATTCATGTCGTAACAGGTCTTCCAATCATCACCGGGCCGGACGGGACGAGCGGATGACAACCAGGTATGAAATCGGACCAAACGAACCAAATTAGGTATGAATGAAGTCATACCAGTCGATGGTACTGGTCTTGGTACCGGTCAACCAGTATAGCCTACGCAGCAGACTACGAAGATTCGAAAACGGATCTCTGCAGGTCCCACTTTCCAAATTCCGAACCCTAGGACTTTCCTAATGCTAGGAGGTTTCCTAAACCTAATCTTAGCCTATATAAACCCCTCTAAACCTCCTAGAATCCCTCACATTGATCCTCAAAACCCTAGAGCGGAGAAAGGAGATTGAAGAAGGAGAAGGAGCTAGGAAGGAGAAGGAAGAGCAGTCATTGCCGTTCGACGAAGAACATCTCACCGCAAGTCGACGGTAAGTGCTTAAACCTTCTTCTACTCTATGAACTCTTGTAGGGTTGGTTGTTATTGAATCCATGCCATGCAACGTGGGTATTGACCTAAACCCTATGTTGCCGTCAAACCCTAATTTGGTTGGTAAACCCTATAATCGAGTTCTAGGATGAAGACCATCAAAACTAGGACTTGAATGGAGTTGAAACAATTCTAACTAAATGCTCAGACCTAGAATGTGTAGGAGAAACCCTAGAATCAATAGGGGATGACCGACGAAAGTCGAGAAACCTGATGTATGGACTTCCGGAGACATACCGGTCGACCATACCGGTCGCACCCCCTTGCGACTGGTACTGTGACCGGTACCACTCGGGGACTGGCCTGTGGGGACCGTTGACCATACCGGTCGCAGGTTTCCCCACAGAGCTGCGACCGATATCTGTGACTGGTCAGCTCTATAAGATGTGTTTTGCCATTGTTGGTTTTTTCGACCAACGTAAACCTAATCTAACTAAACCCTAATATCGTATAGGACCTTGTGACAGCACGTTTGGACCTTGTGACGTGAAGCGGACTATCAAACAAGCATCAAGTGAGGGAACAAGACCTAAACTAACTGGTTAATAATAAACTATTTTTATTTCTTGAGTCCAATGCCATATTGATTTTATGCGTGTATGCTTGTATGTGCATTCAACATGTCATCTAATATTCCTGCTATAACTGTTCATGCATATTTACTTCTGTTTATTACAACATGATGATGATGATGATGCTAGGAATAGGCATGTGAATGTTTGTGTATGGTTGGTGCTTGATCCGAGCGAGTATCAGGGGAGGTGGTCTCGGTCCCAATGGTCTCTGACTCTGTCGGGGGGCCTTAGCTCTATCTCTAACTCAAGTCTTGCCACTGACATCGTCGTATCGCCATTGCCTTAGCAGAACTATTACGTCCTAGAGTATCAGGGGAGGTGGTCTCGGTCCTAGTTGTCTCTGACTCTGCCGGGGGGCCTTAGCTCTATCTCTATGGACGTATTGAGGGATGCTGGGGTGAGGCCTTGGATACACTGTTTGACATTAGGATTGGTAAGTTGCGAACCCAGTTTGCAAGCCCTCGCCAGCAGGGGCTTACATGTTGGTATGGGTAGAGTATCAGGGGAAGTGTGATGGGGACGTTAATAAACGTTAACCTTTGGTGGGCCTCAGCACTTTAGCTCTATCTCTATTCCATAGTGGGGTGGATGGAGACATCAATAAACGTTAACCTTTGGCGGGCTTCACACCTGTGCATAGGGGCAAGGTGGCCACCGAACCTTTCTATAGCACATTGCAAACTTATACATCAGACCACAGATATGAATTGAAAGCATGCATATGTTTGTTGCATTGTTTTGTTTTACTCACTGAGCCATGATGTGTGCTCACCCTTTCGAATTCGAATATTTTTAGTTGATGATGTAGGTACGACAGTTGAAGACTATATGAATGCACCCGCATACGGGTATGCTGCTGCTATGGAGGCTGAAGACGTAGTGGAGATGCATGACTCCTCATGCGAATGCAACTCATGCGTTTTCAATTAGATTCTATATTTTGTTGAACTATTAAGGGAATGTAATTGATACTTTATTTATTTATGTCTCAGTTAATACAACATAATTAGATATTTTATTTATGATTATCACAGTTAGATTCTCAGTTCATTTAATATTAAAGACTTTCGCTATTGTGTATTTACTCTGATTATTAAATGTGGATGTGAATGGTTTAAGTAACACAGACATAGCCTATTGAGATCCTGGTTGAACCGTTGGTTATTTAGCGGTTCATCACACCATTCTGATTAGTGTGGAATTGGGTGTGACAACTTGGTATCAGAGCTCTCAGGCCCTGTCTGTTAAACCGATATACTTCCACAAAAGCCATGAACTGAGATAGGATAAAATTTAAAAGCTTTAATACAAACACACCATAAGCACCTGTGTTGGTTGAGACAGAACTTAAATAAGACAATAATGTACATATAAAGGGTGGAACCATATGTAAACACTGACAGAGAAAGAAAATCCAAATTTACCCTGATAAACAAATAATATAGGGTACGATATATAAGTCAGACAGTTAACTAGGTATACAAAGGATGCACATACCATATTTTATATTCTCGTACCTTGACAGGATGCCTTCTTGATTCAACCTGTCAATTGGGGTTATAGATATTATTCATGAATATTAGTCCTGATTATACCAATCCGAGCCACTCTCATGATCGACAAGATGAACAGTGATATGAACTGAATGAACAGTTAAATGTTTAATCATGTTGAGAGTACATCTTTTTTATTTATACCTGATTTATTGATGTACCACAATTTTCTTCAGATTTACTCCTGTAGTGCCTTGACCAATGGCATTATATACTCGATAGAACCTGTAACCTTGAGGTCAAGGGTTGTAGAACCTCTATTTTCGTGTATTTGGACCCCCGTGCAACTTAAAGACCTTTGAATGCCGGTTGGATTACCACAGATTTACTCCTGATCCTTTAGACCTAAGCTCACTAGATAAAACAAGTGTCCTACACCATACTGGAATTGGAAGAAGAAAGAATGGGAAGGAATCCAAAATCGGGTTTTAAAAAAAAAAAAAAAAAAAAAACCTGATTCTGGATCATAGGGTGGCACAATTCGACCAAAATATGCGACCCTACGACCGACCCTACCATAAACCCTACGATGGAAAATACAGTATGATTGTCCGAATGATCTGAAAATTTTGAATTTTGGACTGATTAGTCAGATTTTAATTTAAGAACAATTAGATTGATTGCCTCACATGTTCTGTAATTGTTCAGACATTTTCACCATCAGAACAGGAAATGGCTGGGCGAAGGGCAACTAGACGAAGTCGTAACCCAATTCCACCACCACCACCAGTGGAGGGAAGCAGTCATGAAAATCCAGAAGTACAAGAAAATCTGAATATGGCACCGCCAGCAGCTACTGGCCAGGCAAATCCTACAAACTTGCCACCTCCACATCGGAGCTGGCAACCGTGGTTATGAACCTAGCGCAACAGCTGCAACAAATGCAACAAGCACAGGCTCAAATGCAAGCAGCAATGGGAATGATGTTTCAGACAGCACATACTACACCAATGCCGACTGGACAAACAAGTGCAGCACCGGTGGGTAACCACCCAGCACCTCAAACACCTCAACCACCAGCTGCACAGATTCCAGTACCAGGTCCTAAAGCAGTTCAGGTTAATTATCAGTATCCACAACCTATGTTTGGGGCATACCCTCAAAATCAAATGGACCTCTCCCGACTGGTTGAGCGATTCTTAAAGATGAAGCCCAAGGAGTTTACCGGTAAACCGTCCGATCCTTTATGGCCAGCACATTGGATCGACGAGATGGAGAGGAATTTTCTGATGATGACTATTACAGATGAAGAGAAGGTATTATGTGCCACCTTCATGCTAAAAGGTGATGCACATCATTGGTGGAAATCTACCAGGGCCTACCTATTATCCAAGCACGCCCACTTAACTTGGGCCATATATAAGGAGGCGTTCTTTGAGAAGTATTTTCCACACAGCTTCAGAGATTCTATGGAGAAGGAGTTCCTGAGTTTATATCAGGGACAGATGTCCGTGGATGCATATCAACAGCGTTATGAGGAGTTGTTTTTCTTTGCACCACTCAGCATGCAAGAAGAAGACACTAAGACCCGTAGGTTTGTTATGGGACTTAGAGGAAGCATCAGAGAGCATGTTCTAGGTTTGGAGAAGAAAATATATAATGAAGCTATGCAAATTGTTCGAGATATAGAATCGAGCCAGAAGGAGAGTTACCTCGTGCAAAATAGATGTATAAAAAAAGGCTAGCTGGGAATTTTTATAATGGAGGGAATAACAAGACTTTCAAACCCTTTCGTGCTCAAGGCTTTACTGCTGCAACCAAGGGTACTCTCGGAGCCCAACAGCAACAAAAGCCAACTACTGATGGAATAAAGTGTTATAACTGCAATCAGGTTGGACATATAGCAAAGGAATGTCCTAAACCTAGGGGGCAAAAACATCAAGGAGGCGTTTACACGGTTACATCTGAGGATGTTGCAGCATCGCCCGACGTAGTCACAGGTATGACTTAAATTTCTTTTTAAAGTTGCATTACATTGTATGAGCATGTAGACTAAGTTAAAAATAAATCACAGGTATCGTACCTATAAATGGCATACCCGCCAGAGTACTCTTTGACTCAGGAGCTACTCATTCTTTTATATCTGTGTCTTATGGAAAGAAGCTGAATTTACCCATCAAAACATTAGACTACAAACTACTTGTACGATCACCGATGGAACTAGAAGTGGAGCTAGAAAAAGGATATGGACCATGTCCAGTCCTTATTGGTGAACACACTTTGGATGCAACTTTGATCCAACTTGAGATGGCAGACTTTGACGTCATCTTAGGAATGGACTGGTTAGCTCGGCATTCTGCAAACCTATTATGTGTAGAAAAGAAGCTGACATTTAAGGACAAGCAAGGAGTAGAGTTCAGTTTTTCGAGAACCAAACTTCCCCGTAAACGAAAGCTCATCCTCTCTGCATTAAAGGCAAGAAATGCCTCGAGAAAGGAGGAGTTGGGTATTTAGTATCTGTGGTCGATCTTACCAAGCAAGCACCACGAATGGAGGATATTGATGTTGTACGTGACTTTCCAGACGTATTTCCTGAGGAACTACCAGGACTACCACCCGACCGAGCGACAGAGTTCATTATAGATCTTATACCTAGAGCCGCACCAGTATCTAAAGCACCCTATCGAATGACTCCTACTGAATTAAAGGAACTAAAAGTACAGTTACAAGAATTGCTGGACAAGGGTTACATTCGCCCTAGCATATCACCATGGGGAGCGCTAGTATTATTTGTAAAGAAGAAGGATGGTAGTGTTCGATTGTGTATAGACTACCAGGAACTGAATAAACGGACCATCAAGAATCGATACCCACTGCCTCGGATCGATGACTTGTTCGATCAGTTGCAAGGGGCAAAAGTGTTCTCTAAGATCGATCTTCAGTCAGGCTATCATCAGTTGAAGATTAAAGATGGTGATATTCCTAAGACAGCGTTCAGGACCAGATATGGACATTATGAATTCTTGGTCATGTCATTTGGATTGACAAACGCACCAGCAACCTTTATGGAACTTATGAACCTAGTTTTCCACGACATGTTGGATACGTCGGTTATAGTATTTATTGATGACATATTGGTCTATTCTAAGGACAAAGAAACTCATATTATGAATTTAAGAGCTGCTCTACAGCGGTTACAAAAGGAAAAGCTTTACGCCAAATTTACAAAATGTGAGTTTTGGCTGAATGAAGTCGCTTTTCTAGGTCATGTGGTATCCGTTGAGGGAATTAAAGTAGATCCGAGCAAGATCGAAGCTATTGTGAAGTGGGAGGCACCGAAGAGTGTTGCAGAAATTAAAAGTTTCTTGGGTCTAGCTGGTTATTATCGACGATTTGTGGAAGACTATTCCTGAATTGCCGTACCTCTTACCAGTTTAACCAAGAAGGGCGAAAAGTTTGTTTGGACTAAGAAATGCGAGAAGAGTTTCCAAACATTGAAGGCTAGATTGATATCTGCCCCGATCTTGACTATTCCGATTCTAGGACAGCCATTTACCTTATACACTGATGCGTCAGGATTGGGATTAGGATGTGTACTTATGCAAGGGGAGCAAGTGATTGCTTATGCCTCAAGACAGTTAAAGACACATGAGAAAAACTATCCCACTCACGATCTGGAACTAGCGACAGTAGTACATGCTGTCAAGATATGGAGACATTATCTGTACGGGGAGAAGTTTCAGATTAAATCAGATCATAAAAGTCTTACTTATTTATTTAATCAAAAGGAGTTGAATATGGGACAAAGAAGATGACTGGAATTATTGAAAGACTATGACTGTGATATCCAGTATCACCCAGGGAAGGCTAATATAGTAGCCGATGTGTTGAGTAGAAAGGCAATAATAAAATCTCAGGGAGAGGTTAGCACAACTGCAGCAATGGGTACTATCGGGAAGGTATACAATCACGATAATGAACAATTTATGATAGATACACCGGATGGGTCAGCCAACCAAGGGTTTATCCATCAGTTTTCAAATATGTTCGCAGCATTAAAGATTACACCGGACATAGTTGATGAAGTAAAGACAGCTATCAAATCAGATCCTTACCTAAGAACAGTACAAGAGGACATCGAAAAAGGTAGGACTATCCCTGAGTTTACCTTGGACGAAGAGAAGGTACTGAAGTACAAAGGAAGGATATGTGTACCTGAAACAGAAAGCTTGGACATTAGACACCGATTGATGAAAGAAGCCCATACCACCATCTATTCGATACATCCTGGAAGTACAAAAATGTATCATGATCTGAAGAAGTTGTATTGGTGGAGGGGAATGAAAATAGATGTAGCTAAATTCGTGTCTCAATGCCTAAATTTTTAGAAAGTAAAGGCTGAACGACAAAGGCCGACAGGATTGTTACAGCCGTTACCGGAACCAGCATGGAAATGGGACTGCATCACCATGGACTTCGTCACAGGATTACCATTGACTCCTCGATTAGTTGATGCGATTTGGGTGGTCGTAGACCGTCTGAATAAAATAACTCGTTTTATAGCTATATGACCTCAGTATACATTGGAGAGGTTAGCCAAGTTATATGTGGATAATATTGTCAGGCTACATGGTGTACCTGAAAGCATTGTATCCGACAGAGATCCACGATTTACTTCAAAGTTTTGGGAACGATTACAAAAGGCTATGGGTACAACATTGAAGTTCAGTACTGCATTCCATCCCCAGACAGACGGACAGTCGGAGCGTACCATTCAGATTCTAGAAGACATGCTCCGAGCCTATGTAATTGATTTTAAAGGATCATGGGATGAAAAATTATCATTGATCGAGTTCGCTTATAACAACAGCTATCAAGCTACTACACAGATGTCACCCTATGAAGCACTGTATGGTAGAAAGTGTCGAACTCCTCTATTTTGGAATGAAGTGGGAGAACGTAGCATTATTGGACCAGAATTTGTTGAAGAGACTTGTCGAGTGGACGACTTCATCAAGGAAAGAGTGAGAACGACTCAGAATCGTCAGAAGCAATATGCAGATACTCGACGCTGAGACCTTGAGTTTACCGTAGGTGATAAGGTATTCCTCGAAGTGTCACCTATGCGAGGTTTGAAACAGTTCGGATAGAAAGGGAAACTAAGTTCAAGATATGTCGAGCCATATGAGATTCTAGCCAAACGTGAAAAAGTGGCTTAGCAGTTAGCACTACCACCATCCATGTCAGGTGTGCACGATGTATTCCATGTTTCATTATTGAAGAAGTACGTCAGGGACCCAACATACATTTTGGCAGTAGATCCACCTGATTTGACTGATGATTTGACATTTGAAGTAGCACCAACTCAAATCACCAGCCGAAAGGTTCAACGACTACGCAACCGTGACATTTACTATGTCAAAGTCACCTGGAGAAGCCGGGATATAGAAGAAGTCACATAGGAAGAAGAAAATGCAATGCGAAAGCAATACCCTCATCTTTTCGACTCGGAAGGTATGTGCAATTTCGAGGACAAAATTTTTATAAGAGGGGGGGAGTTGTAAGACCCGCACTCCATGAACCCGATCTAAACCTTGAATTCATGTCGTAACAGGTCTTCCATACATCACCGGGCCGGACGGGATGAGCGGATGACAACCAGGTATGAAATCGGACCAAACGAACCAAATTAGGTATGAATTAAGTCATACCAGTCGATGGTACCGGTCTTGGTACCGGTCGACCGGTATAGCCTACGCAGCAGACTACGAAGATCCGAAAATGGATCTCTATGGGTCCCACTTTCCAAATTCCGAACCCTAGGACTTTCCTAATGCTAGGAGGTTTCCTAAACCTAATCTTAGCCTATATAAACCCCTCTAAACCTCCTAGAATCCCTCACATTGATCCTCACAAACCCTAGAGAGGAGAAAGGAGATTGAAGAAGGAGAAGGAGCTAGGAAGGAGAAGGAAGAGCAGTCACTACCGTTCGACGAAGACGAAGAACATCTCACCGCAAATCGACGGTAAGTGCTTAAACCTTCTTCTACTCTATGAACTCTTGTAGGGTTGGTTGTTATTGAATCCATGCCATGCAACGCGGGTATAGACCTAAACCCTATGTTTCCATCAAACCCTAATTTGTTTGGTAAACCCTATAATCAAGTTCTAGGATGAAGACCATCAAAACTAGGACTTGAATGGAGTTGGAACAATTCTAACTCAATGCTCAGACCTAGAATGTGTAGGAGAAACCCTAGAATCAATAGGGGATGACCGATGGAAGTCGAGAAATCGAATGTATGGTCTTCCGGAGACATACCGGTCGACCATACCGGTCGCACCCCCTTGCGACCGGTACTACGATCGGTACCTCTCGGGGACTGGCCTGTGGGGACCGGTTGACCATACCGGTCGCAGGTTTCCCCATAGAGCTGCTACCAGTATCTGCAACCGGTCAGCTCTGTAAGATGTGTTTTGCCATTGTTGGTTTTTCCGACCAACGTAAACCTAATCTAACTAAACCCTAATATCGTATAGGACCTTGTGACGGCACGTTTGGACCTTGTGACGTGAAGTGGACTATCAAACAAGCGTCAGGTGAGGGAACAAGACCTAAACTAACTGGTTAATAATAAATTGTTTTTATTTCTTGAGTCCAATGCCATATTGATTCTATGTGTGTATGCTTGTATGTGCATTCAACATGTCATCCAATATTCCTGCTATAACTGTTCATGCATATTTACTTCTATTTATTACAACATGATATGATGATGATGCTAGGAATAGGCATCTGAATGTTTGTGTATGGTTGGTGCTTGATCGAGCGAGTATCAGGGGAGGTGGTCTCGGTCCCAGTGGTCTCTGACTCTACCGGGGGGCCTTAGCTCTATCTCTAACTCAAGTCTTGCCACTGATATCGTCGTATCGCTATTGCCTTAGCAGAACTATTACGTCATAGAGTATCAGGGGAGGTGGTCTCGGTCCCAGTGGTCTCTGACTCTGTCGGGGGGTCTTAGCTCTATCTCTATGGACGTATTGAGGGATGTTGGGGTGAGGCCTTGGATACACTGTTTGACATTAGGATTGGTTAGTTGCGAGCCCAGTTTGCAGGCCCTCGCCAGCAGGGGCTTACGTGTTAGTATGGATAGAGTATCAGGGAAAGTGTGATGGGGACGTTAATAAACGTTAACCTTTGGCGGGCCTCAGCACTTTAGCTCTATCTCTATTCCATAGTGGGGTGGATGGGGACATCAATAAACGTTAACCTTTGGCAGGCTTCACACCTGTGCATAGGGGCAAGGTGGCCACCGAACCTTTCTATAGCACATTGCAAACTTATACATCAAACCACAGATATGAATTGAAAGCATGCATATGTTTATTGCATTGTTTTGTTTTGCTCACTGAGCCATGATGTGTGCTCACCCTTTCGAATTCGAATATTTTTAGTTGATGATGCAGGTATGACAGTTGAAGACTATATATCCCGCAGACGGGTATGTTGCTGCTATGGAGGCTGAAGACGTAGTGGAGACGCATGACTCCTCATGCGAATGCAACTCATTCATTTTCAATTAGATTCTATATTTTGTTGAACTATTAAGGGAATGTAATTGATACTTTATTTATTTATGTCTCAGTTAATACAACATAATTGGATATTTTATTTATGATTATCACAGTTAGATTCTCAGTTCATTTAATATTAAAGACTTCCGCTATTGTGTATTTACTCTGATTATTAAATGTGGATGTGTATGGTTTAAGTAACACGGACACAGCCTATTGAGATCCTGGTTGAACCATTGGTTATTTAGCGATTCATCACACCATTCTGATTAGTGCGGAATTGGGGTGTGACACGTATCCCCGAAACACTTCATGGAATCCAAACATTTATCAATCAAGCAAGAAATTTATGAATTTTCAGAAAAAAAAATCAAAGTTTTGGGAAGGATTGCAAAAGGCTATGGGTACAACATTGAAGTCCACTCCAGGGTGTGCTAAACTGGGGAAAATGTGGAAACTGGTTATGTTGAAGAGCAAAATCAGAACCTAGAAAGTGGAGAAGGGCAGATCCCTAGGGCACCGACAAACTTGCCAGGCCCTCCTCACACTAACTCGGAGACGATTGTCACAAATTTGGTTTATCAGATGGAAGCTCAGCAGAAGACGTTCCTGGATGAGATGCTGAAGATGTTCAAGCGACCAGGATATATCCCTACAGAAGGCACACCTGAACATAGGGAAAATAACACCACACGGCCAATGGATGGTAGCTCTGGGCCAATGGGCCCCAATGGGCCCAGGACGGAATCTACAACCACCACACCAATTTCCATCGTCGTCTGCCTATCAAGGAGTCTACCCGTACCCACCACCATGGAACGGAATGAATGCACAGGGGCAGAATGACCTAAGCCTAGCGGTGGATAGGTTTCTGAAGCTGAAACCCCCTACTTTCACAGGGAAACCAGGAAAACCACTGTGGCCTGCACAGTGGGTTGCTGAGATGGAAAAGAATTTCCGTCTGATGACCTGTACTGAGGATGAGAAGGTTTTGTTTGCCACGCACATGCTAAAGGAAGATGCAAATGCCTGGTGGAATTCTACCCGGTCATACTTAGAGGTAAAGTACACCCAGATCGATTGGGCAATATTCAAGGGAGCTTTCTTCGATAAATATTTTTCAAAGAGCTTCAGAGATCAAATGGAGAAGGAATTCCTTAACCTGCAGCAATCTCAATCGACTGTAGATGCTTACCAGCAAAGGTATGAAGAGCTATTTTTCTTTGCACCGACAAGCATGCAAGAAGAAGAAACCAAGACTTGTAGGTCCACCATGGGATTATGAGGAAGCATTAGAGAGCACATCTTGGGTCTGGAGAAGAAAGTTTATAATGAGGCTGTGTAGATTGCCAGAGTAATTGAATCCAGTCAAAGAGACAGCTTCTTTGCTCAGAATAGGGGATTAAAGGCCTGCTACTGAGACTTCAGGTGGAGGCAATCATAAACCATTCTGCCCATACAGGGCTCAGTCCACTGTGGCGCCTGCAAGGAATATTACTGCACCACCACCGATACAGTTTACTAAACAGAACTAGAAAGTTAAATGTTTCAACTGTCAATAACTGGGTCATATTGCAAGGACTTGCACTCTACCTAGGAAGCAACCTCCACAGCAAGGAAAGGTATTCGCAGTTACCACTGAAGAGGCAACCGCATCACCTGATGTGGTTATGGGTATGATTCTATCCCTCCCTATTTGTTTTACTGTTGTTATGTTTGAGCATGTAGAACTAAGGGGTAACTAAATTTCAGGGACTGTAAATATAGCTGGTATACCTGCCAGAGTACTCTTTGACTTTGGGGCCACACACTCCTTCATTTCTATTTATTTTGGGAAGCGAATGGAATTACCTGTCAAGTGTTTGAACCCAAGCTTGATAGTTCACTCTCCGTTGGGAGTCGAAGTGGCATTGACTGAATACTATGGGCCATGTATAGTGAGCATTGAGGGCCGAAACCTAGAAGCAAATCTGGTTCAACTCAAAATGGTAGACTTTGACGTCATCTTGGGAATGGATTGGCTTGGCCATCATTCAGCTAGCTTATTATGTGGTGAAAGGAAACTTGTGCTTAAAGATGAGAATGCCAAGAAGTTTAGCTTCACTGGGACCAAGTTACCTAGGAAGCGAAAGTTGATCCTCTCCGCCCTAAAAGCTAAGAGATGCTTAGAGAAGGGAGGAGTGGGGTATGTAGTGTTTTTAGTCGACATAACTGCTGAGGTGCCAAGGATGGAAGATCTAGATGTGGTACAAGAGTTTCCAGATGTGTTTCCAGAAGATCTCCTAGGGCTACAGAGTTCATGATAGACCTGGTGCCAGGGTCGGCACCGGTGTCTAAAACATCGTACAAGATGGCCCCTACCGAATTAAAGGAGTTGAAGACCCAATTACAAGAACTATTAGATAAGGGTTTCATACGACCAAGCATATCACCATGGGGAGCACCTGTATTGTTCGTCAAGAAGAAGGACGGTAGTGTACGGCTATGTATTGACTACCGAGAGCTGAACAAGTTGACCATCAAGAATCGATATCCTTTGTCGAGGATCGATGATCTATTCGATCAGTTACAGGGTGCAAAGGTTTTCTCAAAAATTGATCTCAGATCAGGGTATCACCAATTGAAGATCAAGGCCGGAGATATTCCAAAGACTGCTTTCAGGAGAAGGTATGGGCATTATGAGTTTCTGGTAATGTCGTTCAGGTTGACTAACGCTCCAGCGTCGTTCATGGAACTGATGAACCGAGTGTTTCATGACATGTTGGACACTTCGGTCATCGTATTCATCGACGACATATTGGTCTACTCAAAGGACAGGGAGGCTCATGCAACACATTTGAGAGCAGCCCTACAACGGCTGAGAAGGGAGAAGCTTTATGCCAAGTTCAAGAAGTGTGAATTTTGGCTGAAGGAGGTGGCTTTCTTGGGCCACGTAGTATCTGAAGACGGTATCAAGGTAGATCCAAATAAGATAGCTGCTATAGTAGGATGGGAAGCACCAAAATCAGTTGCGGAGATTCGTAGTTTCCTTGGATTGGCTAGTTACTATAGAAGATTCGTGGAAGACTACTCAAGGATCGTCGTTCCACTTACCAAACTAACCAAGAAAGGAGAAAAATTTATATGGTCAGAGGAGTGCGAGAAATGCTTTCAGACTTTGAAGTCAAGACTAGTCTCTACACCTATCTTGACCATCCCAGCACCAGGTTTACCATTTACCCTATATACAGATGCTTCAGGGCTGGGTCTTGGATGTGTATTGATGCAAGGAGAACAGGTGATTGCCTACGCATCAAGACAATTGAAAGAGCATGAGAAGAATTATCCTACACATGATTTGGAGTTAGCAGCGGTTATACATGCAATCAAGACTTGGAGACACTACCTTTACGGTGAAAAGTTTCAGATTAAATCTGATCACAAGAGCTTAACCTATATTTTCACTCAAAAGGACCTGAATATGAGACAGAGGAGATGGCTGGAATTATTAAAAGATTATGATTGTGACATTTAGTACCATCCGGGTAAGGCAAATGTTGTGGTTGATGCCTTAAGCAGAAAGTGGGCATTGAAACCTGAGGCAGGACCAAGTACAAATGCTGCATTATGTACTATAGCCTCGAGCTCAACAGAGAAGGATAAAGAGTCTATAATAGAGACTGCAAGAAATCCAGTGGAATAGGGCTTAATTCATAAGTTCACATTGATGTTCGCAGCCTTGAAGATCTCATCGGATCTTATAGATGAGGTCAAAGTAGCAATCCTACAGAATCCACACCTCAAGACTGTACAAAAAGATCTAGAGAAGGGTAACAGCAATCCTAACTTTACCTTGGATTCAGAGAAGGTACTCAGGTATCGTGGACGATTATGTATACCTGAGAGTGAGAACTCAAATATCAGAGATCGAGTTATGACAGAAGCTCATTACACTCCATACTCGGTACATCCAGGAAGCACTAAAATATACCATGATTTAAGAAGATTATATTGGTGGAGGGGTATGAAAGCAGATATAGCTCGTTTTGTATTCCAATGTCTGAATTGCCAGCAAGTTAAAGCAGAAAGGCAGAGACCCGCAGGTTTACTACAACCACTATCGGAACCTGCATGGAAGTGGGATTGCATCACAATGGATTTTGTCACTGGCCTACCTTTGACACCAAGGTCAGTGGAAGCAGTATGGGTTATAGTCGATCGACTTACTAAGACAGCTCGATTCATTGCGGTCAGACCTTAGTATACCATGGAGAAGCTGGCCAAGCTATATGTAGATAATATAGTCAGACTTCATGAAGTCCCAGAGAGTATAGTATCTGATAGAGATCCCCGTTTTACATCAAAGTTCTGGAAAGGATTACAGAAAGCTATGGGAACCAAATTGAAGTTTAGTACAGCATTTGACCCTCAGACGGATGGGCAGTTAGAATGAACTATTCAAATTTTAGAAGATATGCTCCGAGCTTGTGCCCAAGATTTCAAAGGAGCTTGGGACGAGAAGCTATCGCTCATCGAGTTTGCTTATAACAATAGCTACCAGGCTACAATTCAGATGGCTCCATATGAAGCACTCTATGGGAAGAAATTTTGTACACCTCTGTTATGGAATGAGGTGGGAGAGAGAATAATTGTAGGACTGGAGTTTGTCAAAGAAACTTATCGAGTGATTGATCAGACCAAGGAAAGAGTGAAGACAGCTCAAGTTCGACAGAAGCACTATGCAGATAACCGACGTCAAGATCTGGAGTTTTCAGTGGGTGACAAGGTATTCTTGAAGATATCACCTGTGCGAGGTCTGAAACGGTTTGGCAAGAAGGGAAAGCTATGCCCTTGGTACGTGGGACCATACGAGATATTGACCAGATGTGGTAATGTGGCATATCAACTGGCTCTACCACCATCCATGCCAAGCGTTCATGACGTGTTCCATGTATCTTTATTGAAGAAGTATGTCAGGGATCCATCGCACATCTTGACAGCAGACCCACCAGACTTGACAGAGGACTTGACATTTGAAGTAATACCTGTGATGCTCACAAGTCGAAAGGTACAACATCTTCGAAGCAAGGATATTCACTATGTGAAAGTGCATTGGAAGAGCCAAGATGTAGAAGAAATTACTTGGGAGGAAGAGAACGCAATGAGAAAGGAATACCCTAACCTTTTCGACGACCAAGGTACGTTCAAATTTCGAGGCCGAAATTTGTTATAAGGGTGGGGGAGTTGTGAAACCTACAACCTACATGCAAATTTTGGGAACAAAATTTCTTTTAAGGGTGGGAGAGTTGTAAGACCTGCACTCCATGAACCCAATCTAAACCTTGATTTCATGTAGTAACAGGTCTTCCAATCATCACGGGGCCAGACGGGACGAGCGGATGACAACCAGGTATGAAATCGGACCAAACGGACCAAATTAGGTATGAATTTAGTCATACCGGTCGATGATACCGGTCTTAGCATTGGTACCGGTCGACCGGTATAGTCAGCAGACTATCAAGATCCGGAATCGGATCTCTACGGGTCCTACTTTGCAAATTCCAAACTCTAGGACTTTCCTAATCCTAGAAGGCTTCCTAAACCTAAACCTAGCCTATATAAACCCCTCTAAACCTCCTAGAATCCCTTCCATTGATCCTCATAAACCCTAGAAAGGAGAAAGAGGCTGATGAAGGAAGAGAAGCTAGGAAGAGCCGATATTGCTATTTCGACGAAGAACACTTTACCGCCAGTCGACGGTGAGTGCTTAAACTTTCTTTTACATTATGACTTTAGGAGTATGACTCTAGTATGGTTAGGTTGCTTTGATCAATACCATGCAAAGCAGGTATTGATCTAAAACCCTATTTTATCATTAAACCCTATTTTGCAGACAAACCCTAATCTAGTCGGTAAACCCTAGATTTGAGTTCAAGGAAGGAGACCGTCAAAGCTAGGGCTTGAATGGAGTTGAGAGCAACTCTAACTTAGTGCTCAGACCTAGAATGTGTAGGAGAAACCCTATGATCAATAGGGGATGATCGACGACAGTCGAGAACCGGACGTATGGTCTTCCGGAGACATACCGATCGACTATACCGGTTGCACCCTGTGCGACCGGTACTACGATCGGTTCCTTCCGGGGGCTGGTCTGTGGGGACCGGCTGACCATACCGGTCGCAGGTTTCCCACAGTGCCGCGATCGATACCTGTAACCGGTCAGCCTTGTGGGAAGTTTTGTAACCTGTTGGTTTTCCGACCAACGTAAATCTATTCTAACTAAACCCTAATATTGTATAGGACTTTGTGATAGCACGTTTGGATCTTGCGACGTGGAGCAAGCTATCAAACGAGCTTCAGGTAAGGAAATCAGACCAAAACCCAAATAATCTAATGGACAGTAAATCGTTGTTAATAACTATGATTCTGTGGATTGATGTTTGTGCATACTCGCATGTCATCCTTTACTTTCAGTTATTATTATTGTTCATGCATACTCGCTATGTAAGAACCATGTTCTAAAACCGGGTCTAAACCATGGTTTAATATGATGACAGGTGTCCCAATTATAACCGGACCGGAGGATGAAGCCGAGTGACGAGCCACTCAAATTTCAGGTAAGAAAAAGAAAAAAAATGCCTAAAATCCATACCGGTCTCACTATACCGGTTGCAGTATAGTGCAACCGGTATGTGCAACCGGTATGGTATACCGGCTGCACTATACCGGTTGTGGGGTCTCCAACTGGTATGTGCGACCGGTATGCCTGACTCCGGCTGTAAACAGACTCCAGTGAGTCTGTCTCTCAGAATGGAAACTTGGAAAATTTCCATTCAGAAGAAAAACCTTCCATGGATGGTCTCCCTCTATTAATAGAGAAGGAGACACTCCATTGCTCCTTCTCAATACCCTAGCCGTCTGGAGAAGAACTGAGAAGGAGCAAGAAGGTGGAGGCCGCCCAAGAAGGAAGAGCACGCCGCCAACCGACAACGCCGGTAAGTGCTGTGTACTGTTAATAATGATAGGAGATCGGATCGGAGCCACGAAGTGGCGCAATGATCCAAAAGGATTATAGTTTCCATTGTTCTTCCTCATTCAAATCTAACCTAGGTTTGATACGATATAGCCGAGATCCGAAGACCACTAGAGGGTTTGGACCTTAGTAAAGGGTAGGAGAAACCCTAGAGACCTAACTGTTAGCCGACAAGGAGGGGAGATCCGAGATCTCGCTCTCGGATCCAAACCGCGGGGTATACCGGATGGACTATAGGTCCAGCGGTATGGCCTTGCGGTATATACCGCAGGCACATACAGGTCTCACTCAGTGAGATCTGAGTGTGACCGGTAAAGTGCAACCAGTATATACCGATCGCACATACCGGTTGCAGTATGTGCAACCGGTATAGTGCCACCGGTATACATACCGGTGGCACATACCGGTCTCACTATGCTGACACCGGTACCTATAATCGGTATGGGTTTCCGAGCCTCGTTTGCTTCGCCAAACCTGGTTCCGACCCCTGAAACTTTAATAAATGAATTCTAACATAAATATGTGATTATGTAGGACCTGTAGACACTGTGAGTAAGCTCTCTGACGCAGAACGGGATCAGTATCACGGGTCAGGTAAGGGACAAGACCCCAAACTTAAATTAAATAAAGAACAGTAAGCCTTTGTGAATAAGTTATGGATTTATATGTTTGCTTGATGTCTGTGCATCTCACATGCCATGTAGTTAATGTTTTTGTTAATATTACCTGTTCATGCATTTCATATGCTAGGATTGTTGGATGTTAGGCATGTGTATGTTTTAGTTAGTATGTGGAATGTGAAGGGGATGTGCCCTGGATATATCCACAGCTAACACTTTTCTCGTATCGTCTTTTACCTTAGCAACTCAGTGCGAATAGGGTATCAGGGGGAGGACGTGGGATTGTGGTTCTTCCTGCCCACTAGACTCGAGCCCTATCTCTATGTCGTAGGGGGTTGTGCTGGGGTAGGGTTATATAGTATTTACCTTAGCAGACTTGGTGCGAATAGGGTATTAGGGGGAGGACGTGGGATTGTGGTTCTTCCTGCCCGCCAGACTCAAGCCCTATCTCTATGTCGCAGGGAGCGTGCTGGGATAAGGCTAATGATATTGTATTGACATCTAGGACTGGTTAGAAACGGAACCCACTTGCAAGCCCTTGCCAATAGGGGTTTAGGTATTGGTACGGTATGGGGTATCAGGGGGAGAACGTGGGATTATGGTTCTTCCTGCCCGCCAGACTCGAGTCCTATCTCCATACCGGAGTGAGTGATGTGGGGCAACAGCAGTACTGTGGTAGGTGCCTGACTGTTGGGTGTGCTCACACTCTCGTGCATGGAGGTGCGGTGGCCGCCAAACCTTACGATAGCATATTTGCAAGTTATACTTGGCCCAAAATGTAATGTTATCTCATGCATATTGTACTGTTGCATTGGTCTTGTACTTACTGAGCTAAGTTGTGAGCTCACCCAAAATATATATATTTCTTTTCAGATTTGGATGCAGGGTACACCATTGATGACTTCATGGCTGCTCCAGCATACGGCACTGTAGTTGCCATTGATACCCAGGCAGTGGAGGACGAGCATGATGCGTCATGCGAGTGCTCGTTTTGTGTTTACTCCCAGTGACTTGGTTATTTTTCTGTTTAAGCATTGTAATAATTACTATTTAAATTTTGATGGATGATGGAATAAGTTGGATATTTATTTTAAGTTACAATTAGATCTCGGCTCATTTATTTATTTCCGCTGCTATGTATTATTCTCTGATTTTGTTAGATTGCTTGAGAATGATTGGTTGACACGGTCTATTGAGATCCTGGTGTGAACCGTGGCCTAGAGCCGGTTCACTCACACTTTTGGTTCATCCGAAATTGGGGTGTGACAACTTGGTATCAGAGCCCGAGGCTCTGTCCAGCTAATCATTCTGCATCTAACTGTGTCCAATGAGCTGAGTTAGGAAAATAAAAACTTTAATAAGAACACACCATAAGCTTGTTTGATGCCTGAGACTTAAGAAAGATGCATAATATACATATAATGGAAGAACAATTATAAACATTGAAGAATTTAAAGGAAACAAATTCATCATTTCATAAAAATTTCTTCAAGTACTAGTGAACAACAGAGTACAGTCCACAAGTCGGACAGTTACTCTAGTAACAACATGAAATACATGAAAATCAAATAAAAACTACATCTGCCTAAGGTGGTGTAGCAGGCCTGGAAGGTACCGGGTCTGCAATATCATAGTCCCGCTCGTATACCTCTCTGAGCCAATGAACCTGGTCCTATGTGACCCGTAGGCTACGAGCTAAACGCCCCAACTCCTGACCCATCTCACGCTGAGAATCCATGAGTCCTCTCTGGGTATCAAGAATGTCCCTCTGGGTATCAAGAATGTCCCTCTGGGTATCAAGGATGACTCTCTAGGTATCTCTGATTTCTGAAAACATGCTCGTCACAGGGTCCGAAGGGGGATGGGATGGTCCAGCCACTGAAGAAGGCCTGGATGACCTAGCAACTGGAGAAGGCCTAGATGGTCCGGCAACTGGAGAAGGCCTGGAAGGTCCTGCAACTGGAGAATGCTGGGGTGCAGGTGCTGGGATGTCCTCCATGTGTGCATCCTCATCATCTCCCATCTCGACTGCCTCTGCTGCTACTGCAGCTGCTGCTACTGCAAGGGCTGCATGGTTCCTAGGTAGGAGAGGACGAGCCTGTAACTCCTCGTCACTGAGCTCCAGATCGTCCATCTGCATCTTATAGATGGCCTCGACATCTATATCAGAACTCATGGTGATCTCCCCAGCCAACTCACCCCGCATGTCCACACCCAGACACTGTAGCAAAGCTGTGATCAACCTACCATAGGGGAGATTGCCCGATACACCAGACATGGTCGCATGAATCATAACTCGCATAATCAAAAAAGGCAAGCAAACCCGTTGCCGAGTATCCACACAGTAGGTGAGGTACTGAGTCAACTGGGATAACTCTCCATAATGTCCACTCTGGGGAACAATGTTATTCTGAATAATCCGACAAAAAAGACGAGGTTGAGGACGTAGGTTGGAAGCCAACATGACTCTACCAGGCAACAAGATCTGAGCGGCAATGGCTGCCCGCAAGTTCTTAGTGAGATACCCTTTGGCCCTGGGCGGACAATAAATGAGTTCCCCATCATCAGGAATCTCTAGAAGGGCCGTTAACTCGGCGACGTTAAATGAAATCATCACCTCTTTCACATAGCTGGTGATGCGAATATCTCTGGCATGTTCCCAATCCTCCAAGTCACCTTCCACCTCCAGGTTGGTGAAGAATAATTTTACCAAGTTGGGACGAGTAGTCTCCCTATACTGGAGAAGGGGTAACCAACCTACTATCCCAAAAGCAGACTCCACATCAAAGCGGTGAAGATGCTCCAAGTTGACAAAACGGCCTGATTCGATATGCTTTGCTCGAAACTATGCTGAGCGTGAAGCGGCCGCCTCTGACCGGAAGAACCTCTCATCATATAAGACAGGAGGCAGATGTGGCATGTGCATACCAGGCATATACGATCATTTCCCCACTCCACGATGACCAAACATAGTGTATCTGTTAAACAAAGAACCAGAGTCAGTTAGAGACAAATATAGAAAATGGTGAAAAATCCTAACAACATACCGAATATGAATGAAACAATCTATGGAGGTGGTACAATGCTAATATAGGTTAAACAAATTCATAAAAACAGAGAAATGAAGGTATAATAACAAAATTTGTCAAAAATCTCGAAAAAAACCTAGAAACCTAGGTTAAAAAGTCAAAATTTTTAGGTTTCCTTTAAACCAACCGATAAAATTTAAAATTGGTTGAGGGGTTTTACACATTTAGACCCCTAAAACATTTCTCAAGCAAAGAAAGAAGTTTTCTATGGCTAAAAACTTCCAAATCAAGAAAAACCTAGATTTTGGTATAAAAGACGATGGAAAAATTTCTAAAGAAGAGAGAAGCTATATGCAAAATTCAAGAAATGTAAATTTTGGTTAAAGGAAGTGGCCTTCCTAGGTCACGTGGTTTCTGCTGAAAGAATTAAGGTAGACCCCAGTAAAATTTCAGCCATTGTAGGATGGGAGGCGCCGAAGACAGTTGCTGAAATTCGTAGTTTCCTGGGCTTAGCTGGATACTACAGAAGGTTTGTGGAAAATTATTCCAAGATTGTTGTTCCACTCACCAGATTGACCAAAAAGGGGGAGAAGTTCATATGGACCGATGAATGTGAGAAATGCTTCCAGATGTTGAAGTCAAAACTGGTATCAGCACCTATATTGATTATTCCAGCCCCAGACCATCCATTTACATTATATACAGATGCTTCAGGCCTAGTACTGGGTTGTGTGCTGATGCAAGGAGAGCAGGTGATAGCCTATGCCTCAAGACAGCTGAAAGAGCATGAGAAGAACTACCCTACACATGACCTAGAATTGGCAGCAGTTATTCATGCTATCAAGACATGGCGGTACTACCTGTATGGCGAGAAATTCTAGATTAAGTCTGACCACAAAAGCCTGACATATCTGTTCACTCAGAAAGAACTGAACATGAGGCAGAGGAGGTGGCTTGAATTACTCAAAGACTACAACTGTGACATTCAGTATCACCCTAGTAAAGCTAACATTGTAGCTGATGCACTGAGCAGGAAATGGGCATCGAACCCTGAAGCAGGACCAAGTACAAATGCAGTGTTGTGCGCTGTTGTTTCTGGTTCATCAGATGATGAAGAACAACTCTTAATAAAGTCAGCAGATGATCCTATTGAGCAAGGGTTGATACACCAGTTTACCTTAATGTTTGCAGCATTGAAGATTTTGCCCGACCTGAAGGAAGAATTAAAGGCAGCAGTCTTACAGGACCCATACCTCAGGACAGTTCAAGAGGATTTGGAAAAGGGTCGAGCCAATCCTGATTTTATTCTAGATGCAGACAAGGTACTCAGATATCATGGGCATTTGTGCAAACCTGAGGATGAAGATCTGGAAATCCAAAATCAGATTATGTTGGAAGCTCACTCCACCCCATATTCAGTACACCCTAGAAGCACGAAAATGTACCACGACTTGAAAAGGTTGTACTGGTGGAGGGGTATGAAAGCTGATGTGGCCCGACATGTATTTCAATGTTTAAACTGTCAGCAAGTTAAAGCAGAAAGACAGAGGCCTGTAGGATTACTACAACCATTACCCGAGCCAGCATGGAAATGGGATTGTATAACCATGGATTTCGTCACTGGATTACCTATGACTCCGAGGTCGGTAAATGCAGTATGGGTAATTGTAGATCGCCTCACCAAAACAGCCAGATTTATCCCTGTCAGACCACAATATACTATGGACAGGTTGGCAAGGTTGTACGTGGACAATATAGTCAGGCTCCACGGGGTTCCAGAGAGTATTGTGTCTGACCGAGATCCACGCTTCACATTTAAGTTCTGGGAAGGACTTTAGAAGGCAATGGCGATGAAACTAAAGTTTAGCACCGCTTTCCACCCTCAAACTGATGGTCAGTCGGAGAGGACCATTCAGATCCTAGAAGACATGCTTCAGGCATGTGCTATCGACTTTAAGGGGGCTTGGGATGAGAAGCTTTCACTCATTGAGTTTGCCTACAACAACAGCTACCAGTCTACGATCCAGATGGCCCCATATGAAGCCTTGTATGGCAAGAAATGTCGGACACCTTTATTATGGGACGAAGTTGGAGAAAGACGGATCGTAGGACCAGAATTTATGGAAGAAATCTGCAAGGCAGTAGATCAAATCAAGAACCGAGTAAAAACAGCTCAGGTGCGTCAGAAGCACTATGCTGATAACAGACGATGGGACCTTGAATTCATGATTGGTGACAAAGTGTTCTTAAAGGTGTCACCAGTAAGAGGCCTGAAGCGGTTCGGCAGAAAAGAAAAATTGTGTCCTAGATATGTGGGACCATATGAAATTCTGTCCCGATGTGGCAAAGTAGCCTATCAACTTGCATTGCCACCAGCGATGTCTAATGTTCACGACGTCTTCCACGTGTCCTTACTGAAGAAGTACGTGAGAGACCCCTCACACATTCTTATTGCAGACCCCCCAGATTTGACAGAAGACTTAACCTTCGAGGTGGTGCCAATCCAGCTCATTAGTAAAAAGGTACAACCACTTCGAAGGCGAGCTATCCATTATGTCAAGGTAGTTTGGAAAAGTCAGGACGTAGAAGAAATTACTTGGGAAGAGGAGGATGCCATGCGACAAGCGTATCCCCATCTTTTCGAGTCTGAAGGTACGTGTAATTTCGGGGACGAAATTTCTTTTAAGGGTGGTAGAGTTGTAAGAACCAAGTTCTAAAACTGAGTCTAAACCATGATTTAATATGATGACAGGTGTCCCAATTATAACCGAACCGGAGGATGAAGCCGAGTGACGAGCCACTCAAATTTCAAGTAAGAAAAAGAATAAAAAATGCCTAAAATCCATACCAGTCTCACTATACCGGTTGCAGTATAGTGCAACCGGTATGTGCAACCGGTATGGTATACCGGCTGCACTATACCGGTTGCGGGGTCTCCAACCGGTATGTGCGACCGGTATGCCTGACTCCGGCTGTAGACAGACTCCAGTGAGTCTGTCTCTCAGAATGGAAACTTGGAAAATTTCCATTCTGAGGAAAAACCTTCCATGGATGGTCTCCCTCTATTAATAGAGAAGGAGACACTCCATTGCTCCTTCTCAATACCCTGGCCGTCTGGAGAAGAACTGAGAAGGAGCAAGAAGGTGGAGGCCGCCCAGGAAGGAAGAGCACGCCGCCAACCGACAACGCCGGTAAGTGCTTTGTACTGTTAATAATGTTAGGAGATCGGATCGGAGCCACGAAGTGGCACAATGATCCAAAAGGATTATAGTTTCCATTGTTCTTCCTCATTCGAATCTAACCTAGGTTTGATACGGTATAGCCGAGATCCGAAGACCACTAGAGGGTTTGGACCTTAGTAAAGGGTAGGGGAAACCCTAGAGACCTAACTGTTAGCCGACAAGGAGGGGAGATCCGAGATCTCGCTCTCGGATCCAAACCGCGGGGTATACCGGATGGACTATAGGTCCAGCGGTATGAACTTGCGGTATATACCGCAGGCACATATAGGTCTCACTCAGTGAGATCAGAGTGAGACCGATAAAGTGCAACCGGTATAGTGCCACCGGTATACATACCGGTGGCACATACCGATCTCACTATGCTGAGACCGGTACCTGCAACCGGTATGGATTTCCGAGCCTGGTTTGCTTGGCCAAACCTGGTTCCGACCCCTGAAACTTTAATAAATGAATTCTAACATAAATATGTGATTGTGTAGGACCTGTAGACACTATGAGTAAGCTCTCTGACGCAGAACGGGATCAATATCACGCGTCAGGTAAGGGACAAGACCCCAAACTTAAATTAAATAAAGAACAGTAAGCCTTTGTGAATAAGTTATGAATTTATATGTTTGCTTGATGTATGTGCATCTCACATGCCATGTAGTTAATGCTTTTGTTAATATTACCTGTTCATGCATTTCATATGCTAGGATTGTTGGATGTTAGGCATGTGTATGTTTTAGTTAGTGTGTGGAATGTGAAGGGGATGTGCCCTGGATATATCCACAGCTAACACTTTTCTCGTATCGCCTTTTACCTTAGCAAACTCAGTGCGAATAGGGTATCAGGGGGAGGACGTGGGATTGTGGTTCTTCCTGCCCACCAGACTCGAGCCCTATCTCTATGTCGTAGGGGGGTTGTGCTGGGGTAGGGTTATATAGTCTTTACCTTAGCAGACTTGGTGCGAATAGGGTATCAGGGGGAGGACGTGGGATTGTGGTTCTTCTTGCCCGCCAGACTCGAGCCCTATCTCTATGTCACAGGGAGCCGTGCTGGGATAAGGCTAATGATATTGTATTGACATCTAGGACTGGTTAGAAACGGAACCCACTTGCAATCCCTTGCCAATAAGGGTTTAGGTATTGGTACGGTATGGGGTATCAGGGGGAGGACGTGGGATTGTGGTTCTTCCTGCCCGCCAGACTCGAGTCCTATCTCCGTACCGGAGTGAGTGATGTGGGGCAACAGCAGTACTGTGGTAGGTGCCTGACTGTTGCGTGTGCTCACACTCTCGTGCATGGAGGTGCGGTGGCCGCCAAACCTTACCATAGCATATTTGTAAATTATACCTGGCCCAAAATGTAATGTTATCTCATGCATATTGTACTGTTGCATTGGTCTTGTACTTACTGAGCTAAGTTGTGAGCTCACCCAAAATATATATATTTCTTTTCAGATTTGGATGCAGGGTACACCATTGATGACTTCATGGCTGCTCCAGCATACGGCACTGTAGCTGCCATTGATACCCAGGCAGTGGAGGACGAGCATGATGCGTCATGCGAGTGCTCGTTTTGTGTTTACTCCCAGTGAATTGGTTATTTTTCTGTTTAAGCATTGTAATAATTACTATTTAAATTTTGATGGATGATGGAATAAGTTGAATATTTATTTTAAGTTACAATTAGATCTCGGCTCATTTATTTATTTCCGCTGCTATGTATTATTCTCTTATTTTGTTAGATTGCTTGAGAATGATTGGTTGACACGGTCTATTGAGATCCTGGTGTGAACCGTGGCCTAGAGCAGGTTCACTCACACTTCTTGTTCATCTGGAATTGGGGTGTGACACGCTCTGCTAGGATGTGATTGTTAGGCATGTGATTATTTTCGTTGGTGTGTGGAATGGGAAGGGCCTGGGGTCTGGGATCATTCCTCACACTAACACCTTTTCGTAGTATTCTATCTTAGCATGCTTGGTGCGGGTAGGGCATCAGGGGGAGGACGTGGTATTGTGGTCTCCGGCATGGCCACCAGACTCTAGCTCTATCTCTATGCCGTAGGGAGTTATGTTGGGATAGGGTCTATCTGTCGTTTTGTTCTGTCTTAGCATGCTTGGTGCGGGTAGGGCATCCGGGGGAGGACGTGGTACTGTGGTCTCCGGCCTAGCCACCAGACTCTAGCTCTATCTCTATGTTGTAGGGAGCTGTGCTGGGATAGGGCCTACTGTGATGACATATAGGATTGGTTAGTTGCGAGCCCAGTTTGCAAGCCCTCGCCAACAGGGGCTTACGTGTTGGTATGGATAGAGCATCAGGGGAGGTGGTGGACGCCTTAGCTCTATCTCTATTCCATGGTGGGTGCATGTGGGACGGCAGTGGTGTAATCTACTATACGACTTCACACACTCGTGTATAGAGGTGCGGTGGCCGCCAATCCTTTCTATAGCACATTGCAAGCTTAAACCAGACCATGATATAATATGATTGTGACTCATGCATATGAATGTTACACTGTCTGATTGTCTTACTAAGCTAAGTTGTGAGCTCACCCTTGTATATATACATATTTTTAGATGTTGATGCAGGTTACACGGTGGATGACTACATGAGCATACCGGCGTATGGAGGCGTGGCTGCTCTGGATGTGCAAGCAGGAGAGGACGAGCATGACGCTTCATGCGAGTTCCCTTTCTGCGTGTACCTTTAGGATTTTATTTGATTTTATTTATTTTAATTATTTTCAGTTGGGATGAAGTTGATGTAAAGATATTATTTATGTTTTGGTTAGTTGAATAATTGAATATTTTATTTAAATTATCAATAGATTACTCAGTTCATTTTATTAAAGACTTCCGCTGTATTTATTATTATTTTGATTGTGGTTATGTGCAATGGTTTGTATGAGTGGACACGGTCATATTGAGTTCCTGGTGTGAGCCATTGGTTCAGTGACGATTCACTTACACTTCTGGTTCAGCCAGAATTGGGGTGTGACAAATACTCCCAAGATAATGAGCATTCAAAGGGGCTCTATTCAGAATTGGCATAACAGCTTCTTCTTCGTTGGGCAGAGAGATGGATCTCCTTTTCTCATTAGCAACGAATGGGGCTTTCTCGACAACGACGAGACCCAAATTTTGAATAAAAGTCCTAAATCTTCATATTATGACTCTAAATCATATGACCTAGCTGACGAGCAGGATGCTAGTATGTTGTTGTCTCACCATGAGCTCGCCGCTTATGAGTTTTGCTTTCCCGCACGTCAACCGCTTCCAGGAGTGAGAGTTGAGACTCGAGTTAAGGCTGAGGAAGAAGACATCTATGCCTGGATTGATAACTGAAATCAAGAGGAAGAGAAGGAAATGTCCTCTGTCTCTGGTAAAGTTTATATGAATGTGAACATTTTTCGTTTGTCGCTTGCTATTTTTGGCCATCAATAATTCTTTTTTGCACCATTATAGTGAGCAAAGTAAAAGTAGATTTGGGTTTACTGAGGAATAAGGGCATCACCATTGCTGAACCTCAGATTGATTCTTCAACAGGGCCCCAAATGGTCTCGAAAAAGCCTCTGCACTCAAGAAGAGTTACTAGGGCTTCTCAACATCTGAAGGCAAGGATCTTAGAGGAAAATGAATTTGTTCAAAAACGGAGGAGACAACCATTGCCTTCGATCTGACTGGTGGGAGAGCTCAGTAAGGTTCAAACATCATTTTGTGACTTGACTGAAGATCATCCGATAAGTCTCTCAGAAAGGGCTACTTTGCAGATTTCTTCTCATAACGATCCCAAAGAGGGAATCTATCTTCCAGAATGGTCGGTGAAGATTATTGATAGCGGCATCCTTGATGCTTGGGTGGCTTGAGAGCTCCTTCAAGGGAGTTTCCTTCCTGAAGACAAAAAATGCACCACCAGTAGTTCTTTTAAAGAATTAAACAATGAGATTTCTTCATCGCTCTGTAGTGTAGGTTCTCCACCTTTACACGTATCCCAACATTTTCTTTTTAATTACTAATAATTCTTCTGTTTGAATATAGCTCGTTACTTCTCTTCGTGAAACTTCCACGAGACTTGAATCTCTGGAAGGTGAATGTGTAGAGGCAAATAAGAAGTATGAAAACGAGATTCGCCAGTCTGATAGGCTGCATTCACTGCTGAAGACAGCAGAAGGTGCACTCGCAAAGGAGAAGGATAGGAGGAAAGATGAGAAAAACTCTTTAAGAGCTAGAACTTGTAAAGCCTTGCAGAGGGTAATTGCTTTAGAGAGGGAGAAAGTGCAATGGTTGGAGGAGAAAATTGTGCTAGAAAAGGAAAGGGACAATTTGGACAGGGTGTTCATTCAGCTGGTTCAAAGTTCCATTACTGAGTATAAGGAATCAGAGGATCTGAAGAAACTGATCCATAAAGGGGATGATTTTGCTGCTATTCGAAAAGAGAGCAATAAAGTGACTTTCAAGAAGACTTTCTGTGAATTACGTGAATTTGTAAGAGCGAAAGTCCCTCACTTTGATTTCTCCGAATTTGGTGATGAGCCAGCTTCTTCAGATGATGATTAGCACAACACCACATACACAAATTCTTCATTCTCATGGATGAGATTACAATCTTTTTTATTTGAATGTGAAAGAACTTTGTCCCTATATGGGTCCTTCAAGTATTTGACATCCCTGCTTTTTTTTTTTTTTTTTTAATCTGTAAGTATCCTACTTCAAAAGGAAACAAAGTTTAGCTCAAAAGTTAATACAGTTTTAGCCTCACTTTGGGCCCGCTTTTGCTGCCTTAGCTTTTTTGCCATCTCTATATTGTCTGCATTTGCTCTTTTGTCTTATTATAGAATGTCAAATCCCGAGGTTTGCAGTATATGTGTGTGTGTGTGTGTGTGTGTGTATAATTCCCCCCAAGTTCGTGTTGAATGTACAAAGTACATTTAATGTGAACTAATATTCGTAGCTGCTCTTTTGCGCGAGTTGTACCCCCCATATCGATCAATTCTTGTAGAGCAAAAAGTGAGCGATATAGAGTTGTATTGGAGACAAAAGAGACTGAATGTAAAGTATATTTTATTCAAAATAACCACTTTGCATCAATGATAGAATTTCCAAAAAAAAAATTATGTGCCATGGCTTTACAATGGGCGTACCATTTAATTTGCTTAGATGATACGACCCTGGTCGAGTTGCTCGAACAATTTTATATGACCCTTCCCAATTTGGCTATAGCTTTCCTTGTTAGGAAGGTGTAGATAGAGATGCTCATCGGAGAACTCAGTCCCCAACCTGAAATTGACGAGTTTTAACTCGCGAGTTATAGTATCGCACTACCTTGTGCTTGTAGTTGAGTATGTTCAGTGTTGTGCTTTCTTAAACGTTTATAAGTAAGTTGAGATTTTCACGCAGGTCTTCTGAGTGTGCTTCTTCATCGTAATTGAAAATACGATAAGTTGGGAAGGTAATTTCTACTGGTACAATGGCTTCTACTCCGTAGACCAACATAAAGGGAGTTTCTTCCATAGCTGTGCGACTTGTCCGATATGACCATAAAACACTTGGTAATTCCTCGTACCATAATCCTTTCTTGTTCTTTGCAAGTCATTTTGCCAAGGAACGACCAAGCTCCTTATTCACGGTTTTCGTCTGGCCGTTTGATTCGGGATGATACACCGAAGTAGGTCGATTCTCTATGTTGAAGCCATTACAAAGAGCTCTGAATTGCCTTCCCTTGAATGGAGGTCCATTGTTTGTAATGAACACTCATGGAACTCCAAACCTATAGATAATATTAGGTCTGATGAAGTTCACCACGTGCTCTGCATCTATGGAGGTTACTGCTTCAGCCCCAATCTACTTAGAGAAGTAGTTTACTGCTACCAACAAATTATTCTTTCCTAAACAAGATGATGGAAATGGACCAACAATATCCAATCCCCAAATTGCGAAAGGAAGTGGGCTATAAATAGACTGCAATTGTTCGGAAGGGTTGTGTGATAAGTCTAGATGCTTCTAGCATTGCACGCAATCTTGTGTGAACTTCTAGCAATCTTTAACCATTGTTGGCCAGTAATAACCTTGTCACAGTAATTAGTGACTCAAGGTTTTACCCCCCGAGTTAACTCATATTCTAGCGTGTACGTCTTCAATGGCTATCTGGGCCTCCTCTGGGGTAAGACACCTCAAAAGTAGCCTTATGAATGATTTCTTGTATAAGATTTCATCAATCACCACATAATACTTAGATTTCTGTAAAATACATCTTCTTCTTTTTGAACATCTAATAGAATTCCTTCAATTAAATACGACTTAATAGGGTCTATCCAAGTCGTGGATGTATCCAGTTGTTGGATCTCAGGATCTTCTTTTATACTTGACTTGGTTAATACATCAATATAAACCGACTTATCCAACTCGGTTAAGTCTTCATTTTATAATCGGGATAATGCATCTACTTCAACATTATCCCTTCTATCTATATTATGAATTTCATATTCATCAAAAATAGAGAGAGTTGATCTAACCTTTGCAAGGTACAATTGAAGATGCTCCTGCTTAGCTTCATATTCCCCCTTTACTTGGTTTACAACGACTTACGAATCACTGTAAATTTGAAGTCATTGAACCATCAAGCTTTTTGCAAGTCGCAAACCCGCTAATAATGCTTCATATTTCGCAACATTACTTGAAGCATCGAACTCAAATCTTAGTGCGACACATACTTTAAAGTCTCAGGACTTGTTAAAATTACTCCTGCTTCTGACTGCTAGAGGCTTGAAGATCTATCAACGTGCAACACCCACTTTGTCGAAGGTGTAGTTTGTACTTTCTTTTTAGGCTGCTCCAAGATTTTCTCTTCCATACTCTTATCGACTTCTACAATTTCTTCTATGGGCATTTCAAGAATAAAGTCGGCTAAAGCTTGCTCCTTAATTACCGTCCTTGGTTGATAGTCGATTTCAAATTCAGTAAGTTCAATTGCCTAATTCACTAGTCGACCCGATATGTCAAGTCGTGCCAATATCTTCTTCAAGGGCTTGTCTATTAGTATGACTATTGTTTGGGCCTAAAAATATGGCCTTAACTTTCTAGCAGCAACTACCAAGGTAAGAGTCAATTTTTTACTGGTTTGTACCTAGTTTCAACATCGAGCAACACCTTGCTGATGTAATAGATTGGTCATTGATTCTTGTCAACTTTTTAAATAGGATGGCACTAACTAAAGCGGGTAAAGTTGCTAGGTAGAGTTGAATCTCTGGCATGGTTAGAACTGAAGGAGTTGTGAGGTATTTCTTTAACTCATCAAAAGCTTTTTGACATTCTTCCATCCATTCGAATTTCTTGGAACCCTTCAATGTCTTAAAGAAAGGTAAACAACGATCTGCAGACCTGGACATAAATCGTTCAAGGGTTGCAATACGACCTGTGACTCCCGAATTTGCTTTGGCTTAGATGGCGCCTTCATCTCCAAAATTGCTTCAATCTTCGTGGGATTTGCTTCAATTCCTCTCTAGGACATTATAAAATCGAGGAATTTTCTAGAGTGCACCCTAAAGGCATATTTGGCTAGATTTAACCTCATCTGATGTTTTGGAAAGACTTTGAAAGCTCATTGTAAGTCATTTAAATGACTAGAGATCTTTTTTCTTTTAACCAAGAAATCATCTACATAGACTTCCATGTTTTGACCAATCTGATTCTCGAACACCTTATTTACTACTAGTCGTTGGTTAATGGCTCCGACATTCTTCAAGCCGAATGGCATGACTGTATAGCAATACAAGCCATCTTTGGTTATAAAGGAAGTGCTTTCCTCATCTGACTTGTGCATCTTTGTCTGGTTATAACCAGAGTAAGCATCCATGAATGTGAGCATTTCATGACCTATAGTGGCATCAATTAGTTTATCTATCAGAGACAAAGGGTAATAGCCTTTAAGGCACACTTTATTTATATCGATAAAGTCAACACATATGCACCACTTCTCATTAGACTTTGGCACCATTACAACATTATACACCCATTATGGGCACTTGACTTGTCACACCCCAAATTCTGAATCAACCAGATTGGTGTGATGAACCGTTTATGGACCAACGGTTTAACTAGGATCTCGTATAGGCCGTGCCCATTTAATTAAACCAAATACAACCACAACCATAATCAGAGTAAATAAACAATAGCGGAAGTCTTTAATATTAATGAACTGAGTATCTAACAGTGATAACATAATTAATTATCCAATTATCTCTAAATGACTCAAGATATAAAATAAAATAAAATAAAATAATCGATTACATGTTCTGATAACCCAACAACTAAATCTAATCGAAAACATATGAGTTGCACTCGCACGACGAATCATGCGACTCCACCATAGCTTCCACATCCATCACAGCAACATGTCCGTACATTGGTGCATTCATATAATCTTCCACGGTAGGACCTGCATCATCAACAAAAAATGTTCGACGTCGAAAGGGTGAGCACACATCATGGCTCAGTGAGCAAACAAAACAATGCAACAAACATATGCATGCATTCAATTCATGTCTTTGGTCTGGTTTATAAGTTTGCAATGTGCTATAGAAAGGATTGGTGGCCACCGCACCTCTATACATGAGTGTGTGAATCTGCCCAATGGATCAAACACCATTGCCTTCCCACATGCACCCATCATGGAATAGAGAAAGAGCTAAAGTGTCCGGATGAAACATCGCATAACACTTCCCCTGATGCCCTACCCATACCAACACGTAAGCCCCTATTGGCGAGGGCTTACAAACTGGGCTCGCAACTAACCAATCCTAATGCCAAATAATGTATCCAAGGCATCACCCTAGCATCCCTCAATACATCCATAAAGATAGAGCTAAGGCCCTCCGGCAGAGTCATAGACTACACGGTCCGAGACCACCTCCCCTGATGCCCTACGACATAATAGTTCTGCTAAGGTAATGGCGATACGACGATGTTAGTGGGCAAGACTTAAGTAGAGATAGAGCTAGAGTCTGGTGACTAGGATGAACCACAGTGTCACGTCCTCCCCCTGATGTTCCACTCGCATCAAGCACACTAACCACACGCATACATTCACATATCTATTCCTAACATCATCATCATCATCATGTTATAAAGAAACATAATTAAAAATGCATGAGCAGTAATAGCAGGAATATTGGATGACATGTGAAATGCACATTACAAGCATATAAACATAGAATCATTCATGGCATTAGACTCAATAAGTAAAACGGTTTGTTATTGGCCAATTAATTTAGGTCTTGTTCCCTCACCTGTTACAATTCTTGATGTCCTTCCAAGCCTTGAAATTCTTTTTGAATTGATTTAACAACCTAAAAGTTATATGAATTTAAGTTAGAGTTCATATGTGACATGCTACAGTAGTCAAAAATTGAAACAGAGCACTGATAGATGTCTGATTGGTCCTATGGTCTCATGCTGTATCGACCTTATTGTCTACGGTCGATACCCTACGGTCGCATATGGTGCGACCATAGCTGCGACCATATGATTTCTGAAATCTTTCTGAATGCCTATGGTCGATCCTCTGGTCATACTGGTCATACTATGGTCGACCGTAGCTGCGACCTTGAGATTCTGGTCACAATCTACGTGAAATTTGAGTTCTTCCTGGGTCAATTCTTCTGTTCTTCAATGGGGTTTATTCTAAAGTCATCCTATGGCCATCATTAGTAATTTCTTATCAACCCTAATCATCAAATTCACTCCTCATGGGTCTCCTTGGGATTTTCTCAAGGAAATCACATAGATCATAATAGGTTGATATGGCCTATCCTCCATAGAAATCTTATTCCTTAGAGTTTACATCTCCAGAGATTCATTTTATACCTTTGCCTGTGATAAAGAGTCAATCCCTTTTCAACAAACTTTTCTCCTTAGATTTTTCTTCTTCTCCTTCTCTTCCTTCTCTTCCTTCTCTTTCTCTAGGGTTTACTAATGTTCTAAAAGAGTGAAAAATGATTGAGGGACGTCGTTTATATAGAGGAAAACTCTCCATATAAAGTCCTCTTTCAATTAGGAAAGCAATCCCTTAGTTTAGAAAAGTTTTCAAAACTGGGAGTCTGATTTGGGTTCTCACGGTCGATCATATGGTCGCATAAACCGTCGACCGTAAGGTCGAAATCATCGACCGTGGGATTCTGGATTTGAGATTTTTGGTTCCCTTCTTTATGGTTGACCATACTTACCCAGGCATGCAACCTTAGGTACGTTTTTAGTGTTTTTAACTCGATTCTCATACCTGGTTTGTGATCTATCTTCACACGCTCAGTCCACTTGGTCCAAGAATGATGGGAAGACCTGGCACGACACGGTTATACCAAGTTAGTGTAGTGCGGGTCTTACATGACTTCTCGGATAAACCCTGCTGCCAAGAGTTTGTCAACCACTGATGATAGCCTCACATTCTAGAGCAAAATTCTACTTTTTCTACTACACTGGTTTGAACAAGCTATCGATGCTCAATTTGTGCTCCATCATCTTTCTGGATATCCCAAGCATGTTAGAAGCTGACCATGTGAAGATATCCATGTTGTCTTTGAGGAAGGTAATCGTCTTTTCTTTCTACTTCTCTGTGAGAGCTGATCCAACCTGAAAGTATCTTTCCAGTTCTTCATCGAAAATCCAAACTTTAATATGTTCCTCTGTAAGAGTTCCTCTCTCCTGTTGCAAGTCATCACGTAGATCTTTTACTATGATGCTGTTTGTAGAGTGCTTTTTCTCACTTTCGTCTAAGTCATCTAGGTCGGTTAAGTAACAATGTCGTGACAGTAGTTGATCTACCTTGCAACGTCCTTCATAGTATAGGGTTGGAAATTTCACCACCAACTGTGCAACAGATATGCAAGCTCAAAGGGTCACCAAGCTTGGGAGACCTATTATGAAGTTGTGGCTTGACGGGATATCTACTACCAAGTAGGTAATAGTTATGGCTCGTCGACAAGGCTTTTCTCCAAACCAAGTTTCCAGCTCGATTCCTCCTTTACATGTACTGAGTTTCCAGAAAAACTCATCAATGAATAGGTCACTGGTTGCATCCTTTTTTCATCGATTTGCATTGCTTTAAAGGCATGATAGTACAATATATCAGCCGAACTACCTGTGTCAACCAACCATCTCATAACTTCGCTCTCATGGTTGATCACCACGGTTATTACCATTGGATCTTCATGTAGATAATCAATGTAAAGCATGTCTTTATCACTGAATGTTATGACATCTCCATGCGCATATGATTTCCCTAAAGTGGACATGTTGCAGATGCTCTTGGCATAATTTATACGCCCCTTCTAGGAGGAGTTACCCGCCAACAATAGCCTCTATGTAATGGTCTGGAATTGGCACTCGCTTCTGGTAGAAATCCCAGCTAGAGAACTCGTGATCTACTAAGCCCAACTGATATTTGGGTTCTGGCTTCTTAATTCTCCTAATTGGAGATGAACTACCAAACCTTCTAACTACATTAAACATTTGGCGAGTCGGATAACAGAAAAAAGATTCATTAATCTTAGAAGATGAGGCCAGATCAGCTACAATAGTTTTCTTCAAACTACATTTCTTCTGGAATTCTTCCTCTAACATAGCTAGAGTTACATAATTTTATGGATGATTTGGAGTACGTCCTCTACTTTCACTCGACCTGTAAGGGACTGTAATGATCATCCCTACAGATCACGGATCACCAACTTTCTTGAGTGTGGAGAGCCTTTCGGATCAGTTTTTGGATCATCCTTATCCAGATTAGTTACTTTGTTGCTTGCATCCGCCTTGCAGTCCATGGGCTGCTTCCCTTTGTATGATGACCTCTCAATCTCGGAGGACCTGAATGTCTTTTTTATTGGTTCAAATCCGCCAACGTACTCCTCATATACCCTCGTTGAATTAGTTGCTCGATAGCTATTCGAAGTGCTTTGCATTTGTCAGTAGTGTGACCATGGTCACGATGATACTTGTAAAATTTCTCCTTAGTTCTCTCACTAGGATCAGTAATCATTCTCGGAGGAGGAGGAAGGGCATTACTGGTGTCCTTCAAATTATACATAATGTCTGTCATCGATATGATCGGTGGACTGAACGAATTCCAGTCAAAAGGTTTGGACAATTGGCTAGGAAATCCATCCTTTCCAAACTTTAGTTTCTTGTTTGTGGCTACAATGGTTGTCTTCTCTGTTGGTAGATCTGCCCTTTTCTTGTCTGTTGCAGTAGCCAACTTTCCTTTCTTTAATGCTATCTCTAGATTTGCTGCTTCTTCCGCACATGCATACTTGTCCCAATGGGCTCGAAGATCCGGCAGGTCTCGTGGTGGTTTCTTATGCAAAGACTTCTTCAGGTCAAGGTCGATAACCGCCCCTAGGAGGGTAGTAAACTTCACCTCATCGGTTATGCCTCTAATACTGAAAGCTACGAGATTGAAGCGATTTAGAAAACTCAACATAGTTTCATCTGGCTTTTGCTTTACATTCAGGAGATTGACTATTGTCTTTCAAGGAACTGCTTACGTTTGGAAATGCTCAAAGAATAAATCACTCAACTGATTGAAGTAATGAATGGAATGGATAAATAGGTTATTAAACCAGAGCCGTCTAGGACCCTGTAGGGTGGATGGAAAGGGTCAACATATGATGGGATCTGGATAACTATGTAAGAGCATTTTGGTTGAGAAGTGATCAAGATGTGCTTGGGCTGGGGATCCGTCGTCACGTTGTATGTGTACAACTCACACAACTCAAGCAAAGTAAAATGCTTTGGCAGGGGACTCTTCATTAATTATGGTGCCAATGCCATATCAGCATTGTATTCTTTCTTCTGATTGACAGCATAATATCCAACCTTTCCCTTCTCAACTTCTGCTAGCCAGGACTGGAGGCCTTTAATCATCTCCTCCAAAGCTATCATTTGAGGGTTGGCCTATGTCGCAGTCTGGAGAGGCTGCTGCTGCAGAGTAGCTGGTGTGGTTTGAATGACTTGTGGCATTGGTACATTTTGGGTGACTTGTGTCATTGGCATGGTTTGCGCGACCTGCACAATTGCTGGAATTTGAATGACGTATGGTATCGTGGAAGGAATTCTTGCTGCTACTGCAAGGTTCGCCACTGCCACCACATTTGTTGCTACAGCTTCTTCTTTCACTTAAGTTGCTGTTAATTCAGCTGCAACGAGTTCAGCTATGATTTTTTCAGCAGTTTCTGTAAGACCCGTATCAAACTAACCCGGTCTTATCACCTTGAACCAGGTTTACCCATCATGGTTGAGTCAAATGGACCAAGGGCGTGAAGGAGATCGTGATCCCAGGTATCAAATCGACCCAAAAACACTTAAATTAGGGGGGTCGCATACCCAGCAAGGGAGGGTCGGACCCCCCAAGACAGAAAGTCAGACCCTCTATTTTACAGGGAGGGTCGGACACATTAGAAACCTAGGGTCGACGGGATCATCGACCCTCCCATCGACCCTTAGTTGCCGTCGAAATTGAAATTAGGAAATTTCCATAATTTCGATTAGGATTCTTTCCTAATCTCAAAGGGACTTATTTAGGATGTTTCCACTCTATTTAAAGGACGTTCCTAAGCCTCTTTCACTCCTTTTACAACCCTAATTAAATTAAGAGAAAGAGAAGGGAAGGAAGAGAAGAAGAAGAGAAACAAGGTAGAGAAGAAAGCAAAAGGAAAAGAGTTGCAGAGAAGGAGTGTTCTTCTCAGGTATGGATACTAATTCCATGAGTTTCTACAGGCCTTAGGTTAGATAATGATGAGAGTGTGATTTTGGAGAAACTCAAACCATCAACCCATGGTTAGGTTTGCATGGAAAACCATGGGAGAATACATGAAAGCTATTTAGGTGGGTGATTCATGGTTCTAGACCATGGAATGCATGTTGAATGGACTGTAGGAGCAAGCCATAGGACCCCAAACACGAAGAATGGATTAAAAGGAGGAAAATTGACCAAAACCCATCGAGGGTCGCACAGAGGGTCGATGACCATCCGACCCTATGTGATCCTGAGTATCGACCCTCAGGGTTCTGGAAGTCCAGATTTGGGGAGGGTCGCACCCAGGGTCGATCATGACTCCGACCCTACCTCCGACCCTCAGTTAACAGAATGGTTTTAAAAATTAGAATAAATTCTAATTAAATTTTATCGACTTTGTTAAGTCTTCTAGCAATATAATAACATTATAAAGGTGATTCTAAAGCTTGGAAGAGTATCTATTAGCAAGCTAAGGTGAGGAAACAGAACTCTAAACTAATTGGTTAATAACAAACTGTTTTCTCTTTTCTTGAGTCCAATGCCATGCTTGATTCTATGCGACTATGTTTGTAATGTGCATACAACATGTCATCCAATATTTCTATTACTTGTTCATGCATATTTACTTTATTGTTTATAATATGATGATGATGATGATGATAGGAATAGGCATGTGATTGTATGTGTGTGGTTGGTGTACTTGATGCGAGCGAGTATCAGGGGAGGTGTGATGAGAACGTCAATAAATGTTAACCTTTGACGGGTCTCAGCACTTTAGCTCTATCTCTAACTCAAGTCTTGTGCATTAGCATCGTCGTATCGCCATTACTTTAGCAGAACTATTATGTCGTAGAATATCAGGGGAGGTGGTCTCGGTCCTTGTAGTCTCTGACTCTACCGGGGGGCCTTAGCTCTATCTCTATGGATATTCTGAGGGATGCTGGGGTGAGGCCTTGGATACACTGTTTGGCATTAGGATTGGTTAGTTGCGAGCCCAGTTTGCAAGCCCTCGCGCCAGCAGGGGCTTACGTGTTGGTATGGCACTATACAGCAATAAACGTTAACCTTTGTTGTATAATGTTCATGATTAGGGTGGATGGGGACGACAATAAACGTTAACCTTTGGGCAAACTTCCACACCCTGTGTATAGATGCGGGGTCAATAAACATTAATCTTTGACCACCCAACCTTTCTATTGCGCATTGCAAACTATAAACCAGACCAAAGATATGAATTGATTGCATGCATATGTATTGTTGCATTGTTTTGTTTGCTCACTGAGCCATGATGTGTGCTTAGCCCTCGACGTCGAATATTTTTTAGTTGATGATGCAGGTTATACCGTTGAAGATTATGTAAATGCTCCAGCGTACGGAAACGTAGCGGCGATGGAAGTTGAAGTTGAAGTGGATACACATGACTCCTCTTGCGAGTGCAACTCATGTGTATTTGATTAGATATTTTCTTAGTTTTTTTTACTTGATTTATTATGGACATGTATTTGATATTTATTTATGTCTCAGTTAATACAGAATAATTTTTTATTTAAATATTAATATCACAGTAGATTCTCAGTTCATTTTACTATAAGACTTCTGCTATTATATATTTACTCTGATTATGAATGTGGATGTATGGAGTTTAGATAACACGGATACAGCCTACTCGAGATCCTGGTTGAACCGTTGGTTTGTTAGCGGTTCATCACACCATTCTGAATAGTGTGGAATTGGGGTGTGACAACTTGGTATCAGAGCATCTCAGGCCCTGTCCGCTGAACTAGCATACATTCAAGACAATTGTGAACTGAGATAGGATGAAAGTAAAAACAGTAATATGAACATATTGTAAGCACAAATGATGTTTGAGATCAATTTAAAAAGAGAATAATGCATCTATGAAAGGGAAAACAATTTTACATACAAGGAGAGAGCAACAAATGTATATACATAACTAAACTAAAGTAGAGTACAGTCCACAACCCGGACAGTTACTCTGTAATACAAAGAAAATAAATACAATCAATAAGCTGGAGGTGAAGGAGGAGGCGGTGCCTCACGATATCTGTCATAGTCCTCGGCATAGACTCTAGTCAACCAGGCCACCTGAGTCTGAGTCGCCTGAAGACTAGCTATGAGATCAGCCACCCGCTGATCAGTCCGGCGCTGGGTGTTTAGAAGCTCCTCCATCCTCAGATCAGATCTGCGCTGAGCCTCTCTGATCTCATGCAACATCTCCATCATATCAGAAGGTGGGCGTGAAGGACCAGCCGCATGAGAAGGACCAGTCTCGGGTGCAGGACCCACCGCAGAGGAAGTACCATCTCCAGCCGCATGCGTGGGTGAAGGCGGTGGTATCGAGTCGACATCCATATACATGTGGTCATCGTCATCGACAGGATCCGCATGAACTCTAGCAGCGGCAGCAACTGCCTCAGCGTCAGCAATCTCTATGCGAGTGTGAGGGCGCACCATCTCGTTCCTCTCCTCGTCACTGACTTGGGCATCCCGCATACCCATCTTGCAGATAGCCTCCCAATCTAGAGGCGACGAGAAGGTTTTCTCCTGAATCTTCTCATTCACTAAATCAACCCCCAGACGGGTAAGCAGAACAGTGATCATACGTCCATAGGGTAGATTACCCCTATGACTGGGCAATGTGGCACTGATCATAGTCCGCATGATGATGTAAGGAAGGCAGACGGGCTGTCTAGTGCAAATGTTGTATAGAAGATACTGGGTCAGCTGAGAAACCCTCTCGTAATGGCCACTCTGTGGAATCAGATTATGCTGGATAATCTTGCAAAAGACCCGTTGAGCCGGACGCATATAGCAAGCTCTCATCTGCCAGCGATCAGGTCATAGTAGCCGACTATCAATCTCAGCCCTCATCTCTGTGGAAACGAACTGGGGCTCTCCAGGAGCATAGTAAACAATGGGGCCATCATAGGGAATGCCCAGTAGGTCGGCCAGTTGCCGATAATCGAATGAAATGTTCACCCCCTTGACATAGCTTGTGATGCATAGCTCGTGACCCCTATCCACATCATTGTAATCCCCCACCACCTGGAGATTACAATAAAACTGTCGCACTAAATCCGGGCATGTGCAAGCGTCGTAAGTGATGACAGGGAGCCACCCCATATCACAAAAGGCCCTCTCCACGTTGAACAAGGCTAACTCAGCCAAGTTCACCATACGACCACCCTCTACCTTCTTACGAGCGTAGTGGGAATACTGTACCTCGGCTTCATTGGAGCAGAAGCGAAGGGGATCACGAACTCTGGGTACCTTGGTATGAGCCATGGTATCTGCAAAATAGGAAAGAAAAACAGATAATGAGTTAATAGGATAAAAATCCAAAATTTGACATTATAACGACGTAAGTTGGCCAAAAGCCTCACTTGTCACCCATACACGTGGGCAGGAGGACTTACGTAGGTTCCAACATATTCTACAACACTCAGACAGTAGGAAATTCTAGCTAAGGAAGTCCAATTTGAAGAAATTGCGAGAAATCAAAAATTTCAACAAATTAGGGCAAAAAGAGCAAAAATCCAAGTTTCTCGATAACCAACCGATGAAACTTTAAAATTTTTGAGGGCTTTCGTTCCTCGAGACACCAATAACAAAAGCCCCCAATAAAAATCAAATTTTTACGGTTGGAAAAATTTTAATTTGAAAAATACAAGTTAAATGGACAAAAACCTAGAAATGGAAACCTAAAAACAGGTAAAAACGAGAAAGCATACCTGTAGGGGTGATGTGGACGACGAAACACGGATCCAAACTGACCAAAATAGCGTAGTGGCACTGTAGCAACTTAGAGGTGAGAGACGAGTCGAAACGGGAGGGAAATAATAGAGAATGAACCCAGAATCGGACCTTAAAGGTCTGATTTTTAGTCTGAGGGTCGGACAATTCGACCAGGATCATCGACCCTCGGATCGACCCTCCCATCGACCCATCGACCCTCAGCTCTCGGGAATCTGACAGAAAACCAGGGTCGAATACTGAGGGTCGGATATCCATCGACCCTCACATCGACCCTCAGCTCTCGGGAAGAATAGGTCATTCCCAGGGTCGGATACCCATCGACCCTCAGCTCTCGGGAAGAACAGGTTATCCCCAGGGTCGGATACTGAGGGTCGGACATACCATCGACCCCCACCATCGACCTTGCATAGAAAAGACAGTATTTTTCATAGAATGAGCTGAAAATTTTGAAATTTTACATCGGTTAGCATGCCTACATGTAGTATAAATGATTGTCTCACCTATTTTGATGATTTTCAGGCACCACCAATCTCAGAAGAAAATATGTCTGCACGTAGAGTTACCAGGAAAAGCCGAAATGCAGTTCCACCACCACCTGTGGAGGAAACTAGCCAAGAAGATATATACGCCCAGGAAATCCAAACCAGGCAAATCCTGCCAACTTGCCACCTCCACCCCCGGAGTTAGCAACCGTGGTAATGAATCTAGCACAGCAGCTGCAACAAATGCAACACGCACAGGCTCAAATGCAAGTTGCAATGGGGATTATGTTCCAGGCCGCACATGCTACACCCATGCAGACCGAACAAGCCAGTGCAGCACCGGTGGGTAACAACCCAAAGACCTCAAACACCTCAACCACCAGCTGTACAAATTCCGATTACCAGTCCGGAAGCGGCTCGGGTTAATTATCAGTATCCACAACCTATGTTTGGGGCATACCCCCACAATCAGATGGATCACTCTCGACTGGTTGAGAGATTTTTGAAGATGAAGCCCAAGGAATTTAACGGTAAACCGTCTGATCCGTTATGGCCAGCACACTGGATCGACGAGATGGAGAGAAACTTTCTCATGATGACTATCACAGAAGAAGAAAAGGTGTTATGTGCCACCTTCATGCTGAAAGGCGATGCACATCATTGGTGGAAATCTACCAGGGCATATCTACTGACCAAGCACGCCCTATTGACTTGGGCTATTTATAAAGAAGCGTTCTTTGAGAAGTATTTTCCACGAAGCTTCAGAGATGCTATGGAGAAGGAATTCCTGAGTTTATATCAGGGCCAGATGTCTGTGGATGCATATCAACAGCGTTATGAGGAGCTGTTTTTCTTTGCACCACTTAATATGCAAGAAGAAGACACTAAGACCCGTAGGTTTGTCACGGGGCTTAGAGGAAGCATCAGAGAGCATGTTCTAGGCTTGGAAAAGAAGGTATATTACGAAGCTGTTCAAATTTCTCGAGTTATAGAATCGAGCCAGAAGGAGAGTTATTTTACACAGAACAGAGGTATAAAAAGGCCAGCCGGAAATGCTTATAACGGAGGGAACAACAAGACATTTAAACCCTTCCGTGCTCAAGGCTTTACTGCTACACCCAAGACTACTCCAGTAGCTCAACATCAGCCAAAGCCAAATCCTGAAGGTCCGAAATGTTATAACTACAACCAAGCAGGACATATGGCAAGGGAGTGTCCTAAGCCCAAGAAGCAGTTACATCAAGGACGAGTATATGCGGTTACAACCAAGGATGCTGCCGCATCACCCGATGTGGTCACAGGTATGACTGAAATCTTTTAAATTGTAATTACATTGTATGAGCATGTAGACTAAGTAAAATAAATCACAGGTATCATACCTATAAATGGCGTACCCGCCAGAGTACTCTTTGATTCAGGAGCTACTCATTCCTTTATATCTGTGTCATTCGGAAAGAAACTAAAATTACCCATCAAAACATTAGACTACAAAATACTTGTACGGTCACCGATGGGGTTAGAAGTGGAATTAGAGAAAGGTTATGGACCATGTCCAGTTCTCATTGGCGAGAAAACCTTAGATGCAGTCTTGATCCAACTGGAGATGGCAGACTTTGACGTCATCTTGGGAATGGACTGGTTAGCTCGGCATTCTGTGAACCTATTATGCACCGAAAAGAAGCTAACATTTAAAGACAAAGAAGGAGCAGAATTTAGTTTTGCGGGAACCAAACTGCCCTGTAAACGCAAGCTCATACTCTCAGCACTAAAGGCTAAGAAGTGCCTTGAGAAGGGGGCAGTCGGGTATCTAGTATCAGTGGTTGACCTAACCAAGGAAGCACCACGAATGGAAGATATTGATGTCGTGCGGGACTATCCCGACGTATTTTTGGAGGAACTACCAGGATTACCACCCGACCGAGCCACAGAGTTTGTGATAAATCTTATACCCGGAGCCGCACCAGTATCAAAAGCACCTTATAGAATGGCTCCTACAGAACTGAAGGAATTGAAAGTGCAACTACAGGAACTACTGGACAAGGGTTATATTCGACCCAGTATATCACCATGGGGAGCACCGGTATTATTCGTAAAGAAGAAGGACGGTAGCGTTCCATTATGTATCGACTATCGGGAGTTGAATAAACTAACAATCAAGAATCGATATCCACTACCTCGGATCGATGACTTGTTCGATCAGTTGCAAGGAGCAAAAGTATTCTCTAAGATCGATCTTCGGTCAAGCTATCATCAATTGAAGATTAAAGAGGGTGATATTCCTAAGACAGCTTTCAGGACCAGATATGGGCATTATGAGTTCTTGGTCATGTCTTTTGGATTAACAAATGCACCGGCAACTTTCATGGAACTTATGAACCGGGTCTTCCACGATATATTGGATACGTCGATTATTGTATTTATTGATGATATATTAGTATATTCCAAGGACAAAGAAACCCATATCAAGAACCTAAACGCCGCCCTACAGCGTTAAAGGAAAGAGAAGTTATATGCCAAATTTACCAAGTGTGAGTTTTGGTTAAGTGAAGTCACCTTCCTAGGCCATGTAGTATCCGTTGAAGGAATCAAAGTGGACCCCAGCAAGATCGAGGCTATTGTAAAGTGGGAAGCACCAAAGAGCGTTGCAGAAGTTAGAAGTTTTCTGGGTCTCGCTGGTTATTATCGGAGATTTGTGGAAGACTATTCCCGGATTGCCGTACCTCTCACCAGTTTGACTAAGAAAGGTGAAAAGTTTGTGTGGACGGATAAATGTGAGAAGAGCTTCCAAACATTGAAGACCAAATTGATATCCGCTCCGATTTTGACTATTCCCGTTCCCGGACAGCCATTTATCCTATACACTGATGCGTCAGGAGTGGGATTAGGATGCGTGCTTATGCAAGGAGAACAAGTAATTGCTTATGCCTCAAGACAGTTGAAGACACATGAGAAAAATTATCCCACTCATGATTTGGAGTTAGCAGCAGTAGTACATGTTGTCAAGATATGGAGACATTACCTATACGGGGAGAAATTCCAGATTAAGTCGAACCATAAAAGTCTTACTTATTTATTTAATCAGAAGGAGTTGAATATGAGGCAAAGAAGATGGTTGGAACTATTGAAAGACTATGATTGTGATATCCAGTATCATCCGGGGAAAGCTAATGTAGTAGCGGATGAGTTGAGCAGAAAGGCGATGATAAAATCTCAAGGGGAGGTTAGTACAACTGCAACTATATGTACTACCGGAATGGTATTCAAGCATGGCAATGAGCAATATGTGATAAATACAACGGATGGATCAGCCAACCAAGGGTTTATTCATCGATTTTCAAATATGTTCGTGGCATTGAAAATTATACCGGATATAATGGATGAAGTGAAGACAGCTATCAAATCAGATCCTTATCTGAGAACAGTACAAGAAGATATCGAGAAAGGTAGGACTAACCCTGAGTTCACCTTGGACGAAGAGAAAATACTGAAATGCAGAGGAAAAATATGTGTACCCGAAACAGAAAGTGTGGACATTAGACACCGACTGATGAAAGAAGCCCATACCACCATCTATTCGATACATCCTGAAAGTACAAAAATGTATCATGATCTAAAGAAGCTATATTAGTGGAGAGGAATGAAAGCAGATGTAGTAAGTTCGTGTCTCAATGCCTAAATTGTCAGAAAGTAAAGGCTGAACGACAAAGACCCGCAGGACTGTTACAGTCGTTACCGAAACCAGCATGGAAATGGGACTGCATCACTATGGACTTCGTCACGGGGTTACCACTGACTCCTCGAGTAGTTGACGCAGTTTGGGTGATTGTAGACCATCTGACTAAAACAGCTCGCTTCATACCGATACGACCTCAGTATACACTGGAAAGGTTTGCAAAGCTGTATGTGGATAATATTGTTCAGTTACACGGTGTACCAGAGAGCATTGTGTCCGATAGAGATCCATGATTTACTTCCAAGTTTTGGGAGGGATTGCAAAAGGCTATGGGTACAACATTGAAGTTCAGTACTGCATTCCACCCAAAGACAGATGGACAGTCAGAGCGTACAATCCAGATTTTAGAAGATATGCTACGAGCATGTGTAATTGACTTCAAGGGATCATGGGATGAAATATTACCACTGATCGAGTTCACTTATAACAATAGCTATCAGGCTACTATACTGATGTCATCCTATGAAGCACTGTATGGCAGAAGTATCGAACCCCTTTATTTTGGAATGAAGTTGGAGAACGTAGTATTGTTGGACCGGAATTTGTTGAAGAGACTTTTCGAGTGGTCGACATTATCAAGGAAAGAGTGAGAACAGCTCAGAACCGTCAGAAGCAGTATGCAGATACTCGACGCAGAGATCTTGAGTTCACTGTAGGTGATAAAGTATTTTTGAAGGTATCGCCTATGTGAGGATTGAAAAGGTTCGGATAGAAAGGGAAACTAAGTCCAAGATATGTCGGGCCGTATGAGATTTTAGCTAAGCGTGGGAAAGTGGCTTATCAGTTAGCACTACCACCATCTATGTCAAGTGTGCATGACGTATTTCATATTTCCCTATTGAAGAAGTATGTCAAGGATCCAACGCACGTTTTAACAGTAGATTTATTGGAATTGACTGATGATTTGACATTCGAAGCAACACCAACTGAAATCACCAGCCGAAAGGTTCAACGACTACGCAACCGAGATATTTATTATGTTAAGGTCACTTGGAAAAGTAGAGACATGGAAGAAATTACATGGGAAGAAGAAAATGCTATGCAAAAGCAATACCCTCACTTATTTGATTCAGAAGGTACGTACAATTTCGAGGATAAAATTTTTATAAGTAGGGGGGAGTTGTAAGACCCGTATCAAACTAACCCGGTCTTATCACCTTGAACCAGGTTTACCCATCACGGTTGAGTCAAATGGACCAAGGGCGTGAAGGAGATCGTGATCCCAGGTATCAAATCGACCCAAAAATACTTAAATTAGGGGGAGGGTCGCATCCCAGCAAGGGAGGGTCGGACCCCCCCAAGATAGAAAGTCAGACCCTCTGTTTTACAGGGAGGGTCGGACACATTAGAAACCTAGGGTCGACGGGATCATCGACCCTCCCATCGACCCTCAGTTGCCGCCGAAGTTGAAATTAGGAAATTTCCATAATTTCGATTAAGATTCTTTCCTAATCTCAAAGGGACTTATTTAGGATGTTTCTACTTTATTTAAAGGACGTCCCTAAGCCTCTTTCACTCCTTTTACAACCCTAATTGAATTGAGAGAAAGAGAAGGGAAGGAAGAGAAGAAGAAGAGAAACAAGGTAGAGAAGAAAGCAAAAGGAGAAGAGTTGCAGAGAAGGAGTGTTCTTCTCAGGTATGGATACTAATTCCATGAGTTTCTACAGGCCTTAGGTTAGATAATGATGAGAGTGTGATTTCGGAGAAACCCAAACCATCAACCCATGGTTAGGTTTGCATGAAAAACCATGGGAGAATACATGAAAGCTATTTAGGTGGGTGATTCATGGTTCTAGACCATGGAATGCATGTTGAATGGACTGTAGGAGCAAGCCATAGGACCCCAAACACGAAGAATGGATTAAAAGGAGGAAAATTGACCAAAACCCACCGAGGGTCGCACAGAGGGTCGATGACCATCCGACCCTATGTGATCCTGAGTATCGACCCTCAGGGTTCTGGAAGTCTAGATTTGGGGAGGGTCGCACCCAGGGTCGATCATGACTCCGACCCTACCTCCGACCCTCAGTTAACAGAATGGTTTTAAAAATTAGAATAAATTCTAATTAAATTTTATCGACTTTGTTAGGTCTTCTAGCAATATAATAACATTATAAAGGTGATTCTAAAGCTTGGAAGAGTATCTATTAGCAAGCTAAGGTGAGGAAACAGAACTCTAAACTAATTGGTTAATAACAAACTGTTTTCTCTTTTCTTGAGTCCAATGCCATGCTTGATTCTATGCGACTATGTTTGTAATGTGCATACAACATGTCATCCAATATTTCTATTACTTGTTCATGCATATTTACTTTATTGTTTATAATATGATGATGATGATGATGATGATAGGAATAGACATGTGATTGTATGTGTGTGGTTGGTGTACTTGATGCGAGCGAGTATCAAGGGAGGTGTGATGAGAACATCAATAAACGTTAACCTTTGACGGGTCTCCACACTTTAGCTCTATCTCTAACTCAAGTCTTGTGCATTAGCATCGTCGTATCGCCATTACTTTAGCAGAACTATTATGTCGTAGAGTATCAAGGGAGGTGGTCTCGGTCCTTGTAGTCTCTGACTCTACCGGGGGGCCTTAGCTCTATCTCTATGGATATTCTGAGGGATGCTGGGGTGAGGCCTTGGATACACTGTTTGGCATTAGGATTGGTTAGTTGCGATCCCAGTTTGCAAGCCCTCGCTAGCAGGGGCTTACGTGTTGGTATGGCACTATACAGCAATAAACGTTAACCTTTGTTGTATAATGTTCATGATTAGGGTGGATGGGGACGACAATAAACGTTAACCTTTGGGTGGACTTCCACACCCTGTGTATAGAGGCGGGGTCAATAAACGTTAACCTTTGACCACCTAACCTTTCTATTGTGCATTGCAAACTATAAACCAGACCAAAGATATGAATTGATTGCATGCATATGTATTGTTGCATTGTTTTGTTTGCTCACTGAGCCATGATGTGTGCTCACCCCTCGACGTCGAATATTTTTTAGTTGATGATGCAGGTTATACCGTTGAAGATTATGTAAATGCTCCAGCGTACAGGAACGTAGCGACAATGGAAGTTGAAGTTGAAGTGGATACACATGACTCCTCTTGCAAGTGCAACTCATGTGTATTTGATTAGATATTTTCTTAGTTTTCTTTACTTGGATTTATTATGGACATGTATTTGATATTTATTTATGTCTCAGTTGATACAGAATAATTTGCTATTTAAATATTAATATCACAGTAGATTCTCAGTTCATTTTACTATAAGACTTCTGCTATTATATTATGAATGTGGATGTATGGAGTTTAGATAACACGGATACAGCCTACTCGAGATCCTGATTGAACCGTTGGTTTGTTAGCGGTTCATCACATCATTCTGAATAGTGCGGAATTGGGGTGTGACAGTTTCCTTCTCCGCTTCAAGTTGTTCTGTGGCTACCCTTTTAGCTCTGGCTGCATCATGTCTTGCCTGGACCCTCGCATGAATAGAGATTGAACCATGAGAGTGATAACGTTGCTCTTCATCCTAACCTTTAAGGTATTGAGCGGGTTGGATGCTCCTCCCCAAGTCTATCATGTACAGATCTCTCAATCCTATCATGGACTGAGACTCGATTGGATTTAAAATGCTTTGTGGAACTACTGGAGGAGGAATCTGATTGGTTTCCCTTCTGTTCATGGATGGGAGGGACCACCTATTGTGTAAGTGGATCTCTGGTCCTACCACATCGTCAGCAGTAAAACCTTCCTGAATGCGATAAGCCTGGAGGACGGCTTGCTCCGCCGACCTCTTGGACCGAAGGTTGAGATTTCCTGGTGCTACACATCAGAACCTAGTTATCAGGGTTTGCTCCTACCAGCATAATCTTCTACTTAATCTCTGCCAACTATTAAAGAGTTTAATCTGCTCTTCATCAGCCAAAGTTCAGGGTGGCGGGAGTTTTACTAGTGGAATATCGATAACCGGTAGTTGGACTGTAGTTGATGTTGATTTTTCCTTTCACCCTAGTTTACTTCTTGACATCAGGGTTGGCATCTGCAGAGAAACATTATTGCTACAAAGGGTAACCATCATGAAATAAACTCAAATGCTTGCCACAGACAGTGCCAATTTATTGATGCTAAAAACTGGACAGTATGATTTGGATGCCACATCGGTAGAGTCCTTTACAACTGAAGCGAGTTACACAGCACAAACAGAGTGGACCACAATGATGAATGAGTTATTCTCTGTTATAACTGACCTGCCAAGATGGACTTGAAATAACATATAGAAAGCACAGAGAGGTGGACTGGGTAGTTCGGGGGCCACTCTGACGCTTAAGTCAGTTCTCAGACCAAGTAGAATGAAATGTCTAATAAGGAGACACTCCTTAGAATGTAGGGTAAGGTTTGAGTCTAACAATGGAATGGTTACCGAGAATTCAACTTACCTTGCTCTATGTGCTTTGGTGCTTTTATAGACCTTTGGATAGCTAATTGGAGTGGTTGGTAGTAGTGAGATGGTGCAGGTAGTTGCATAAGTTATGTTGGTCTTCTGCCGTTGGATAAGGATCCAACAGTAGGAAAAGATATGATTGTGACCATCTTGGTCAATCATACACGATGCGCTATTGTGGGTAGTGGTCATTGAGCAAGGAGTGCTCCTTTGCACATATGGAACTGCTCGATGCATGTAACTGTGACACGTGTGAGATACTCTGAGTGACTATCCGTGTCGCCTCTAGATTGGACCGTGTGTCGCATATGGATTGACCACGCATCGTTATATCATTGGTAGGCGAATTATTGTATTAACAACTACGTGGGGCACATTAGCTTCAATCAGTCGAGTCTCCTATTGATACCCCAATAGGAAACCATTTCAATCCCCCCATAAGGTTCCAATAAAGTTGGTTGTGGATAGTTTTATTTTGTTGAACAATATTTATACTCTTTGTTTGTTTTTTAGTTTACTTTTACTACCAAAAAATAAATAAAAAACAATTCCAAAGGGGGTTTCCATGACTCATACAATTTTACAATTCGAGAGAGCAAAATAGACTTATGGGATTTGATCCAACTTCTTCTGAGATGGGACCAATGACTACCAAAGTAGCTGGACTCAAGGTCCGAGGGTACATTCCAATGCTTAAGTCAAATCCAAGCAGTTAACAGTAGTAAACAATAGAAATAAGATCAGACCATAGAAAGAAAGTAATGAACAACATGATGTGATGTCAAGATCTTGGAATCTTCGTAACCGCTTGCCCAAAATGCTTATATCTAAGTATATCCTTGATAAGGCTGTAAGGTCAGATTTGCCCCTATGAGTGTGATTAGGTTAAAATTGCCCCCAAATGGGGTGGTGCATACAACACATGTAAGTTGTTGATTGGCCTCACGGCATTTATGCACATCACCAGTAATCTTTATTCTCTCTCTCCGTCGATGTTTAACGGTAATCATTCTTCTTCTTTCTTCTTTCTTCCTCGTCCCTTCTTCAGTCCATTAATCTGATGAGTGTGAAAATGAACAGACCCCTAATCACTGGATGCCAACTCTTATCGTCGGTGCTGACTGATCACGGAGGGTAAGGTTATCTTAGTTTCATCTTTTTGAGAGCAGAATGGAGAAGATCAGAACTAGGGCCAGCATTTTGCCTTTAGTGTTTCAAAAGTAAAAACGTTAATTTCCATCAGTGCATAAGTGCTATTGCAAAGGGGACCTGAAATGTAAGACCCGCACTCCACTGACCCTATCTAACAGTGTCGTGTCAGGCCTTCCCATCATAACCGGTTCAGGATGAACCAGCTAGAAGATGGACCACAAAGCTAGGTAAGAAACCAGTCGTTCGTAGGATTATCCGATCGATAGTTTTAGGTTGTTCAGTCCTCGTATTTTGTGACCGATGAGTCGACCGATTAAGCCCAGAAATAGTCTCCATGATTAGGGAAGTTTCTTAATTTGATAAGGCTACTCTCTTAATTGAGAGATGACTCTCTATGAGATTTCTCTTTATATAGAAGACGTCCATCTACTCTCTCTTACTACTCTTTTGATCAATCTTAAACCCTAGAAGTTGAGAGAAAAATAGGAGAAAGAGGAGAAGAAAGCTGGGAAAGGAAGGAAACTTAAAGAAAGGAGGAGGAGCTCTGCAGTAAAGAGAATTGCCATCGGATCCCAACCAACCACATTGAGGAGCCAACGATAAGTCCCTTTATCTCTCTAGAAGGTTAGTCTAGCTTAGGATTTGAGATTTCACTATGTTAGATCAAATTCAAAACTGTAATTCTGATTCGAAGGACTATTACATAGATCTATATTAATGCTAGATGCTAGGGTTCTTTGAAGAATTAACCTTAAAGAATTAAAGGCCATAGAATGACCCTAGGATGGATCCCATTGTTGAGCCGAAGGATCAACTCAGAAGGAATTTGGACTAAAAGACAAACCTGCGGTATAACTCAGGAGTTATCCGGTCGGCTATATAGTAGATAGCTGAGGCGACCGATGACCCTCAAGAAGTATGATAGGGTTTGTCCGGTGGACTCATCGGTCAACCAATACAAGAACAATGACTTGACCGAACAATGTCCAGAAGACAGGTATTGGAGACTGGACAATGAGTCCGAGTACCAAAACTCGATGGAATGAAACCCTAATCTAAGTTCATTAATTATTTAGGCTTATAACTGATTCAAGATAGTTTTCAGAGCTTGGAAGAGGAACAAACATCATTCACAAGTGAGGGAACAAGACCTAAACTAATTGGTTAATAACAAGCTACCTTTACTTTCTGTTAATTTGATCTGATGCCATGCTTTTATGACTGTCTATGCATCTCACATGTTATCCAAAAATTGTTATTCTTGTTCATGCATATTTATTTATTATTTTATTATGTTATGATGACGATGATAAGAATAGACATGTACTTGTATGTGGTTGGTGTGCTGAATGGGGAGAGGTTGTAGCATTGAACCATTAATCAGGTTGACATCGTCTTATCGCCATTGCTTTAGAAGAACTAGTACGTCATAGGGTACTAGGGGGTGATTGCAGTATGTGGCTGTAAGCTCTATTAGCGAACCTTAGCTCTATCTCTATGGGCGTATTGAGGGATACTGGGGTAAAGCCTTGGATACATCTGGATGATATTTAGGATTGGTTAGACACAAACCCAGTTTGTAAGCCCTCGCCAGTAGGGGCATACGTACTGGTATGGGTAGAGTATCAGGGGAGTACTGGAGGTGTGTGATCCGTTAGGCTCTAGCTCTATCTTTATTCTGTAGTGGGTGATGTGGGGCGATAGCGGTGTGTGATCCATTGGACGTGCTCACACTCTAGTGCATGGAAGTGTGGTGGCCGCCTATCCTTACCATAGCACAATGCACACTTATACCAGACCAAAGATATGAACATGACTGCATGCATATGTTTGTGCATTATTTTGTTTACTCACTGAGCTATGTTGTGAACTCACCCCTCGATGTCGAATATTTTTAGTTGATAATGCAGGTACTACTGTAGAAGATTATATGAATGTGTCATCCTATGGACACGTGGCGGCTATGGACGTGCAGCCGATGAAGGACGAGCATGACTCTTCATGCGAGTGTTTCCAGTGTGTTTATATGCTTAGTTTAATTTCATATTTTGAGCTATGGAACTTGTAATAGATATTTACTTATGTATTGAGTTACTTGGAGATAATCAGTTTATTATTTATTTATCATGTTAGACTCTCAGTTCATTAATATAGACTTCTGCTTATTATTTATTACCTCTGATTATCAAGTGGTTGTAATGGTTTGAGTGTTGGTACGGTCCTACGTGATCCTGGCTTGAACCATTGGTTTGTATGATGGCATTTACACTTCTGATTCATCCAGAATTGAGATGTGACATAAAACACATCCATGAAATTCAAAGGTGAGAGCAGAGAGCAGAACATTCGAGCCACATGTGAAATAATGGATGAGAGCAAAGAGCAAAGAGCAAAGAGCAAAGAGCAAAGAGCATTCCCCATGTCTTGATACAAAGGTTCCAAAAGTTGTCTAAGAAGTTTGATATCCTTTTTTCGGCCAAGCATTGAAAAATCAAAACTCAAGTTATACTCCATTATAGAAGTCAGGACTTATTATTTGCCATTTAGATGATCAATACATCCCATTTAGACAATCAATTGGTCCAAAATTCAGGATGAGGGGATAATTTTAAGGAAAACTATTTAATTACTCATTTTTAGGTTTCATTTACCAATCAATCCAACCCGTGTTTACCAATCCCATTGCTTCTTATCTCACTTTTTTCTGTTGACTCTGATCCTTGATAATCAAGACCATCTAATGTAGTTCCAATGGTCAAATGGTCAAAAAGAAATAGATTGTACTTTTTTTTTTTTTTTTTTTAGTATATAATCCTTAGCAAATAGTTATCCCACACAACTTATTTGAAAACAAATATACTAAATGGGCACACCTAGCTAGTTTTTTCTAGATGGAAGAACGATATGAATAATTTGACAGTAGGATATCTAGGAAATGGTCTAAGAAAGCCAAATGTAAAATTACAACCTTAAAATTCAATCATTTATCCTTTCTTTTGATAGCTTATCCATCCGTTTATATCCAATGCACCTTCATAATCTGGTGCATCTTTTCCATAGACCTTAAATTTTCAATTCCTTATTTTCACTCTTGGCAAACTCAGATCGCTCTAAAAATTAGGGTACCTATGAGTAGGAAACCTTGGGGATTCGTTAAGTAGAGTCTTTTCTTAATTACGAGTAAGAAAACCAGATCATAAGATCCTCCTAATAATAAATCTGTCCTCATAATTAACATGTGTGCCATCTTGAATGCTGATTAAGTCTGAAGCTTTACGTGCGGTATCATCCAACACGACGGGCAATGTTTAGCCACCATAGAAATGTATTAAAAAAACATTACGCATAGGGGCCACAGCCCAATAAATAGCCCAGCCTCGCACAAAATGTCCAAACTCATTGGGTCGTAAACGTAATACAGGCTCATTGGTTAACAACAAGGTTCATAATCTCTGTTCCAAGGCCTGTTTCGGCTTTCACCTGTCCGATACATGTTCTTCTCTTCCTCCCATTCATAGGGTTAGATGTGACACATTAGCATCTCACACGGCAGAATTGCAATTCAGTCATTCACTATAATAGGGAACGCCTTGTGTACAAATTTGGAACGTGGATCCTCACAACCATTGTTCAAGGTATCCGTATTGCATCAATTAATCCGGTAGATTTGTATCGATTTTGGACTTAACTGATCCTCGATCTGATCCCCAATCCGATCCTCAATCCTATTCTATTTTAATGAGGATCAGACACATGTTGGCTTCCCATTGAATACGTACATGAATCCGATCAGGATTGGATCAGTTTTAGACTTAGCCGATACTGTATCCAATACCTGGATTTAGAACCATACTCAACAAAATAGCGGGCAGCGATATTGAGCATGCAAGGATCATGGTTTCAAGCTTGTTCCATTACTGAAGGTGGACATTTAGGGATTTCAAAATTCTGTGAGCAATACACGAGGCAATACAATTAAGAAACGAATATGACAGTGAACGGAAGGGGAAGAGACGTAATATGGAGAGTACGGGCATGTCTGGAAATGAAGTACCAGTAGAATGGAGAACGGAGTCAATTAGAACATAGGATTTGTTGGTTGCAAGGGGAATTGAAGGGAAGAGAAGTGAAATTTTTTTAACTTTAAATGAAAACTTTTATAGTTATAACATGATTCGTATAAATTACCTAACTTCTTAATATATTTAGTAATGATACTTATAAGATTAAAATTTATTTTTCTTCTTAAATGAGAAGGATTTGGATACAAAGTGAAATGTAAGTTAATAACTAGATATGAAATAATTTGAAATTAATAACAATGTGATAGTATGTGCTGTAATCATTACAAAGTTTTCATTTAAGGTTTAAAAATTTCACTTCCCTAGAAAATCGTATTCAAATCCTCTCCTCCCCGGGGTTCAAGAGGAGAGGCAACTCCCACCAGGCAATACCCGACACATGGGTGTCGATTGGATCCTAGGAAATCAGGTATACGTTCTGATTGAAAATGTCAGAGCAGGAGGCCAGAGAGGTTAGTTCTGCTCATTCCATCCATCACATTCTTTTTTACACCAACTAATTCCTTATCACCTCATGTTCTAACAATTGATATTCCAGGCCCATCCAAATAAAAACTTATCCAGGATTTACAGGCTCATCCGACAAACAGAATTCCAAAGATCTGCCCAGTCACCTATCAGTTAAAATTGCCTTTACACGGTCCAGTACAAAGGATTCTCTATGGCTCTGATTGGTTGCAAGAGGAATTAAAAAGAAGGGAAGTGAATTTTTTTTATTTTTTTTTTGTTTAGAAAGGAAACTTTCATAATCATAACAGCATATACTATCAAATGATTATGTAACTAATTCCAAATCATTCTATATTTAGTTATTAACTTACATTTCACTTTGCAATCAAATCCCTTGCATTTAAAAAAGTAAAATAAATTTTACATCTAATAAGTATCATTAAAAAATTATGGTTAGAAATTTAAATAGTTTATACAATCATGTTGTGTTATATCTATACAAGTTTCCTTTTTAAGTTTAAAATTTTCACTTTCCTTTCCTTTTAATTTCCTTTGCAACCAAACTAAGCCTACCAAAAAACCCCTAATTCTGCAATATGCTGAATAATGTAGCAATTTCAAACTGTTCGATAAATAGGAGATCTAGGTAGACTTCATCTTAGATTTCAGACTCAAATTAAACCATACACCTTCTCCATGCATTGGCATGCATCCGATGAATAATGTCCATAAGTACTATACCCAGACCAGTGCATTCTCCCATTTCTTGGTTTTTTCAAATCCTTTTTTTTTTTTTTTTGAGCTGAAACCTGACATGCTAACAGAAAACCAGATTTCCACCTGTCCCCTAAAATTGGGCTCCATCAAATCATGCAACGTGCCAATACAGGTCACCATGAAGAAAAGGCTTCCTCATGACAGTGAAGGGATCTTCTTTTGCCCAGCCAAAAAGCGATGACATAGAATTTGAATTTAATAATTAAACAAAAGTGAATAACTAAAAGACTTAAGAATAATTTTAATAATACTAACCAAAATTGCTGAAGGAAAAAGATAAATAGTTTAATTATTCATTTGGTGAAGATAAGAGTTGTTACACAGACAAAACAAGCACCAATCACAAAGCTCAACTACAAGACCGACATAGATGAAGCAATCTACTTATAACAGATATCAAACGTATATATTATATCAGTAAATATATACCTTGTCCAAGTATCTTCAACATACCATTAACCTTCAACATATATATAACCAGGAAAAAACAGCTACAAATAAAGGCTACAGGCACCGCCTTCCCTATTCCTGCATAGGAAAATGGAAATTCTAAGCTCATTTAAAACTAAAATAAAAGGGAGGATTTCCCACAACACCAGTGGGGGGATATCTCCCACACCACAACAATGGGGGAACAAGAAACAGTATCTCTAATAGGAGGGCCCACATGATCAGGAAAAAGAAAGAGTGTCAGAGAAGAAAAAATGTCAAAAGGTGAGAGAACATGGGAATGGATCCCCACACTGACAGCTTGAAGATCTTTTTACTAAATAAAGAAAGAGGATAAAGAATGTTTTCAGTTAGAACTTATCATTTTCAACTTTCATCGCAACTCTATGAAACAGTTGTGAAAATAGAAAAAGAGCACTAAAGAGCCAGAGTAAATAATAACTCAACAAGTGTTGGTTATTTAGTATCGAGATGATTAGCAGAAAGCTTAGTCATTGACTATTACTTCGGGGAAAAAATAGCAATTGGATAATGGATGTACACAATTTTAAGCAGGATAAACCAAACATTCTGCATTAAAACACACATCCACAAAAAATGAGATTTAACACTTTATGTTTAATATAATTTTCCTGTAGCATAAATAATCATGATTGACATGTCATTTGTCTTAAATCATTGTTATCATGACTACTAGTTGCGTCCAGCACACACAGAGCACCTGCAGGCATGTTTTGTGCAACTGATTATCTTGTGCTAAGCTACGCTCTCACATTTAGCATAACAACCATTCATACTGCTGAAGCAATTAGTTTACAAATCTATTAACACAAATATCTTCCATAACAGATATACAAATACATAGACAGTTGTCTACTTGAGACAGCCGACAAAGTACACCTGTAACATGTAGAGTTTACGTGACAATAATAAATTCACGATGAGGTGGAGGCTATGCAGCTTAATTACTTCATTTCCATACAATTGTTTAACTGGAACAAACCATTAAGAACTGCTGCAAAGGTTAAAATGTTGATTTTAGTTCAAGCTTTCTTCAGCTTGTGGTGATTGATTTACTCAAAATCATGCATACTAAGTTTAATTTTCACTCTTAATCAAATTGGTCAGGAGATTGAGTAACAGGTATTACTTAATACCAGAACCCAAGTATAACCCAAGAACCATAGAAGAAAATATATGGCTTTGTAAAGGCAAGAAGTGACGTAGAGAGTAGAATAAACATAGCTTCATTGAGACATGAAGTGATGTAGAGTGTAGATGAAACATAGCTTTGTCAAGAAATGAAGTGAAAGAGAATGGCACAGAACTCCCATACGAACACCATTCAACCTGAAATTTCGGATGGGGGTCGCAAATTCAACAACCTACCGGCCCAACCAATAAGCACCCCAAAAAGAGGTCAGGAAAAAAAAAACCTCAGAAACTGTTCTGGGCAGAGTTAACAGTAGCAGCTTTAAAGATGGGTTCAGATCTCCCAAACCCCAACTCCGTTCAGCCCCAAACTCAACAGGTTAAGTCATCCTAGGATGGGAAATGCACTCCGAAAGTTTCAGGGCCAAAGGATTAGAAATCAAGGAGTTCTAACAGATTCTTCACAACTGGTAGCGTTGCCAATTGCAGGAACAGGAAAAAAATAACAATAATTAGAAAGAAATAAGAAGAATAGAAGGAATGTCGTAACATGGGAATATGAGTTCTATCCAGGTTTGATGTATGTGGGGATACATAAGTGCTGACTCATGTTGACTCATTCCTCCCCTACCACACCTTTTTTTTCGTGTTCTTTTCTTTACGTTTTCTTTCCTTTCATGTAAATCCTTTTACTTTATAAATGAAGCATGACCTCTGTCATTCTAGGCAAGTCAATTATTCTACTCAACAATGTACCAAAGCACAGATCCTCAACCAAGCCCTATAGAGTCCCTTTCTCTCTCGGTTTTTCTCTCTCATAGCGCCACCACCTCCCTAGCGTCACCCTGTCTCTCGCAACCTCCCAGCGTCGCCCTCTCTTTAACTCAGCTCCAACTTCCGGCGTCTCTCTCAGTTCACCACCATCAGCAACTCTCAGCGGTAGTGCCTTAGCCCACCGAGAGCACTCTCTAAAGCTGGTTTCTCAAATCAAACTATGGTGGAGATTTGAGAAACTCTATTTTGCAGAATTATATATATTTTTGCGTTAATTCACAGGACTCCCTATACCTGTGATGATGTATCAAGATACTTTTGTCTATGGCCATGATTGATTATTGCCCTCTTTGCTCCGTCATCATGTCTGACTTTACTACCGCCTCCTCTGGAGCCGATGGGATGGGTCGCAATACCCATTTTCCTCCATACCCTGTGAGCTCTATCCGTCTTGATGGGAGCAACTATTTGTTGTGGTCACGATCTTGTCATCTATCCATTGATTCTCGTGGTTATGTGGGCTACATCAATGGTGAAACAACACAACCTAAAACCGCCAGTGAATCTCAAAAGAAGTGGAGTTTTGCTAATTCATTAGTAACGTCTTTTCTCATAGACTCTATGGAACCACAATTTGCTCGGGATTACCTTCTTTTACATACTGCAGCCAAAATCTAGACAACCAAGGATACCTACTTCCAAGTTGGGAATGATGCACAGGTCTATGAACTCAAGAAAAAGCTTCACGAGACCAGATAACAGGAGTGTCAAATGGCTACACTCAAAGCCATGCTGATCATACCATTTTTATCACGCGATCTGGTGATAAAATTGCTCTTCTTATTATGTACGTGGATGACATTGTGGTCACTGAAAGTGATACAGAAGAGATTGCATGTTTGAAGACTTATCCAGGTCAAGAGTTTAATATCAAAAACCTCGGGAAGTTACGCTACTTCTTCGGCATTGAGATTGCTCGCTCCACTATGGGTTTTTTCCTATCCTAGAGGAAATATACATTAGATCTTCTTTCAAAGTAAACCCTTAGATACTCCACTCGAATCTAATGTTTGTCTTTCTAGCAAGGATGGGGATCCTATTGATAAAGGTCAGTATCAGAGGTTAGTTGGCAAATTAATCTACCTCTCTCACACTCATCCTGACATTGTTTTTGTTGTTAGCATGGTCAACCAGTATATGCATGACCCTTATACTACCAATGGGAAAGTTGTGCTACGCATATTGTGTTACTTGAAGTCGGCTCCTGGCAAAGGGGTTTTCTCTCCTCTAAAGGTCACCTACAGGTTGATGCCTTCACTGATGCTAATTGGGGCAACTCCTCTAATGATCATCGTTCTACTACTGGGAATGATACATTTGTCGGCAGCAACTTGGTCACTTGGCGAAGCAAGAAACAAGCGATTGTTGCCTGGTCTAGCACTGAGGCTGACATTCTGGGCTATTTCTCATGGCATTTGAGTTAATGTAAGTATGCAACTCCAACGACTGATGAATGACTTAGCTATTCCTATTCCACTACCTATGATGCTCTATTGTGATGGCAAGTCTGTGATTAATATTGCTCACAGTCCTGTCCAGCACGATCGCACCAAACATGTGAAAATTTATCGTTATTTTATTAAAGAGAAGCTATAGCAAGGACTAATTTGTGTTCCTTTTGTCAAAACTAGAGATCAATTAGCTGATATTTTTACCAAATTGTTAAGTGGTAAATTATTTCATCACATAGTTTGCAAGTTGGGCATGTGTGATATTTATGCGCCAATTTGAGGGTGAGTATTGTAATATGGGAATATGGGTTATGTCCAGGTTCGATATATGTAGGGATATAAGCACTGACTAATGATGACTCATTCCTCACGTACCTCACCTACTTTCCTTTGGTGTTCTTTCCTCTACGTTTCTTTCTTTCCTTTCTGCTCCATTATTTTTGACATAAAATTTTCGGTAAAATTTTACATGTAACATTTTATATGTAAAAAAAAATTTCAATGTTTGTTTCCAGTAGATAAAAGAAAGACGAAGTTCCTTTCCATCTCCCTTAGAGATTACTATATTTTACCTCTTGGAAATAAACTTTGAATTTTTATTTTTTTAAACATAAAATGTTATACGTAAAATTTTACATCAAAACAAATGGAGCATTAATGTAAATCATTTTACTCTATAAATGGCATGACCTCTGTCATTCTAGACAAGTCAATTATTCCTCTCAACAAGGAGAAAATATAAAATAAATAATGATTAAGCAAACAATGAAGAAAATTGACCTGGAATAGAAGAACTATGAAAAGAGAGAGATTAAACTTGAGAGGGAAATAGCATCAGGCAAACCATCTTGGTTCAAGCAGGTACAGAACATATCAAACTCAACTTTTCATTCAACTCAAATATACCCAATATCATTGGGTTACTAAATATATAAACTTGTAAAAACCATAGTTCAAAATCTCAGTTCTCGAGGGTGTCTCGACCCTTGAAAAAACCGAGATTACCGAGATCTCGGCGAAAACCTGCCGAAACTCCCAGAGGGTAAAAATGGGAGTTTCGACAAGTTTTTTTTATGGTTTAAGCCATTTTTTGCTGTTTTAAGTCCATTTTAGAACCATTTTAAGGCTATATATAGCAGGAAAATACTTATTCAACATATATAAACACATTTGAAGCATAAAAAGTAATCACATTATCGAAAAATCATACATTCATAAATCATAAATCCCACAAAATAACATAATTTACAAGTACTCATTATATGAAAGACTTAAATACTCAAAATGAAATAATACATTCCCATTAGTCCATCCCAATGTCTAATCATATGTAGAGTGGCGTGCAGGTTCCATCTGATCAGATTGACTTTGTTGAAGAAAATATATTTCGGTCTGATAAACAAAATCCTGCCACGACATCCTTCGGCTATAAAAGGTCTGGTAGTCTTCCACATATTTTTCATACATATGATCCGGGAAGTTTCTAAAAATACCCAACCTTGGATAAAATTCACTATAATGTGGAGTAAAGTGAGCATATATTAGCTGGTGTGGGGACGTGGTTCTTTGCAAATTTGGGACTGAAAAGAGACTGTCCACAAAGTTTAAGCCAGTCTATGATGTAGCATTACTAGTATCAGCGGAATAATCATATGCATTTCCCATCATGCGGTCATCATCACCGGAATAAAAATCGTATGCCGAAGTGGTGCCAAATCCATGAGCACTCCACTGCCCCTACTCCTGTCCACTTCTACACTCAATGCTCAGTCCTCCAAAACTTGTAGACATGCTATCAATTTCAACATCAGGCATAATATCAAGATCAGGAACAATGTCAAAGAAACGATCTTCTTCTTCTTCCACTGGTTGCAAAGGGCGTTCCCGTTGACGAGACCTACGTGTATACCCAGTCATAGGCCGTGATGAAGATACGCGTCCACCATGATCTGGATCCTGTGTAGCGTGTGTATACTGACTCTCACCAGTCCATCTAATAATGGGTACAGTCGGTCTAGGATCACCACCACCACCCTCATCACCACCACCACTACCATCATCACCACTACTATCAAAAGTTGACCAGCCAGTTTGTTCCATTGTATCATCGCCTTCTGAGTCACTACCAGTACCAGCTGGGGGGTCAAACGGTCTAGGCGACTGTGCGTGTACACGACCCTCATCCGAGGACATAAATCACTCGAGATTAGAACCCATCGGAGCAGACACAGTGGGGTCAGGCATCCCACTAGGCTCATCCATCACTGGAACTGCTCTGTCTCTCACCCATTCCACATAGGGATCCTCCTCATCTGAAGATAGTTGGAAGACATCGACTAACTCGATCAGCTCTTGTTCATTTCTTTGTTCAAATTTCAAGCATTGTACCCTCAATCTCATGTTCTAATGAGCGTAGACCAAGTCATTTAGCCGTTGAGAGCCCAATTTATTCCGCCTCTTTGAATGGATAAGGAAGAAAGTACTCCAATTTCACTTACACCCAGATGCGGAACATGTCTGAGATAGGACTTTGATTGCAATTCTCCTCAACTCAGCTGCATGCTCGCCATACAACAACCACCACTCAGCTGCACAAGATAAAGAACACATTTTAATACACATATTAAATAAGATATTTTACTTGAAAATTTCAATTTCCATAATTCCATACCAGGATCGGTCTTATCTCGTCCAGCCACTGCAGCGGGAGTTCCAAAACTCCCAAGAGCATCTCTGAACGTTTTCATCTACACCCATTTCAAAATTTATAACCATTAACCATTGTAATATGTGGATATTCAAATAATTCAGCACTTAAACCATAAAACTCACCTCCAGATTGACCAGTGCTTGTACAGTATAATCTGGCACCAATTTTGTCACAACATCTTTTACCGCACCGATAAGATCAGAATTGAGCCCAAGCACATGTGAATATTGGTACTTGGGGTTCAAAGAGTATGCTGTAAAATATGAGTCGCCAGATTAAAATAGAGTACCAATTATTAAGTGGAACTAAATTAAAGACTATTAAATATACTCACCAGCCTTATGCAATGAGTGCATCAGCTGACTCTCCCATCGATCTTTGATAATCTTCACAAAATGTTTGTTTCCACGTGGAAGCACAGTTTTTATACGGTCCTTCAACATATTCATGGCAGCATATAAATGTGACATGGTGGGCTAGAATGTTGTATCCACTAATCTTAGCACCTTCACCACTGGCTCCAGAATTTTGACTACATCCTTCAATGTTCTCTAAAATTCCTCTGAAGCTATAGTAGTCTGTGCTTGAACCCCAGCAGGAGAGATGGACTCCCTCCACCCAACCAGTCCTCAAAGCAAACATCGATCTGAAGCCTACCATCTTTGCCTGAAAGCTCTTTAGGGCTATGTAATTGGTAGCAAATCTAGTAATGCCGGGTATTACCAAGTCCCCTCCACATTTATCCCTCAGCAAGTTCAAAGAATAGCCATGGTTGTATACAAATGTTGTCACCTGGCGTGCTTGTTCAACCACTTGTTTTATTTTTTGGATCTTGCCCATGTCCTTCAACATCAAGTCAATGCAATGGGCAGCACATGGAGTCCAAAAAAGTTTATAGTTAGCCATCATCATCTCTCCTGCCTTCTTGTAGTTGTTGCCATTGTCTGTCACAATTTGCACCACATTTGTAGCACCAGCTTCATCCACCACTGTTTGTAGCAATCCATAGATGTAGTTAGCATCTTTTGTGTATGCAGATGCATCCACAGACTTCAAGAATGATGTTTTCCCATCACTGTAGACCATGAAGTTGATGATGGACTTTCTAGTGGCACTAGTCCAACCATCACACATTATAGTGACCCCATATGCACCCCAATTATTCTTTAACCCTTCTATCCATACTTCTAACTCTTTTCATATTCTTGGGAGATAGACATTCATTACTTCATATGGAGTGGGGGCTTTAACACCAGGACCAACCTGAGCAACTGCATCAAAGAAAGGCTGATAGTATGGGCCACTACTGGCATTTGCTGGGATACTATTATAGATAGACCACCTAGCAAAGGCATCCCCAATAAATTCTTTTGTACCCTTCCAGTTCCACATACTCTTCAATCTCTTCTGTTTGGCGTCAGCCTTACTAAAAACTGCTGGATCCTGTTGTAGAATCCATACATAATCCTCATCCCTAGCAGTAGGTGGTGGTGCCTGGGGTTGTGCTCTAGTACTTTTTGATCTTCTAAACATAGAAGCCAACCCTCCCTTACTCCGTATTTGGGGTTCTTCGAGCTGCTGAAATGATCTACTACCACCTGCCCCTAAGGCTATTTGCCTCAACATTTCCATTTCCATCTCATGGCTGACTTTACTAGCCATTGTTGCCCGTCTCAGATCTCTGGCTTCTTCCTTAGTCAAACCCCTGGTATCTAGACCATCATCATCTAAACTATCATCATCCAAACCACGCACTGTACCTCGGATTGCTTCATCAAATTGTTGTTTATTTTTTTCTTTCTCTGCCCTTCTCTACTGGCCTCCCTTCATCTGTGCAGCTATGGCCCTGGTAATCTCCACAGGAACTATAGCACACTTTGACACGACTGTAGAAGTCCCACTCAAGTGTTGCTTAAGTCTGGTAATCCCACCAGACATAAGCTTCTTCCCACATAATTTGCATTGGGTCTTCTTTCTATCACCATCAATGGCGGTACAATACTGTCAAGCCATGTCAGTACGACCAGCATCACTACCTCCCTCACGAAAACCCGAAGCAGCCATAATATTTAGAACGAGACACTGTTACATAAGATGATAAATAGAAAAATTTAAATCAATAGATTTACATTAATAAAACTTAAAATTGAAGAAACATAAAAGCATCAAATATGTGAATACAACTCAAAACACATTGAAATTACTTTTCAAAATTTTAAAACTATGTTACAAGAAAACAGAATATTTTTCCAAATTTTCCATAATTATTTAGATATTATTAATAATTTTGGATATTAAATAAAAATAATTTATTTTTCGAAAAATATAATCCGACAACATGAAACCGTAGATTGGTCAATGATGTTCAACATATATTATTTTGAACACCAATAGATAAGTATTAATATTTTTTTACTAATTTTTTATTGCTGGAAAATAGAATTTATTAATAAAAAATTCATAAAAATAAAAATATGTATAGAAAAAAAAAACTGAAACCATGACAGCGTAGATCGGCCAACGATGTTCAACATATATTATTTTGAACACCAATAGATAAGTATTAATATTTTTTTTATTAATTTTTTATTGCTAGAAAATAGGATTTATTAATAAAAAATTCATAAAAATAAAAATATGTACAGAAAAAAAAAAACTAAAACCGTAACGCGTAGATCGGCCAACGGTGTTCAACATATATTATTTTGAAAGGAAACTAATTAATATTTAAGAAATGTATTTTTTATTTTTTAAACAAAAAATAAAATAAATAAATATATATATATACAGAAAAAAAAAATTGAAACCGTGGCCGCATAGATCGGCCAACGGTGTTCATCATATAATATTTCCAACACCATCTAATTAATATTTATCATATTTTTTTTAATTTTTAATTGCTGAAAAATACATTTTTTTAACAGAAAATCAAAATAAAAAATATATATGCAAGAAAATAATTTCGAAAGGATGAGGTTGTAGATCGGCCTAATGACTCTCACATATATAAATTTCATGGTGAACCAACATGTATTGAACATATTCATGTAAAAAAGTAAGTTTTAGGGGAAAAAATCATACCTCAAACCTTAGATTTGCAAAGAATAGGTCAAAATGAGCCTCCAACAGCAATTTGATGGAAAGATTTGCAAAGAACAGAGGTTTTCGAACCTTAGATGCAAGGTTGGAGAAGAAGGAATGGAAGAGAAGAAGAAAACAGAAGGGAATTGAGAAGAAAAATGAGTCTCGGTCGAGATCTCGACCGAGACTCTTATATAATAACTTCGACCAGTTCAAAACTGGTCGAGATTGGTTGAGAACCAGTCGAGAACTGGTCGAGACCCAGTTTCGAACCAGGTTCTCGTCTCGACCCTTTTACCGAGAAGGTCGAGATCTCGGTCGAGTTTTAAAACTATGGTAAAAACTGAAAAGATAAATTCCTAATACTCTACAACTCAACAACTTTTATAAATTCCTAATACTCTACAACTAAACAACTTTATCTCCTACGACTTCCATCGTTATCTAACTCCTATATTAAAAAATAAATAAAATCCCAATTACAAAAATAACCAAAAGTATATAAATAAATGTCTGAGGCTCCCTTTGGTTCGATTTCTATTTCTATTTCTATTTCTATTTCACAGAGTGATTTCAATTTCACTGACTGTTTGGTTGGATTTCTGCACTCAATTTCAACGAAATATTTCAATTTCATCTGAAATCCAGAAATAACTAAGAGGGTCTTTCACAATTTCACCCTGAAATCCTTTCATCCTATTTTGCACTAGGATCTAATAAGCACATGTTGATAACGGTTCAAAACTAGGGGTAAGAATGTAATTTTATTTACAGAAATGAAATAAGGAATTTACGCCACGGCTCAATTCTGGAGATAGCCAGAACGTCCCTCCTCTCTAAAACTTATCGATAACCGGTAAGTTAGGGTTTCATTTTCTTCTTCTCCACCGCACACCTTTCCCCATTTTTTTAAGTTTTTTTTTTTTCTTTCAACATTCTTCTTCAGTCTATGCTCCATCCTGCAACTTTTTACCCTTCTTTTTCTTCTTCTAGCTGCAACTCTACCACACACCATTCCTTTTTTTTCTTTTTTTTTCATACCGTTGTATCTCCCTCTGTGTGAGATTCGAAATGGTGAGAACAAAGCAAACTGCAAGAAAATCCACTGGAGGAAAAGCTCCTGCCAGAACACACCTCTATTTCACCTCTGTTTTTTCCGTGCCAGAGTACATCTTCCCATTTCCTCTTTATATCAGATTCTGAACTTTCCACTGAAGAGGCTTTGAATGGTTGAGCTTTTCATAAATCGTCATTGAGCTATGAGGGCGCAACTCTCTTGATCTCTACATCTTTCTTATTAATGGATTTCTTATTGGGGTTTCTTAATTCTGTGAAAAAATATGTAAATCTCGCATGCCCTATTGTATCTTTTTTAAGTAATTAATCTAGGGATGAAGTATCTTTGAACCAAAGATTAATCAACAGCAATTTTTGAGTAGTGAATATTGGTATTAATATTTTTTTTAGGAAAAATTTACTGAGGGCCTATCTCAGACTGCTTTATGACTTGTGATTGAGATAGAGACCATCTGTAAATAGTGAGTAAATTGTGATTCCCCCATTTCTTGTATCAACCAGATGTGGTTCTGAATTTTTTCTTTTGGTAACATAATGTGTTTCCGAATATTTTCCTTTCGGTAGCATAATGTCATTCTGAATATTTGACTGCTCAAATGAACACTTTCAAGGTCTCTTCTTGTTAGCAATTTTTTATCTTTTGGTTAAGATCTCATCGTACTTTCAGTTTATCTAGGTCTGGTTCACGTTTTCTTATGGTTAAGATCTCGTCTTTCTTTTTGTGTGGAGGTATTGAAATTGTTGGTTTCAAAATGATAATCCAAGCTCAGCCGGCCACCAGCAGTAGCTGCTTCGTTCACCGCTGCCACCACTGTTCCCATGCTTTTGCTACAGAGCAGTTGGTTTACCAAGGAAGAACACCTCTATATAAAGAATATATTCCCAAAATTGAGTTACAAATGAATTTCTCATTCGTGAAATTATTTTCAATTGATGCAACCAAACTTCTTATTGACCAAAACCTATTTGTTGACTTCTTTCATGAAATCACTATGAACTTGAAATAGAAATCCAACCAAAGAGAGCCTAACGATCCATATGACACCAAAAGCCAGGTTTGAACCTGGTTCTCCTTAGTTTAGGTTTCCAGACTAGGTCAATCCACAGAAGTGCAACGGCGTCAACCACTGCCCAACCCTTATAACATTCTATGGATTTCGCATGATTGGCCCCCAGGTATCAATTATGGATCAATCAGCGTATCGGACGGGTAGTTTAAGAAAGGTGTTAAATAAGGGCTGTTAATTTTAAGGGAATGGGCCAGCTTGACTTAGGCCCATTCCCCCTTATTAGTCTTAATAAATAATGTCTAGATGAACCAAGTGTAACTGCAAAGGAGCAGTTTATTAAGTGCTCTATGTGGACTACCACTAGGAGTTGACTAGGTCCCCTAGTTTATATCTCGATTGTAACTAGGACTCTCTCTCTCTCTCTCTCTCTCTCTCTCACACACACACACACACACACACACGGTTCTATGCTTGGGTAGCATTCTTTTCTATTTTGTTACAACAGGTATCGAAGAGACTCTAAGACACTCAATATGTCCTAAAGATATGCATGGAAAAATTTGGGATACATGCAAACTACTATTTTGAAGCATAATATACCATGAAATAAGCAGTAATTAGGTCCAACCAAAGGATGTTAGGTGATAGGACCCAATATCCACCATGTGGCAGATCAGTTAGGGCCCAAATTTGGTGTACAAGTATGTCCTATGATAACCTAAGTACCTGTAAAATATTGTGCGTTTTGGTAATATTGTGTAGGAGTATGTCTGATATGCATCATGATGTTACAGCTTGATGCTGCCCCCTAACAAGGTGAACGTGGGTGGCTTCTCTTTTTGGCAACTCCATCACTGCAGAAGCGTTTAGAACTGTCCCCCCCTAATGCCTGGTTGGATGTGGGGGTTGAAGGAGATTTGTCATTGCTGACTGGTTGTGTTTGTTTACAAGATAGTGGACCTTGGATAAGAAAAGATAGATCTTTGCAGGATCAGGAAGACTTCCCCTTTTCTTGGAGAAAGAGATCGGCTACATCATTGGATGATTAGCTTGCAAGGGGTAGTTTAATAGGCATTCCCTTTAATTGGTGATTATCCCACTGATAACCTAACCATCTTTGGCATCTTGTTGATTTTGTAGCAAACATTCTGTACTGTATTTCCTTTTTCAGCAATAAAGCCCTTCTGTTATTCATTAAATCAAAAAAAAACTAAAAATGATCGGGCATTGTATGAAAAAATACAAGCCAAACCATTTGTTTGGGAATCAGAGAGTTAAGAGTGGATAAAAAGTTGGACTACGGTTCTATACAGAAGGGTATTAGCATAGTTGTCACTACGACAAGGCAACCCAAAGCGGTGGACAGGTGTCTAGGTGCCTCATCGCGTAGGTCGCCTAGGCATGTCATTTAAAGTGGGAGTTTGGGCCTTACAGACTGTATTAGTTCCCTTACTTATAAATATACTTATCAAAGCGTCACCTTGGCGTCCAGGCGTCTGTCTTGGGTGATGGTCCGCTTAACTTGCTTCACAAAAGGTGACCTCCTTAGTCCCCTAGGGCACCCTGGGATACCTTGTTAGCCAGGTGGGCACCTTATTGTGTGTAGATTTTTTTTAACTATTTTTATTATAATAAGATGATTCTGTTTTGAGCATATCTATTGGGCATTGTACAAGTAATGATTCATGAAATTATGGGAGAGTTAACTGAAACTCGTCTGAGACAAGAAACTACAATTATGAAGAGCTGTCGCAGTTTCTATTCCTGCTAATAGTTTAGCACATTCATTCTTGCTAATAAGAAGTCTTGAAGTACAGGGGGATTTTACTCGTTGGTGACAATTAAGTGGTCTATGGACTTTTATTGCTCTCCATGGTGCTTTCAAACTAATAGGTTTCATGTTATATCAGTTCGATTCATTGATCGATGAATGGATCAAAGAAAGAGGCTCTATCTATGCCATCGTCTATAAGGGAAGAAACCCGCCCTTCATCGAAGAATGAAAAAGCGTGCCCAGGTAGATTGAAAGAGCTCCTGCTCCGCGTATATGTCCCACTCCGTGTTGGGGATTACCCTAATGTTCCAAGTGAGATAAAGCATAAACAAGGCCATGGCAACGCTGATGAGGGGAGGGATGCAGAAAGGCAAGTGAAGAGAGCAGCGAGGGAAGAGTTTGACGATGTATGTCTAGAGAGGATTCCAGATTTGGGGAGGACTATGACAGCAATGAGCCTAATTTGGATGATGCAACGATAACGGTAGAGGCTGCACAAATGAAGAGGGCAAAGGAAGCGAACAGAGCTACCTTTGCAAAGGAGCAAAGGAGCAAAGGAGCAGGACAAACTAAGTAGATGGCCGTGGGAGTCGGTTCATCTAGACAGACTCCAGTAGAGTCTGAGCCACAATCATAGGGGAGGAGGAAGCTAAAACATAAAGAGCCAGAGATTCTGATGCAGTCCAAGAAAGCAACCAGCCCACATGGTCAACACTATTCACGTGGTACTGTTCATGTGGTACTGTTCACATGAACAGTACCAGCAGATTTTTTTTGAAATATTTGTTCACTCTTTTGTTATTTCTTTTCTAAAGTTAGTTTCCTAATTTCATTGTTTAGTTAGTTTCCTAATATTTAGGATAGATTGTTAGTAGGTTTCAATTACCTGGATACCAAGTATTTACTTTCCTATTTTTAGATTTAGGACTTTCCTATTTTATTGTTTTAGAGCCAATTATAAAGGAATGTTGGTTTTACTAGATTTAGTTCTTTCCTATCTTAACTGTAAAGTTTCAATCTATAAATATGAATAGAAGTAACTGGCGGCAGTAGAGATTTTCCAGAAAAATAAAAGAGTAAAGCTCCTATTTTTTCTGGTTGAGTCCCCAAGGTTGTGAGACTCAATCGAACTGATTCCCTTTGTGATTCTACTACTTGTTTATTACTCTTCTAATCTGTTTGGACGACTTGACTCCTATAAAAGTGTTCTTATATCCTTGCTGTTTTACTACAAAGTAAATCTAGGGTTATAAAAACTTTTCCAGATCTGGCGGTACCAGGTACAGCCAACTTCCAGAGCTTGTAGCTCCTTCAACTCTTATTGGATTGTCTTCATATTTGGAAGGGTGTTCACAATTATTACAAAGGTCATTCATACCAAGTTTCATCTAATTCTGACGGTTAGATTTCAAGATAATTGGTTTTCTTCATTACTTTTCTCTGCAGATTTTTGTATTGAACTGAATTAAGATCCTGTAGCAAAGAGGGCTTGTTAATTTGACTTGCTTTGAACCCTCTTTGCCATCATTTGGTATCAGAGCATGGCTGAGGAGAGTTCTAACTCTCCTAATCAGTCCAACAATCTCAATGACCTTGTTAATCTGGTTCTCCAACGATTGACCAAAATCGATGCCAAGTTAGATAGCATGGATGGGAGAATGAGTAATTTGGAGGAGCTAAATCATCCTAGGCCTGCTAGAGTGGAAGCCCCTAGAAGGGAAACCCTTAATGCCAACCTAATGCCAAGACGTATTCTTAGGGCTCCTCAAAGAGTCCTAGAGAGGAATACCACAACCCACCCTATGACGACTAGGATGAACCTATCCGTTACCAAACCCATAAAGTACGGATGGACCTCAAGGAGTTTCATGGGAGGCAAGACCCTGAAGCCTTTCAAGATTGGCTGAATGCCTTCGATGACTACTTTGATTGGTTTAAACTTCCCGAACCTAGAAAGCTGCAATTGGCCTGCTCCAAACTAGTGGGGGGTGCTCGTGATTGGTGGCGTAACTATGAATATAGTCTCATGAAGAGTCGTAGAGAACCCACTACTTGGGAGGAGATGAAGAAAGAATTGAAAGAATTGAAAGAAAAGTATTTACCTCGGTCTTTCCAAAGAAGGTTGCATGACCAGCTGAACAATCTTCGTCAAGGTAATATGAATATGGAAGACTATGTATACCAATTTGATCAATTATGTGCACGGTCAGGTTCACGAGACAATGATGATCAAATGATATCTCGGTTTCGTTTGGGGTTGCGACCTGAGATTAGAGAAAAAATGGGTGTGGTTGATATTGTTAGTCTTAACGACTGTGTTGATAAAGCTTTCCAAGCCGAGGACCTTTTGAAGTCAATACTGAAGCCCACCTCCAGTTCTTATGAAGTGAAACACCCCACACCAATCAGCAAAGCTATAGGGACTACATCTCATGCTACTCCAACGACAGATAAAGGTAAAACTCTCATGGTAGCAGCTACGGATGTGCAATGCTATCACTACAATGCATATGGTCACTTTGCTAGAGATTGTCCACAGAAATTAAGGATAAACTCTTTAGTTGCTGCAATCAAGGCCAATCCAGATACACAGGTATGTGAGCCGCAAAGTGATGACACTTCTGTTCCTAATACGGATGTCATGGATGATGGTGAGGATTCATATGGAATCCATATAATCAGCAGTATGGTCTTGATTGCCCCAAAAGTAGATGTGGATAATTTTGATGGCTTTGCTAAAGCTCCAGGGATTGACAAAAATGACCACAGTTCTGATAAAGACCACGGTGTTATGGAGACAATTGCGGAAGATGAAGAATTGAACAAGATAGTCCCCATGAATACCACGATTCTACTTGACTTTCCTCAAGATATTGAGTATATTGACTTTGTGATACCGTCTAAATATCTTGAAGAAAGTGGACCCAAAGTGATAGATTTTCTTCCAACATTGCAAGCACAGCCAAAATTTCAAAATCAGAAGACATTGTCTACCGAACCCACTGAAATCATTCTTCATCATTATCGAACTCGTGGACGAGTTCATTTTAAGTGGGGGGGAGTTGATGCAGTCCAAGAAAGCAACCAGCCCACATGGTCAACACTGTTCACGTGAACAGTACCAGCAGATTTTTTTTGAAATATTTGTTCACTCTTTTGTTATTTCTTTTCTAAAGTTAGTTTCCTAATTTTATTGTTTAGTTAGTTTCCTAATATTTAGGATAGATTGTTAGTAGGTTTCAATTACCTGGATACCAAGTATTTACTTTCCTATTTTCAGATTTAGGATTTTCCTATTTTATTGTTTTAGAGCCTTCCTAAATTATAAAGGAATGTTGGTTTTACTAGATTTAGTTCTTTCCTATCTTAACTGTAAAATTTCAATCTATAAATATGAATAGAAGTAACTGGCGGCAGTAGAGATTTTCCAGAAAAATAAAAGAGTAAAGCTCCTATTTTTTCTGGTTGAGTCCCCAAGGTTGTGAGACTCAACCGAACTGATTCCCTTTGTGATTCTACTACTTGTTTATTACTCTTCTAATCTGTTTGGACGACTTGACTCCTATAAAAGTGTTCTTATATCCTTGCTGTTTTACTACAAAGTAAATCCAGGGTTATAAAAACTTTTCCAGATCTAGCGGTACCAGGTACAGCCAACTTCCAGAGCTTGTAGCTCCTTCAACTCTTATTGGATTGTCTTCATATTTGGAAGGGTGTTCACAATTATTACAAAGGTCATCCATACCAAGTTTCATCTAATTCTGACGGTTAGATTTCAAGATAAATGTCTTTCTTCATTACTTTTCTCTGCAGATTTTTATATTGGACTGAATAAAGATCCTGTAGCAAAGAGGGCTTGTTAATTTGACTTGCTTTGAACCCTCTTTGCCATCAGATTCTATATAGGAAGACCCAATGTATGAGGGCACCATCTCCAGGCTCACCGCACTCCATGACCCAACCATTGATATCCTTGAGCAGGATCTTGCCATCTTTCCTAGACAAGACTGGAAACAGAAGAAGCTTACACAAATGTAGACTAATGTGAAGGGAAAGTAGGGGTTGCTTTCTCCAAGTGGTCTTTTTACCATAGGATTCCAACTCATGCCACTACAAGACCATATTATCAGAGCATGATGGATGAGGTAGATAGGATTGGCCCAAGAGTGAAGGGGCCCATAGCACATGAGCTGCACAATACCTACTTACCCCACCACAAGGAGGAGTTGCACAAATATATTGAGGGGTTGAAGCCAAAGTGGGAATCATATGGAATGACTATGATGTGTGATGGTTGGATTGGACCCATTAGACAGTCCCTCATCAACTTCATGGTTTATTTACTTACCCAAAAAAACTTCATGGTGTATTTTGATGGGAGGACCACATTCTTAAAGTCAGTAATGCATCCAAGCATTAGAAACATATATACACGCTGCTAAAGGAGGTGGTAAAGGAAGTGGGGTGGAGAATGTGGTATAGGTTGCCACTGACAACGGGAGCAACTTCAAGAAGGCTAGGGAAAAGCTGATAACAATTCTAGGTACTGACTTTTCTAGACTCCTTGTGCAACCATTACATCGATCTCATGTTGAGGGGCATGGGGCATATAAAGCATGTAAAAGAAATTGTAGACAGGGCAAGATAATGTGACCAGTGTCTACAATCATGGATTTTCCAGAAGTTTTGAGGAGCAAGTGTTGTGGGACATGGTCAGGCCAGGTTTGACACATTTTGCCACAAACTACAGCACTGAGACAAAGAAGGCTGGGATTAGAATTATGTTCGCTTCAAAGGATTGGTTTAAGTGACCTGAGTCTATTTCTCATGGTGGTCAGGCAGCCCAGACGACCATTTTTAATGACAAGTTCTGGGATAACATGAAGAAGGTTGTCTACATCTTACAACCGGTCGCCATAGTGTCGAGAATGGTGGACTCACAAAAGAAGCCCACCATACCACAGTTGTGGGCAGCAATTGATTTGATGAAGATTCAAGTAGAGGGAGTATACAAAGGGGGTACCTCAAAGTTCCTTTTCATAATCAAAGATCATTGGGAGAGACAGTTTCTAATCACTAGTTTGCATTGTTTTTAGCATACTATCTCATACCAATTACCAATACAAGCACAAACTTGTGATGTGTCAAGATCTGATAGATGCAGTTCAATAAGCGGTGGCAAAGCTTGAGCCAGATTCAAGTGCTCAGTCTATTGTGAACCGAGAGGTGAGACTAGTACTTTGTTAGTACTAAAGAACTTATGCAATTATAAATTTGATATCGATGCTAAGACTCATACCAAACATTGAAATGGATACAGATAAAAGCCTTCAGAGATGCCACTGGGAGTTTCCCATGACAACGGCAATTTCTGGTCTAGAGACCACTGCTCCTTGGAGGTCCAATCCCCTTATATTTTTTATTCATATTTAAGTATGTACCATAGTTATCATCACCAAGCAATATTCTTTCATGCCCTTATGCAGCTGAATGGTGGGTGCTATATGGAAGAGAATCACCCAACTTGAGTAGGATAGCAAAAGTGTTATCCCAGACATGTTATGCCACCGGATGCAAACACAATTGGAGTACATTTTCCCTCATAGACTCCAAGAGATGGAATCGATTGTGTGCCAAGTGAGTGCCAAGTGGGTTGAGGACTTAGTCTATGTGCATTATAATATGAGATTAAGAGAGGAGAACATATGCCTCTGCAATGACAACGATACAACCCCAATCGAGTTGAGTGAAATCTCCCATCTTAAAGAAGATTAAGAAATTCCTTTACGAGTGGAAGAGGGATCGAGATGAGTCTATACTAGATGAGGATGGTGGTCAGCCCAACACCTAGATTGTTTTAAAAATTGGTGTTGATGTCGAGGAGTAGATGGCATCAAAGAGCAAAGTACACTCACGAACACGGTGTTAAGTCCCAAGCTGGCACAGATGATGGCAAATAAAAGGACTAGTCACAATCCTTGGGCCATAATGATGATGGCGGTGATGGTGGCCATAATGATGATGATGACGATGGTGACAATGGTGGTAGTGGTGGCTATGATAATGGCATAATGCTGATAGATATATAGCCTTACGTGAGGAGCACGACCAAATGATGCAAGATCCTGAGCCAGAGCTAGAGCCCATCGGATTCACAAGGGTCTCAGTTAGATTATGCTACATAGGATCGAGACCACGGTGCACATTTCAGTAGAAGCAACACTTGAGGTCCACGCAGGAAGTTAAGACTTGAGGATGAGACAGATGGGATGGGCATGGATGTATCGAGCTTGTCTGGTACAATGGAAGCCACGAGTTTGGGGTAGAGTGGAGGATCTAGCCATTGGCATGCATCATCCCTCATAGAAGAGAGCCACAGTCCAGCACATCATGGTGACGATGGCTTCGAAAGCGTCAATTCAGCATCACATGTAAGGTATGGACCGTATCATGCATATGCTAGTGGACTATCCTTCGAGAGCAGCTGCTTGGCATTTGGAGTTTATGGTGGTCATGAGAATGGCTATGGTGGTGGCTATGGTGATGGCCATGCTGGATCTTCCACTTTATTCCCCAGTAATGAGCATGGGGGGTTCAGGTCATATTTCATCAACATCTTCTCGTATCCGGCCAACCAATTGTGCCGGATCCACCCACTTCTAGCCTCCTGGTGAGCCATTTTTTAGGCTGTGATACCTCCGGTTTGTTAACGATGTTTGATTATAAGTGGGGTATTATGGACTTTCAAAACAATTGGATATAAATATGTCATGGGATACATATTCAACGCATTCGCAGGAGCGTCACCGACATTTTTAGTGGTACGCAACTCGTGGACGACCCGCCAAGAAACTCCTCGTGGAATTAAATGGTGAATGTTGTATGCTTGTTCCCTAACTTAATGTATCTAATATATGTTTTGATTGTTTTAATTGCATATTTAAATTTCCAATAGGTAAATTATATGTGGTCAGTGTTTATAATAGGGCTACTGTAACAACAACATTCAATGTATACTGGAAAACTTAGGTCCACACTTAGAAAAACCATTTTGGGTGGTTTTCTATGAAAATAATTCATGTAATAGGTGTAAATAGTAAAAATAGGCAGCACAAAAAATTCACTACAAATATATACCCACTAAAAGAACCTATTTTGGCCAAAAGAGGCTTGGGTTTTGACTGGGCTGGGTGGACCCAACTGCCACAAATCTGGGGCTTCCTTATTTGGTCCATTTTATGTGTCCTATAGAGAACCACTACATTCACTTGCCTTGGCTCCATGACCAAGGTTCAAGGTACTAGTTTTGAGGCCGGTTTTAACCGAGTTGTCTCAGGTTTCGACCAAGTTTTGGTCAAAACCTGGGATTTTCCCCAAGAAGGTTTCGAGGCCCAGAAATGTTATTTTTATTATCAAATTTTGTTTGTGTAGCCTATTTTAACCATTTTATAACTATTTTCCATATTAGTTTTAAAAGAAAACATCTAAAATGATAATATGTGGTGTGGACCCAAGTTTACTAGTGTATACAAAAATCTGGGACTATGTCCAGAGTTAAGTAGGCAGCACTTATTTATGACTAATATCAATTAAGTAAATGTTTTACTTAAGATATTATTCATAATTAAGCAAACATCCTCCATTTGAATCTAGTAAAAATAATAAAACATCATTAAAAACCAAGAATGTATGAAAATAATCTCTTACCTTAAGGCTTAAAAAATTATTTTCATCCAGGACAACTTTAAACAGCATTCGTGTATTCCAAACAATATTTCATAGTTTAGAATCTCGGCTATATCTAGCCAAGATCTCGAAATTTTCGAAGTTCTTAGTGGCTCGAAACGAGACACAGGGTCGATATTGGTCTCGACCAATTCTCGACCTTGTCTTGACTGGTTTCGACCAGTCTCAACTAGTATCGAACCAAATTAATTCAATAATTTATATAAAACTATCGAAATTTCGACCGAGACTTGTTCTTTGCCTCTTTTCTTCTTCACTTGCTCTTTCTTGCTCTTTCTTTCTCCATTTCTTCCATTTTCTTGATGGTTTAGGCAAATCTTTACACATGGAATTATTTGATTTTGAGTATTTGAGAGTTTGACACTTTGAGTATTCGTATCATTGTATGCAATTATGATTTATGAATGTAAGATTTTTCCACAATGTGTAATTAATTTTACAATTTTATGGTTTAAATGTGTTTATATATATTAAAATAGTATTTCTCTGGAGACTGGAGTACAAAGCATTAAAATGGCCTTAAACAGGTCGAAACACCTATTTTTTTCCCTTACTGCAGTTTCGGCATGTTCTCGCCTGCCACGATCTCAAAAATCTTGGTTTGTCTCGAGGTCGAGATGACCTCGACATCTCGACCTCGAGATTTTAAACTATGCAATGTTTGACTGGAGAATAACTCATTCAATATAACTCGGATTTAAACAATCTCGGATTTGTAGCAAATGTAGCATAATTAGTTTTCCAACAAATCCGAGATTGCTTGAATCCGAGTTATAATGAAGAAATTACAATCTAATCAAACCTTGTTCGAAGTATGTGAATGCTGTTTAAAATCGTCTGAATTGAAATAATTTTTTGGACATCAAAGAAAGAGATTATTTTAGTGTACTCTTGGTTTTTAGTAATGCTACTATAATAAGATTTATGAAATTTTTAGATTCTAAAAAAAGCCTAGCATTTGGAAATTGAAAATCACCCCCGCAACCAAAAATCCGGTTTTTGTTTTTGAACTGGAGGGTTGACTTTTTATCCTTTTGGAATTTGAATTTTATACTATTTTTATTGGATTCAAATGAGGGGTGCTTGCTTATTTATGAATAATATCATAAGTAAATGTTTCTTTAATTAAATGATATTAGTCATAAATAAGAACTACCTAATAATTGTTGTTCTTCTGCAGCCTTGGTCCTATGTATTGTTCCTACCTTTAGAGTCCAAACCTGGTCTAGTTTGAGTCGGAACCTGTCTATTTCGACAAAAATCAAGTCGAAACGAAACCTGGTATTTTTTGGGTTCAAGCTTTGGAGTCGTGCCGACCCAGCTCAAAACCGAGTTGTGCCGGTTGAAACCAGTGGTTTCGATTTGGCACCTCGAACAATGGCCATGACAACTATGGTTCAACCTGAAATATGTTGTTCATTTAGTGGTTAGGAGTTAGGACATGATAATGGATGTGGAAATTCAGATCCCTTTATTTTAAAAGAAAACTGATGAGCAGTCGAGAATATGGCAAACAGTGAAAGAAAATGAGACTATTGATCTTGATCAATGATCCATGACTAAGGACTCATGATGAACAATCATACATGATCAGTCTTAAACGGGGCCATATCACATATTTATGATTTGCCAAACTAAGAGAACATAACTATAATTAAAATGATCATTATCATTGCCTGGAAGAACAATAAAGTCATCAAGCCAGCAACTCATACTAGACTTAATCAGCTTGATCATTCAGTTAATTCAGTCTTTCCCAACCCAACTCTCTCCCCCCCCCCACCCCAAAAAAAAAAAAATCCCACTTCTTTTATTGGGGAAATTTGAATAGAGAATAAACAGATTAAGATACTTGGAATGAGCTTATTTAGTCCACGTATATTGGACTTCTTCCCCACTCTTTCATGAAATAAACAGGCATCAGGGAGCTCAAAATGTCTTACAAAAGAAACAGAATATCACCCGGAATGTAATATTAATATCTTTAAGCATTAGAAATTATAAATCGAAGCTTCACTGCCTGGGTGATGCTTAAGCACCAGAAGGGTAAAACACTCTGTTAGAGAGCGCAAAACTACCAGGCAAAACATGGACGTTTGAACCACTGCAAATATAGCTCTTAATCAACGACTTTTTACAACCAAACTAAGACACAATCAATAATTTTTTTTTTCTCCTTCTCTGTTTCTTAAACAATCAATAATTTTTTTTTTCTCCTTCTCTGTTTCTTAAACATGCAGTAATTTTCGATAAAATAATGTGTAAAAAAAAAAAAAGTAGACAATGGAAAATTCAGAGAGTATTATGCAATTACCAATTCTGTACATATACGCATAACATGTATAGCCAAAAGAAGCAAGAAATCAATAGCGTAAAAAAAGACAATCAAGTCAGACACATACCTCATCATCATCATCTTCTTCTCCATCTTCTTTGTTCTTCTTGAGGCTGGTCGTTCCACCCTCCTTACTGATTGGTAGCTTCATAGCCCCAAAGGGTGTGTCGACATCAATGTTTCCCTTCATGCTGTAACCAGTACCCTTCCCTCTAATCATGTCCCATAGTGCAGAACCAAAATCCTTTGGCCTAAAATTTATGGGGATATCAATGAAACAGATGCCATTTTTATCAATTTTAGCTGATTTAGTCAGTTCAGCACCTCCAATGTTAACATTGGAGAGCCAAACTTGATAGTCCAAGGCATTGAGTCCCAAGTCAAAGTCATTCTTGTTTTCCAATTTCAGGTGAAGAACTGCTTCAGTTTCTTCAAAAGAGAACCTCGCAAAGTGTATTTTCTCAATATCAACATCAGGCTTGTAGGGTATGGGAATCTCGCCTGTCTTTTCCAGTGGTAGAGTTAGCCTTCCAAATACAGGTACATCTACAATGAGGTCAACCTTGATCCTGTAAGGAATTATGCTCCCAGGCTTAACATCATGATATGTGTTCTTAATATCATCATAGATCAAGGTAACTGGTATCTTCACAGTCTCTGAACCATGCGCATGTATGGTTCCTGCATCCGGGATCAATCCAGATATGAGTTTCCTTCCGTCACTCTCAATTAAGTAGTTTATATCTATCAGAGGGATAGGAACGGGATTCGGGTTCATAACAAGTACATCAACAACAATCTCTGCCTTGTCCACATTAATGGAGGGAATGTGAATCCCTGTTACATCCGCAGTTGGTTTCCCAAATCCAATTGCTCCCTCAATTTTCTCCCCAATGTCATGAATAAAACCCTTAACCTTCTCAATAAATCCTCCCGTCTCTTTATCTTTGTCTTCTTCCTTGTGGTCTTTCTCTTTGACAACCCTCTCAACCATTTCTGGGTTATCAGACGACGCCATACCTAGAAATCATCAAAGTGAAGATGTTACAAATGTGAGGTTCCACGAATCACACCCAAATTTGAGAATATATGCATGGCTAAACAGAAGAAGGAAAAGAGGCGAATAAAAAAAAAAGAATATTACTTGAATGTCTCATTCAATCATTATCACTTCCTCTGTTTATGTTCTTTACCAGTAACATGTGAGGAACCAAGAAAGTAAAATTAAGAAATACAAGGTGATAGTAATAACTGTTGCCTTTTATTTGGAGAGGGGGGAGGGGGAAGAATATCAAACAACAACAAAATGGCAGAAATGGCCCAAAGCAAAGGATTGGACTATTGGAATTTCAAAAGCAAATGCTCCTTCCTGTTCCAGACAATATTGATATAAACTATTGAGTCAAGAATATTAATAAAACTTATTCGGATCTTCAGAGTTTAGAGAGATGAGAGTAGAATCAGAAAAGAGAGATGAAGGAGAAGAGCAAGAGATGTGGAAACCATGGAGGGAGAAAAGAGTTGGAGGGTAGTGATCGACTTCCTCTCCTTTAAATATTATAGACTTAGCAAAAATAACTAAATTAAAAATTTAACCTTAAAAAATCTGCCATTGTCCCCCCATATACAGTTTACCTATTTATACCGAAATTGCCCTCACTAACTATTTCAACACTGAACCTCAAGCTGGAGTGTTAGATATATATATATATATATATATCACACATTCCCAGCTGTCTAATAATTATTAAAGCATGCAGAAATTATTCCTTAGGTCAAGACATAAAATTGTTCTCCTTCTTTCACAAATGGTGTGCAAAGGCATTCCGATTAGAGTTTTCCCTTAATAAAATGACTGTTGACTTCAATGTGTTTAGTGTGGTCATGCTCAACTGGATTGTGATTTATGCTTGTAGTAGTTTGGTTATCACAATACAACCTCATAGGCCCTTCGACCTCTAGACCCAACTCCTGGATCAACTTCTTGAGCTACAACACCAAGGGGTAGCTCAGATGGCAAGGACCAACACCTCACAATTAAGAGGTCATGAGCTCAACTATCCTTGAAACTACCTATTAAAAAAATAAATAAATAAAATTAAAATTCTTGAGCCACAGAAGTTCACAACTTTTTGAACCATGGCTTTAAATTCTGCTTCAGTGGGGTTGATCTTGCAACAACAGACGGTTTCTTGTTCCTCCAAGTTAGTGAGTTAATAGATTTTTGCTACAAAGGTGCAATATCCTAATGTCGATCTAATGACTGTAACTGATCCAGCCCAATTGCATCAGTATATATCTCTATCCTCAAATGATTGTTTTTCCGGAATAGTAATCCTTTCTCTACGTTTTGACATAAAATACTGGAGAAAAACTGCTTCCATATTTGTACTTCTAGAAGCACGAATAAACTGACGGATCACACCAACAACATATGCAATATCCGGATGAGTAAGGGAAAGATTAATTTCCCAACAAGTTTCTGTTTTCTTCCTATATCAATGATAAGATATCTACTTTCTTCACCCAATTTATGATTTTGGTCAATGAATAATTCCATGGGCTTACAAACCAACAACCATGTTTCACTTAGGAGATTTAAGAAATATGTCCTTTGATAGATATAGATTCCCTTTATTGATCTTGATACATCAATTCTTAAGGACAATTTTTAACATACCCAGGACTTTAATCTCAAACTTCCATGCTAGATAAGCCTTCCGATTCCTCATGACATCTTCATCATTTCTGATCACTTACCATATCATCAACATACAAAATGAAAGTTGCAAGTGATTCAGACCACAGACAGAAAGAAGAGTGGGAAAATATTTTTCTGCACTATGGTTTGGTTCACCTGGTTCTTTTATAGAGTTTCTATTTTTGGAATCTGAGTCTGTCCAAGGTAAGGTTATAAATATGATGGGGTATGTGTCACTGGAACCATACCACATCGCACCATGGGACCTTAGTACATCAACATCTGACCAGGTCTCAGGAGGTGGAGAAGAAATCCCTGAAGCTGTCACCACCCACTCCACAAGGTTTCCACTCCCTGAAGGCCTTCTGGCATAGAATGTCCGTCATCGATTCTGGTCTTGATGATATCCATGGATATGGGTCTAAGCTCCAAGATCCTCCTCTAAGCCCATGATATGTTGTTCCAATAGGTGACCGACCAAATGGAGTCCTTCTTAAGAGAGGTAGCTTCAACCCAATCCACCCATATGCTCTACTTCTTAAATGCCACTCTCCAAATTAGTTTGAGGATGCATGCTGCGTTGACTTCTTTCAGTCTTCTCAGCCCAAAGCCCTTTTCTTCTTTGAGAAAACAGATTGAAGCCCAGCTCATGGTATGCAAGAATTTGTTGCAATCTGTCCCTTCCAGAGAAAAGCACTCATCAGAGATTCAATTTTTTGGTTAATAGAAAGAGGAAGACTGAAGGCCCCTGTCCAAAAGATGTGAGAACTCTACATAACCGATTTGACCAGTTGGCCTGCATAAGATAGATATCTGACCTTCCATAGTTGAAGCTTCTTCCGGATATGATCCAAAATGGGAATACAATAGTGAGCGGACAATCTCATTGATATAAAGGGAAGACCCAAGTGTTTAACTAATAGATATCTAGGTGGGATTCGAGAGAGAAGCCCAAGCCCAAAGTATTTTCAATTCTTACTAGTTTCTGAATCTGGAAAATTCTATATTTGGTTTCTAATATAAAGAGAAGTGGAAACAATGGATGGGGGAAAGAATTGAAGGGCAGTCATCTTCCTCTCATTTATATATGCAAAAATAATATATAAAAAAAAAACCTGCAAGTTTTTACCCTTGTAAACTCTATTATTGTGCCCCCATATATAGTTTACCTATATATACCGAGATGGGCCTCACTAGCTATTCCAACTAAAAGAGGAAGGAAGAAGCTAATTAAACTATTAAAACTATATTAATATTAAGAGTACATAATAGGTACCTCCCCTGTAGTTTGCCCATAAATCAGGTACACCCCAAACATTTCAAACAATTACAAAGACACCCCCTTAAATCAAAATAAATTACAAAAAAAAAAAAAAAAACCCATTCCGTTAGTGAATTTCCATTAACTGACGACCAAAGGTAAAAGTTAAAATTTCAATACCTAAAATACCCAAATGGTTAAGTTAACAGACCATTTTACCCCCTTAAATATTAACTGACGATAAGATTTCTTAACACAACAGTTTTTTTAGGTAATATTTAAGGGCGTAAAATGGTCCGTTAACTTAACCATTTGAGTATTTTAGCTATTAAATTTTAACTTTTACCTTTAGGCATCAGCTAATGGAAATTCATTAACGGAATGGGTTTTTTTTTGTAATTTATTTTGATTTAAGGGGGTGTCTTTGTTATTGTTTGAAAGGTTTGGGGTGTACTTGATTTAAGGGCAAACTACAGGGGAGGTACCTATAATTTACTCTAATATTAATGTAGATTACTGCATCAATAATTGGATTTTTTTTTTTTTTTTTTTTTTTGCACTGCAATAAAATGATTGCAATATTTAACTACCAGATACTAGTAATCCACAAGCCAATAGCCATGGGGTATAAGGTAGATCATGAGTTTAAAATAATGTAAACAGTACAATAGACAAAAGACCTATGTACGAACAATCCATTTAATATTCCATGTGTCTGAAAGATGCATTAAATGTAAGTACCTATCAGAGTGTAACTAAATTAATACCATAAAGTTCTCATTCCGTAATAAACTATAATCTCCATTGACATGAACACAATGGACACAAGAGGAAAGATGAAGGGAAGGATGTCAAGCTGTCCAAGCCACAAGCTATACTATTAGATAGAGAGGCCCAACTGGCATATGAAGTCATCCAAAGTCCTAGAGTTAGTCAATGTGGGATTATTCCCAAAACTCCCCCTCACGTGTTGCTCTTCTTTTAGGTGATATTACACAATGACAAATGGCACGTGTGGCAGCTGTGGCCCCTCTTTTGGATGACCTAACCTTACACGAATATATCATTAATGATGGGCATGGTGCTCTTATACCAGGTTGAAATGTCCAACCCAAAAAGCTTATGGACCCGTGTAAGTGAATAGTTTCAAATAAAGTTTGATGAAAGGAAGGGGAAAATGGATGTCTTTATAGGCCAGGCTAACTCACCAGTTCAGCCCACAGCCAACGGGATGAATAGCCAAAAACTGGTTTTTTTGTTAACAACAATCGATTTAGTACTCCAGGTGTCTGAGAACATTCAATGACAGGATAAGCAACTGAAAATTTTACAAAAGGGACAAAAGAGGGAGTGGTCTTATAGGGTGTAACTAAATTAATACCCATAAAGTTCCCATTTCGTAAGAAATGATAATCTCCATTGATAGGAACACAATGTACATAAGAAGAAAGATGAAGGGATGGATGTCAAAGTGTCCAACACAAAAGCTTAAGTTGTTAGGTGCTGAGATCCAACTGGTATATGAAGCTATCCAAGGTCCCAAAGTTAGTCGATGTGTGATTATTCCTAACACTTATGCCATTGCTTAAGCAAGTTCTTGTGACTTTCTTGGCTTGTGGGGCCTACGGATTGAACCTTCTTGATGCAGTGTTCATTTTGACTTGTAATGCTTCTGCAGTACTATCTTAGTTCATAATAGTTTCTTTTTCCTTTTTTCTTTTTTCTTTTTTGATAAAAAAAATAGAAAGAAAAATGTAATAGTCCAATCCCATTCCTAAAGGGCTGTCAACTAAGAGAGCTAAACCAAAACTGAAACAGGTACAAAGAGCTGTTAACTAAGAGAGCTAAACCAAAACCAAAACCAAAACAAGTACAAAGAGGTGTCAACTAAGATAGCTAAACCAAAACCGAGACAACTACCAAAAAAAAATAAAAAAGACACCGAACAAACAGTTTTCATTCTGTTGAATAGTAATGGACTTAATTTAAAAAATTCATTAACTTTTTTGGCAGTCCACAAATGTTAGTGGCAAAAGGGGTAAAAACTCATGCCATGAAGGGTAATTCATGTATTTAGTTGTGTTTTACTGCAAGGTAATAACATTTTAATTGGATTAGTAATTATTTAGTTGAATTTAATTAGATAGGAGCCAGCTATTGGACATAATCCACCACACAATACACATTGTTGCAGTTTACAAGAAAAGCACCAGAACAATAAACCGTGAATGAGAGAAGGAAGAAGAAGGAGAAGAAGAAAAGGAGAGGAAGAACCGATTAGCATCCTCCTCCTCCTGTGGTTCCTTTATTTATAATCAAAGAGAAAAAACAATAGTTTAAGAAACTACCTTAATTACAATCATAAGCTAATTAGGAAAGTAAACCTAGACAACTTAGGAAATAAGTCCTAACAATAAAGGCAACCTAGAATAACCAATCTAAATAAACCATAAATAACAAGGTGGGACCAGTGGGACCCATGTGCACATAGCGGCACATGGTAATGCTAGCACTAACACCCCCCTCAAGCTAGAGCATATAAGTCACCCATGCCCAGCTTGGAACAATTCAACCTAAATCCTGGACCAAATAAGGGCTTGGTAGGGAAGTCTGCCAATTGATCTGATGAAGATATAAAGGGAGTAACCAACAACTTTTTCTCTACAGCATCATGAACAAAATGGCAGTCAACTTCAATGTGCATGGTGCGCTCATGAAACACTAGATTGCTAGGAATATAAATGACTACTTGATTGTCACAAAACATCATCATAGGGCGATTGACTGGAAAACCAAATTCCTAGAAGAGATTTCGCATCTACATAAGTTTAGCAGTAGTGTGGGCCATAGCCTGATACTTAGCTTTGGTACTAGACTTGGACACAGTAGTCTACTTTTTTGCTTCTCCAAGTAATCAGGTTTCCTCCAACAACTGTACAATAACTAGTGGTGGAACGCCTATCACCATCAGCACCAACCCAATCAGCATCTGAATACCAGGTTATATCAGTATGTTTGTGACATCAATAGATCAGACCCTTGCCAGGAGACTTTTTCAAATATCTCTATATATGACAAGCTGCATCCTAGTGAATTTGCTTTGGGGCTTGCATGAATGACTAATCACCCCAACAACAAATGATATATTAAGCCGAGTTACTGTGAGGTAGATAAGCTTACCAACAAATCATTGGTATTGATGAACATCAGCATAGTTAGGACTATCACAAGTCTCAAGTTTTAGATGAGGATCCATAAGAGTGTCAACATGTTTAGAACCAAGAAGACCAGCTTCAGTTAGAAGATCAAGTACATATTTTCTCTGTGATAAACTAATTCCCTTACTAGAACGAACCACTTCAATACCCAAGAAATAATGAAGAAGCCCCAAATCCTTCATTTGAAAGAGGTTGTTTAAATAAAATTTGATTTCAATAATACCAGACACATCATCGCCCGTGTTAATGATAACATCAACATAAAGGGCTATGATAATCACTTTAGAGTCCTGTCGTCGGACAAAAATAGAATGATCAGAATAGCATTGAGAAAAACCATAATGCGTAACAACCGAGCTGAACTTCTCAAACCAGGCACAGAGGGACTGTTTGAGGCCATAGATAGCCTTGTGTAGCATGCATACGTGATTGGAAATCCCCCCATGAGCAACATACCCCGAAGGTTGCGCCATATAAACTTCCTCTTGGAGATTACTATAAAGAAAGGCATTCTTGACATCCAACTGATAAATAGGTCAGTCGTAATTTACAGCCAAAAACAAAAAAAAAGTACCTAAACCAAATTGAGACGGGCAACTGGGGAAAAAGTCTCAAAATAGTCAACACTATAAGTCTGAGTAAACCCTTTAGCAACCAAACGAGCCTTTAAGCGTCCAACCGTCCCATTAGAATTATATTTAACAGTGTAAATCCATCGACAGCGCACAACAATTTTCCCAGGCGAAAGAGCAACCAGAGTCCATGTACAGCGGGAGAGTAAAGCATCCATCTCTGAATCCATGGCCTCTTTCCACCCTGAGTGGGACAAGGCTTGGACATGGGTGGTAAGAACAAATGTGGTAGACAAGGACATAACAAGATTATGGACAGAGACAGGGAGATGGGAGGTAGTAACAAACTTGTCAATAGGATAGGTAACAAGAGACTTATGTGTAAAAGAAAACGTACATTTATGAAGAGCAACAGGAAGGTCAGAAGAGACCTCAGTACCAGACTACCAGGAGCAACCATATTAATGGGGGAAAGAGCATCCGTAGGAACAACAAGCCTCAGTCTGTGTTGATAAACCTACAATGGAGGTGGGGAAGGGGTCGGATTTGTGGGTGTATAGGGGGATGTGTCAGCCAAGGGGTGAACCAGCAGTAATGGAACAGTGGGGACAAGGGGTGATGGTAGGAGAAGGAGGATAGTAAGGGACATTTTCAAAAAAGGTAACATCGGCACTAACAAAATGGAGACGAGTAGTTGCGCCATAACACCTATAGCCCTTCTGAGTACGGGAATAACCGAGAAAAACACATTTTAGGGTCAAGGGGGCAATTTATCACGGTGAGGATGCATGATTTGAGCAAAGCAAACACATCTGAACATACAAGGGTGGACAGGAAAGAGAGTGGCAGAGGGAGAAAGTACCAAAAGGGGAACTTTCCCATGAAGAACCACGTAAGGCATACGATTGATAAGGAAGCAAGCAATGAGAAGAGCATCACATCAAAAATACTTAGGAACATGCATATGAAACAGAAGAAATCGAGCAACCTCCAAGAGGTGTCGATTTTTACGTTCCGCAACACCATTTTGTGGAGTATAAGAGCAACTAGTATGATGAATCATTCCATTTTCAAAACAAAAATCAAAGACAGCGGTTTGAGTATACTCAAGAGCATTATTAGACCTAAAAATACGAATGAATTTATTAAACTACACTTTGATTTCGTTGCAAAAACCTTTAAACACAGAAAGAAACTCAGATCTATCTTTAAGTAAGTAAAGCCAGATCACCCTGGAATAGTCATCCACAAATGTAACAAAATAACAAGAACCACATCTGTTGGGTATCCGACATAGACCCCAAATATCTGAATTAATGTACTAGACTAAATGAAGAAGAGCTACGAAGAGTAAGACACGCAGGGAAGACACTCCGGTGATATTTGCCTAACTTGCAAGCCTCACACTGAAGGTGGGTAAGAGTGGTAGCAAAGGGGTTTAGGGCAACACAAATTCACAAATCCTCTTTGCTACAGGATCCCTATTCAGTCCAACACAAAAATCTGCAAAGAAAAGTAATAGAAAAAAAATCTTATCTGGAAATCCAACAGTCAGAAATTGATGAAACTTGGGTTGAATGGCCTTTATAATGGTTATGAACACCCCTCCAAAGTTGAAGAAGATCAGAAGAGAGTTGAAGAAGTTATGGGGCCCGCAAGTTTGCTGAACCTGCTAGCGCCCAGATCTGGATCAAGTTTGATTGAAGCTGTAGTTTCGTTATCAATTTAGCAAGATAACTCAAAGGATTTACAGGAAACCATGTCGCCAGCAATTGTAGAAGATTTGTAACTCAAAACAAAAATCAAATCTCAAAGAAGAAAGGAGAACAAGAGGAGTATCACAACCTAGTGAGGCTCAACCAGAAATTAATTGCTCTTTAATTTCTGGAAAAACTCTAAGAAGTGCCGCCAGTCACTTCTACTCTTATTTATATATTGAAATCTTACAATCAAAATAGGAAAGAACTAAATCTAGTAAAACCAACCTTCCTTTATAATTTAGGAAGGCTCTAAAACAATAAAATAGGAAAGTTCCTAGATATGAAAAATAGGAAAGTAAATACTTAGTCTCCAAGTAATTAAGACTACTAACTATCTAACCTATATATTAGGAAACTAACACTGAAATAAAGCCAGTAGTAATTAGGAAAGTATCACAAAATATCCTAACTAGAGGTGCTATCGATAGAGCTGTCTGGTGGTACTACTTGTGGCTTGATTAGTCAATTGCCAGGCCCAATTAAACCCCTCTTTCGGCCCCTTCTTCTAGAGTAAACCTAGGCTGCATCAAAGAGACTTGGAGCCATGGTTCGAGGACCCCAAATATCTGAATGTATCTCGGTTTCGAGTCTTTACCGATACGAGATGGGACCTCGAATTGAAAAAGTTTATGGTTTCGGTCAAACCCTAGTTGGGTTCGACCAGGATTCAACCGAAACCATGGTTTCAATTCAAAAATGAACCAAAACACATTATAAAAGTCTTCTGTCTCGTCGAAACCAGTAATGAAAGAGAAAAGAGAAAAAAGAAACAAAGAAACAGTAACGAAGTAGAAGAAAACAAGGTAGAGGAAGATGACGGCAAAGGCAGAAGAAGACAGAGGAAGATGACGGCAAAGTTCCGGTGTAAGAGAGGAAGGCAAAGAAGAAGGAGAAGAAAAGAAAAGGAAAAAAAAATTACAGTGAAAACTGAGAAGAAGAAACCAAGAAAAGAAGGCAGAGGAAGAAGAAGAAAGCAAAGATTAAGTTGCAAAACTAAATAGTGTGGAAGCTCCAGTCAACTGTTCTACTATATTTGCATAAGAAAAACTGAATGCAGAAACAATTAGGGTTTAAAGACAAGGGGGAGAAGAGAACCTGCGGCCTCTTCCTAGCATTGTTGGAAATAGCGGCACCGGGGTCGGGATTCTGGAGCAGAGAACTTCGTCGTTAGGGTTTGGAATCGACTTCGGAACCACAAGAGTCCCCATCTTTACTGGAGTGCTCATCTTCTTCTTCCTCTGCCTTCTTTATCCTTCTATAAGATATTATCCCATGCATCTCACTTGTATTTGTACAACAACCCAATCCCTTTACCTTTTTATAAGTTATTATCCCATGCATCTCACCTATAATGTGTTTATACAACAACCCAAAAGAGTAAAAATCAATATATTATAATAATTGCATATACCAGGTTTCAGCAGGTTTCAACTGATACTCGAGTCAACTCGGTTTCGAGGCTGGTCAAAACTGGCCTCGAAACAGGCACCCTCAAACCTTGCTTGCAACTAAGAATGAGGGTCTTCAACTTGGAGAGGGACAGGAGGCCAAGTCGATGATTTCATAGAATTAGTGTAGAAATAGCAAAGGTGGCAGAGGTAGTAGCCGAAGATGGTCCATGATGCTCCAAGTAGTAAAGTCCTGATTGCTTAAGGCCCTCACCGTCGCCCTGGTCCTGAGATCCTGAAACACACAATAGGAAGGGAAAAAGTTTAATGAGCATTGTAATGATTTGGTTAACTGACTAGTAGACATAAGATTAAGGGTAACTTTGGAACATGGAGGACAAAGGACAAGATCAAGGTAAGCATTAAGGAAACCGTGCCTTGACCTGTAGCTTGGGTAGAGGAACCATCAATAAAAAAAATAGGCATAAAAGTAGTGACATCCTTAATGGAAGAAAAAATATGACTTACCAGTCATGTGACAAGAAACTCCAGAATCAAAAGTCCATGGAGTAGTGGTGGTGGAGAGTAGGGCATTGGTACCTGTGTGGGCCAGGGTGGCAGAGGTGGATGGAGAGGACTGCTGCTCAAGCTGCTGAACCCGACGTAGTAAGGCATCAAACTACGCCGTGGGAATGGTAGCATTGGAAGCTAATATAGGAGTTGGGGCAAGAGTAGTGGCAGGTGCAGGTAAAGAACCATCATATGTGGACCCAAAGTTAACTAATGCCTCAACCCATTTTGGACGACCATTCTTGGCCCAACATTTATGAACAGTATGATTGTTTTTGCCACAATGAATACAATGCCGATTAGGTTTATCCGTACTGGATCTGTCTATGCCACGACCATAGGAACCACGTCTCCAACTGGAGCCACAACCTCGATATGAGGACCCTCGTCCTTGACTAGCATACAAAGCTGAAGTATCAGGAGAAGCTGAGGGATTACTTGAAAGCATCAACCATTGCAGGTAGAAAAATGTTTCACAAGTGTAGGCACCTTTTCACCAAACAGCAACTGAGTTTAGAGGATTGATACTCTGGAGGAAGACCGGCTAAGAATTTTTCTACATAAAATTCAAATTGTTGGGCCTTGAGTTGATTTAGATCAGCAGTGAGGGGTTGAACAGCCTGAAGTTCTTCAAGAAGACCCTTAAAGCCACTGCAGTATGCATTCAGGGTTTTGTCTCCCAACGAGTAATTGAACATTCATTAGTACAAATCATAAACACGAGAAATATTCTTCTCCTGTGCATAACTTTCCTTAAGGTCATTCCAAATGCCTACAGCAATTTGGTGAAACATTTCATTAGAAACAATGGAGGGAAACTTTCCCACAGCCAAGTCTGCCGAGTAGAGTTCTCATGCATCCAATCAACATAATTCTTAACAGAAGTAGAATCTTTCAAATCAATAGACGGAGGGTCATCAATCAGGTATTGAAGTTTCCTTTAGAGTGTTTAACAGCTTGGGCCCACAACAAATAATTAGATGCCCCCTTTAATTTAATGGAGGTGATTTGCACAAAGTAATCTTTGTATTCAAACATTAGAAAATTTCAAGCAGTAGTTCCGAGACCAATACGCAAAATTCTAATCTCAATAAATACTTTCAGCAAGAGAGAATCAGTAATTTTATATAAGATGCAAGACCATGTGTTGTCCAAACAGCCCCTTAGGATATAAAAGGAATTAATGTAAAGTAACAGCCTAACAGGGCTAAATTTGAAAGAAGGGGTAAAAATAGGACAAACCAGAATAATGGATATCAGCCAGGGGTATTTCAGGAAATATAATCAGATTAGTAGTTCATATCGTGACTAGAGTCATCTTCAACCCTAGGCGAAAAACAGAGGTGGAGAACAGAATCATATTTAGAGAAGTATCGCCTCAATACAGCACCAAGCGACCTGAAACTTCAAAAGAAGGATCGCAAGCCACTGATCTCGTGATTCCCACAGGTAGCAGGGAAGAACAGATCATAAGTCATGACAGCCAAACAAATAGGAACCCTTTCTGGTTTCGATAGAACAGTCAGACAGCAGCAGAACATTAGGAGATGAATTAATCCCAGCTGTAGGCAATATGAAAGGCAGTAGCAGGAAGGACAAATTAGTCCATGTAACAGTCAAACAAAGCAGTACCAATTTCTGAGAAACATAGGGCAGCAGTCATCGAAATCTGGAATGAACAATCAAAAGTTAATTTCTGATGAACAACATAGAGCAGTAGTCATTGAAATTGTTGGTAATCAGCAAACAGGTCAGCAGCAAGATGTCTCGAGATCATCAGCATATGGCGGTAATCAGCAAGTCATCGAATACCAGAAAATAAAACTCAGGAATCAGATCTCAATATTGCTGTAATGGAAGATTATTCTTCCACACTATGCAGCATATGGTTGCTGCTACCAGGTTTATTTAGAAGGTGAGAGAGGAGGGAGAAAGGCCTATCAAAACCGCAGGTAGTATAGCTTTTGTGGAATTGATTCACTGCTCTGATACCATGTTGCAGTTTACAAGAAAAGCACCAAAACAGTAAACCGTGAATGAAAGAAGGAAGAAGAAGAAGGAGAAGAAGAAAAGGAGAGGAAGAACCGATTAGCATCCTCCTCCTCCTATGGTTCCTTTATTTTTAATCAAAGAGGAAAAACAATAGTTTAAGAAACTTCCCTAATTACAATCATAAGCTACTTAGGAAAGTAAACCTAGACAACTTAGGAAATAAATCCTAATAATAAAAGGAACCTATAATAACCAATCTAAATAAACCATACATAACAAAGTGGGACCAATGGGACCCATGTGCACATAGTGGCACATGGTATCGCTAGCAGCCTAGCACTAACACACATTAAATGGATTATTTTTACAGCTCAAGTGTTCTTTCCCTTGTGGCCATGTGGATTCCTGGTTGAGGTAGGCCTTAGGAAGATTCCTAGATTTCTCTATTCTTCTACTTTTCAATTCTTCTATATTATATTTCTTTATCTCTGTCCAGAAACATACACATCAATCAACCAGCCTATATATTCAATATTTTCTAATCAAGATCATCATCAACCATCAGAGCTCAAATACTCCCACATTCTTTCATAAGCAATCCAGAAGGTAACCTATACAGCATTAGAGCCCGGGTTAATTGGATTGTTTAGTCAAAAAAATCAATATTTTTTCCAAGATTACCCCACGAAAAGAGAGAAATCAATTCTCTTCCAAGTCCCAACCAATCACTACAGGCCCCGTCGCCCCGATCTATAACATTGTCTCAAGCTTCATCAATTATAATCCAATTGTTCCTAATCTTTCATTTCTCTACTTTGACCTGTCAAGATCCTACCTTCCATTAAATATTTTACAATTTTTTTTCTTTTGGCTTACACAAATGTCTAAATTTTAACAGAGATTGAATCATTACCTATTCCTATTTGCTTATTGTTGAGCACCAACCCTCCTAGATCATCATGTTAAAGATAATTGGAATATTTTAGGATTTGTGTAAATTTTTCATATGGCATAAATGTTCAGCTTTGACACGTTTAATTTGTTTTTGGACCAATTTATGTCTAAGCATAGGGTTTTTGGTCCCATGAGTCCATGACTATCTTTGGCATTTGAGTCCAAGAGTCAGTCAAATCAGTTTTTGAATAGGTGCAAAGATGCAAAAAAGTAGAAGTCTCTATTTGATGGCATCCATGAAAAGAGAGAAATAACAGGATTTTTTTACGGGAAGAGAATAAGACTTCCGAGGACCACCAGAAAAAATAAAATAAAGAACTGTTTCGCTTTCAATGGAACGGGCAGAAAACCTATAAGAGCTTGAGGTGATTGATCTGGCATATTTCCACAATGATATATCACTTTATTATGCCAAGAGAGGTATGTAGATGATGATTATACAGTGTACAGTTTAAGGGAATAGATCTAACCACTTTTCAGGGCCAATTTTCATATGTAGATTGTTAGTTGTTGCACTCCAGAGTTGATCCTCTTTTCAATTAATGAATCGTCGTCTATTATCAAGCACCCTATAGAAAAAATTGAAGGTACCAATTGCCATTACCTTTCAAGGAAATGTTTCTGTAATTCAATTTCTATTATTTTGCTTCTAGTTTTGGAATCTAGTCAATATCTACAAGAGTGTGGAGCTTTTTACAACTAGTAGGTATAACTCTCAAAAATGTATCAGTTAATTTTCTTCTATATCAACGTAACTCCATTGTTTTCCATTTTCCTGTTAGATTATACACCAACCACCTAAATGAATCAGCAGAAAGATCACTGGATAAAAAGAATTATGTATGCATTCATGTGCGCAAAGCCATTCCTATCAAGTAAGGAGGCAGGGAAACATTTTCACTCCACATAAAAACCAAAGAAAAAATTTTCTGGTATTCCACTTGAAAACGATTAACATTCCAAAGTTCCATCACAAAAAGAAAAATTATCATCTAACAATTTCAAACCTATAGATGTAAGATAAGCGAACAATTCATGCAGTAGAAAGATGAGTGTGATACTGTGCACCAAGTTCATGATAAAAGCAAACAAATGGAAGATCTTAAGAGAATTAAAAAAAAAAAAATTTAAGTCATTCAACTCTATTCTGCATATCAGTAATGTAACAGAAGCAGCATCTTTGGCTAACTATTTATTTATCTAAGTTAGTTGAGAGTTATAGACAGAATTCAATAACGAGGATGAAAAGGGATTGATCCAGCATTACGAAAGATGAGGTCTAACTACTAAGGTGGGTATGTAAATTTAAACTAATGACTAAGTGATCAGAAGGAAACAGGTGAGAACTAAAACTAAAACTTATCAGAAAAGGAGGCCTTTCGGTTCCGTCCTTCCAATGATCAGAGGGAGCAAAAAAAAATATAATATGAAGAAAGTCAACCATGAGCATTAAATGATCAATTTAGCAAACTAAAAAATACGCAGATCTTCAGGCAAACTTTCCTAGTTCTAACTGAAAATACAGAAATTATCTAGTAACTTAAAATGTCTTTAGCTAGATCGATCTGGCACTTGTTCAAGTGCTTCAACAGTTGAAATCCAGATCCACAAGATTAAAAATGAAATTAAAGCCAAAGGGACCTAATTAAAAAGCATAAACAAAAAAGTCGTTACAATAAACCTAAATGTAGATCCTGTAAAGTAGAAGTTAAAGAAAAGAACCAAACCAATCCACAACAAAGAAGATTGCAATAATATTAGTACAGATCGGTAATAAAGACCTGCGAAAATTGGAGTAAACGAAGGAATCGAACTGAACTACGATCGAGAGCTGCTGACGAAGAAAATGAGTATTAGCTTCACAATTACCGAAAATAGAATTATAGAAAGAAAATGAGTCGACGAAACGACTGTTAGGAGTTTCAGACAAACAGAAAATTTATAGGCGGTAAGATCTAGAGGTTTTACCAAAAAAAAAAAAAAAAAAATCTAGAGGACAGGCAACCAACTAATCAAAATCCTGTCGTTGGTACCGCTTTCTCATCTCATGTGTTTGGTGGGCTCGCCGCATTCGCAAGTCGCAACACCTTCTCACCGACGGATTCAAATCATCTCGTACTTCAGGGAGGAGACGCGGCGACGCCATTGGATGGTCGTTATGTAGAGAATCCCCTCTGTTCGAGCCGATATTTTCTTGTTGGCTCGACTTGTCGGCTCGAACGAAGGGGTCAGATTCATCTGACCTCTACATGACGACCATCCAGTGGGGTTGCCACCCCTCCTCCCAAATCTCAGGAAAAAGAAGATTTGAATCCCTCACCGAACCCGGACACCATATCTCGAAATTCCATATCAATGTCTCCATTTGTTTGTTATGGAGTGGGAGTCGGATTATATTCTCATGGAATGTATTAGGGTGTGATAACAGTGATACGCGGCAATTGTTTTAAATTGAAAATTTCTGGATTCAAAGCGACGGATGGAATCTCATGCGGTATGGTATATTCAGTTCTGTTGCCGCATAAATCTTGAGTGACACGTGCACGAGGAGATCTATGATGTCATGAATCAGAACAAGATCGAAGAAAGGGTCAGACCTAAGTCCGAGGTAACTCTTAAATTAAATATCCTTAGGACCTTAGCAACAATAATAAACAATGGAGTTAAAAAGATAATATGTAGTAGAATGAGCAGTCCGATATAGTTATTGTATGAATATCTTAATGTTTATAATATAATGCCGATGGAGAGACCCTAATTACGTAGATAGGGCCATCGCTATGGAGATCCACAATTCGTTGTGTTCAAATCGTCTCCAATTGGAGACGACCAGCGTCTGTCTGATGGGAGACACGTGGAACCGTTTTAATCCGAATGTGACGATAAATGTGGAGTACCAGATGCTTCGTTGAGCGCATATATAGGTAATCAAAATAATTATTTCCATCCAAATATTTTTATTTTCAAAATCGTAGAGACAGGGTAAGTGGAAGGAAAAACCCTAGACTTCATTCTTCTTCTTCGTTGAAGCCTCTATCATTGTGCAAATCCTCGTCGTTGCAAATCATCTTCAAGTCATTATCGTTCCATTTGTCTGCAAATCTTGGAAGGCTGAAGGGTTCATCTTGATCCCTCTGCTGCACATCATCTTCAAACTTTAAAAGGTCGAAGGGAAAGAAGAAGAACAAAGAAGCTTGACCCCTGTTCTTCACTTTGCTTCTGATTCGTTCCTCTCGTTCATTGTTGGAGTGGATTTTTTTTTTTTTTTTTTTTTTTATCTTTTTGTTTCCTCTCAATATCCTAATAGTTTAGACAATTGACCTATATATGTTTGGGCATCTACCATTATCTTGAACCGTGTCTCACATGTGAAGCCTCGGTGTGGTAGCTTCTTAGCTGGATCTTGATTGTTCTCTACGATTCAGGCAAAAAAAAAAAAGATTTTGTTAACTACCTATACTAAGGGTGTCAAAACTGGGCCCGGCCCGGTAGCACGGACCGAGCCAGCCCGATATAACCCGAACCCAGTCCGGACCGAGCCTTAATGGATAGGTTTTAGTCTGAGCTTGTAAAGCCCGACACCGTTTCAGCCCAAACCGAAATCAAACCGGACTGGTCCGTTAAGAAGCCCGAATTAGCCCAAACCGATAAAACCCAACCTGAATACCGGTAAGATCCATTCGGGCCCAATTTCTTAATTTTAATGGTTTTAAATTTTAATAGATTGTGTTACACTATTAGAGTTCATTTCGTGATCTAGAAGATTATGTGAATCTATAGTTGAAACGATTATGTTAATTGTTATAGTTTATTAAATTACATACATATGGAAGGAATAATGCTAATTTTATAGATAGAAATAATAAAATAGGCTATATAGTTTACATATAAAAGGGGCCCGATAAGCCCGATTCGGACCGAACCAACCCGAAATCACCTCAATAAACCCAGCCCGATAACAAACTGACACCGGACCAGCCCGTTAGTTATTGTGTCCAGCGCAGCCCACCCCAGCCCGAACTCTTAATGGACATGTTTTGGGCTGGGCTTATAAACCCAACACCGATTCAGCCCGAACCGAAACCGGCCCAGACCGGCCCGTTGACACCCTTAACCTATACTAAGTCTCCAGTTTCACTTGCCTAGATCTGAATTACTGATTTTGCAGCAGAAGAGGCTTTGTTTTGCTTATATTGACCTTTGGCATCATCCAAAATTCATGACCTTAGGGCCTTCAAAATCATTTTTCTGATAGTTTTGCTTTTATTGACCTTTGGCTTTTGTTACTAAAAAATTAAGGGCAAATATTTTGATGCTTAAATACTATGCATGAATGAGTTTCTACTTATGCTGATTGATGCAACCATGTTGAGCAAAAGTGTTGTGATTAAGAAATCTTTATTAATTGAATTCGTCCCTTGCAGTTTACAAGATGGCTAGTAGTGTCGCAAAATGCGAGAACTGTGGTGCTGCTTGTAAGACTTACACCTAGAATCCTCACCAAGTCGGATCCCTACTGTGTCGGGTCTTACTGTGCCAACACTTGGCACCTTGATTTTTGACCATCCATATAATGTGAGGTCCACTTCTTGGATCACTTAGTGATGGTAGAACATGTGAGAGAAGATACATGTAACCTAGGAAGCATCCCCACCAAATTGAACACACCAAACTAGGCATAAATCTATTTTTAAGCCCAACCGGAGGCATAATCGGATGAACCATCATCCGCTTGACTACAATCGGTTGAATACGATATTGGGTCTTTCTCTCTCCCTGATTACTATAAAAGGAGGCAACATTCCTCCTTTTCTCCTTCTTGGAACGTAGGAGAGCAAGAGAAGAGGAAGAAAAGCTCAAGAGACCAAGCTCAAGCCCTAACTCCTTGGAGGTAAGTCCAATGGCCTCCTCTTTCCTTTTCCTTTGGTGTTGGTGTGTAGAACCTGTCACACCCCAATTTCGCACATTTCAGAATGGTGTGATGAACCGCTAAATAACCAACGGTTCAACCAGGATCTCAAATAGACTATCCCCGCGTTACCTGAACCTTCATATACTCACCATCATAATCAGAGTAAATACACAATAGCGGAAGTCTTATAAATAAATGAACTGAGAACTAAAATGATATCCATAAATAATAGCAAATTATTCTGTGTTTAACTGAGACATAAATATTTAAGTACCAAATACATGTCTTATAAATCCAATAAAAAAACCTATAAAAATATCTAGTCAAATACACACGAGTTGCACTCGCAAGAGGAGTCGTGTGTATCGTCTTCAGCTCCAACTTCCATAGCTGCTACATTTCCGTATGTAGACGCGTTCATATAATCTTCGACTGTATAACCTGCATCATCAACTAAAAATATTTGACGTCGAGGGGTGAGCACACAACACGGCTCAGTGAGTAGCCAAAATAATGCAACAATACATATGCATGCAAAAATCAATTATATCTTTGGTCTTGGTTTATAGTTTGCAATGCGCAATAGAAAGGTTGGGTGGTCAAAGGTTAATGTTTATTGACACCGCCTCTATACACAGGGTGTGGAAGCCCGCCCGAAGGTTAACGTTTATCGTCGTCCCCATCCACCCTACCATAACATCATACAACAAAGGTTAACGTTTATTGCTATATAATGTTATACCAACACGTAAGCCCCTGTTAGCGAGGGCTTGCAAACTGGGCTCGCTACTAACCAATCCTAATGCCAAACAGTGTATCCAAGGCCTCACCCCAGCATCCTTCAGAATGCCCATAGAGATAGAGCTAAGGCCCCCCGGTAGAGTCAGAGACTACAAGGACCGAGACCACCTCCCCTGATACTCTATGACACAATAGTTCTGCTAAGGTAATGGCGATACGACGATGTCAATGCACAAGACTTGAGTTAGAGATAGAGCTAAAGTGCTGAGACCCGCCAAGGGTTAACGTTTATTGACGTTCTCATCACACCTCCCCTGATACTCGCTCGCATCAAGCACATCAACCACACACATACAAACACATGCCTATTCCTATCATCATCATCATCATCATGTTATAAACAATAAAGTAAATATGCATGAACAAGTAATAGAAATATTGGATGGCATGCTGTATGCACATTACAACATATTCGTATAGATTCAAACATAGCATAGGACTCAAGAAATAGAAAACAGTTTATTATTAACCGATTAGTTTGGGGTTAAGGTTCCTCACCTTAGCTTGCTAAAAGATATTTTTCCAAGCTTTAGAATCACCATTATAACGTTATTATATTGCTAGCAAACCTAACAAAGTCGATAGAATTTAATTAGAATTAATTCGAAATTTAAAACCATTCTGTCAACTGAGGGTCGATGCTAGGGTCGATGCTAGGGTCGATGGGTCTATCGACCCTCCCTCCATTCCTCGAACTTCCCGAATGCCGAGGGTCGATGGTCGAAACACCTAGGGTCGGATGGTCTATCGACCCTCGGTGCGACCCTCGATGCACTCTGGTCCAATTTCCACTTTTAATCCATTCTTCGTGTTTGGGGTCCTATGGCTTGCTTCCTACATTCATTCAACAGTCATTCCATGGTCTAGAACCATGTATAATCCATCTAAATAGTTTTCGTGCATCCTCCTATGATTTTCCATGAAAACCTAACCATTGATGGATGGTTTGGGTTTCTCCGAGATCACATTCTCATCAATAACTACCCTAAGGTCTGTAGAAACTCATAGAATTAGTATCCATACCTGAGAAGATTAATCTTTCTCTGTAACTCTTCTCCTTTTTGCTAAGTCTTCCTCCTTGTCTCCTTTCTTCCTCTTTTCCTTCTTCTCTCTTTCTCTCAATTCAATTAGGGTTGTGAAAGGACTGAAAGTGGCTTAGGAACGTCCTTTAAATAGACTAAGAATGTCCTATAATAGTCCCATTGAGATTTGGAAAGAATCCCAACAGAAAATTAGGAAATTTTCCTAATTTTAGTTTCGTCAGAAACCGAGGGTCGATGGGAGGGTCGATGATCCCGTCGACCCTAGGGTCTTAAGCTGTCCGACCCTCCCTTCAAAACTGAGGGTCTGACTTTCTGTTTTGGGAGGTCCGACCCTGCTTAGCTGGGTGTGCGACCCTCCCCTAAAATTAAGTATTTTTGGGTCGATTTTATACTTGGGATCTCGATCTCCTTCATGCCCTTGGTCCATTTGACTCGACCATGATGGGTAAACCTGGTTCAAGGTGGTAAGACCAGGTTAGTTTGACATGGTTCTTACAACTCCCCCCAACTTATAAAAAATTTCGTCCTCGAAATTGTACGTACCTTCTGAATCAAACAAGTTAGGGTATTGCTTTCTCATAGCATTTTCTTCTTCCCATGTAATCTCTTCCATGTCTCTACTTTTCCATGTGACCTTAACATAGTAGATATCTCTGTTACGTAGGCGTTGAACCTTTCGACTAGTGATTTCCGTTGGTCTTACTTCAAATGTCAAATCATCAGTCAATTCTGGCAAATCCACTGTCAAAACATGTGTTGGGTCTTTGACATACTTCTTCAATAAGGATATGTGAAATACGTCATGCACACTTGACATAGATGGTGGCAGTGCTAACTGATAAGCTACTTTTCCACGCTTAGCCAGAATCTCATATGACCCGACGTATCTTGGACTTAGTTTTCCTTTCTGTCCGAACCTCTTCAATCCTCGCATAGGCGATACTTTCAAAAATACTTTATCACCTACGACGAACTCTAGATCTCTTTGTCGAGTATCTGCGTATTGCTTCTGACGGTTCTGAGCTACTCTTACTCTTTCCTTGATGATGTCGATCACTCGACAAGTCTCTTCAACAAATTTCGGTCCAACAATACTACGTTCTCCAACTTCATTCCAAAACAAGGGAGTTCGACACTTCTGCCATACAGTGCTTCATAAGGTGACATCTGTATAGTAGCCTGATAGCTGTTGTTATAGGCGAACTCGATCAATGGTAACTTTTTGTCCCATGATCCCTTGAAATCAATCGCACATGCTCGTAGCATATCTTCTAGAATCTGGATTGTACGCTCTGACTGTCCGTCTGTCTGTGGGTGGAATGCGATCTCGAACTTCAATGTTGTACCCATAGCCTTTTGCAGTCCTTCCCAAAATTTGGAAGTAAATCGTGGATCTCTATCGGACACAATACTTTCTGGAACACCATGTAACCGAACAATATTATCCACATACAGCTTTGCTAACCTTTCTAGTGTATACTGGGGTCGTATCGGTATGAAGCGAGTTGTCTTAGTCAGACGGTCCACAATCACCCAAACTGCGTCAACTACTCGAGGAGTCAATGGTAGTCCTGTGACGAAGTCCATAGTGATGCAGTCCCATTTCCATGCTGGTTCCGTAATGGTTTTCCAGGATGTATCGAATAAATGGTGGTATGGGCTTCCTTCATCAATCGGTGTCTAATGTCCATATTTTCTGTTTCAGGTACACATATTCTTCCTTTGTATTTCAGTACCTTTTCGTCATCCAAGGTGAGCTCAGGGTTAGTCCTACCTTTCTCGATATCTTCTTGTACCGTTCTTAGATAGGGATCTGCTTTGATAGCTGTCTTCACTTCATCCACTATATCCGGTATAATTTTCAATGCCACAAACATATTCGAAAACCGATGAATAAACCCTTGGTTGGCTGATCCATCCATTGTATCTATCACATACTGCTCGTTGCCGTGATTGAATACCATTTCCGGTAGTACACATTGCTGCAGTTGTGCTAGCTTCTCCTTGAGATTTTATCATTGCTTTTCTGCTCAATGCATCTGCTACCACGTTCGCTTTTCCTGGATGATACTGGATATCACAATCATAGTCTTTCAATAGTTCCAGCCATCTTCTTTGTCTCATATTCAACTCCTTCTGATTAAATAGATAAGTAAGACTTTTATGGTCCGACTTAATCTGAAATTTCTCTCCGTATAGGTAGTGTCTCCATATCTTGACAGCATGTACTACTGCCGCTAACTCCAAATCATGAGTGGGGTAATTTTTCTCATGTACCTTCAACTGTCTCGAGGCATACGCAACTACTTGCTCTCCTTGCATAAGCACACATCCTAATCCCAATCCCGATGCATCAGTGTATAAGGTAAATGTCTGTCCTGGAACGGGAATGGTCAAAATTGGGGCGGATATCAATCTGGTCTTTAGTGTTTGAAAACTCTTTTCACACTTATCCGTCCATACAAATTTTTCTCCTTTCTTGGTCAAACTGATGAGAGGTACGGCAATCCGAGAATAGTCTTCTACGAATCTCCGATAATAACCAGCTAGACCCAGAAAACTTCTAATTTATGAGACGCTCTTTGGTGCTTCCCACTTCACAATAGCCTCGATCTTACTGGGGTCCACTTTGATTCCTTCAGCGGATACTACATGGCCTAGAAAGGCGACTTCACTTAGCCAAAACTCACACTTCGAAAATTTGGCGTATAACTTCTCTTTCCTTAAACGTTGTAGGGCTGCGTTTAGGTTCTTGACATGGGTTTCCTTGTCCTTGGAGTATACCAATATGTCATCAATAAATACTATAACCGACGTGTCCAACATATCGTGGAAAACTCGATTCATTAGTTCCATGAACGTTGCCGGTGCATTAGTTAATCCGAATGACATCACTAAGAACTCATAGTGTCCGTATCTTGTCCTGAAAGCTGTCTTCGGAATGTCACCTTCCTTAATCTTCAGCTGATGATAGCCTGATCGAAGATCGATCTTTGAAAATACCTTCGCTCCTTGTAACTGGTCGAACAAGTCATCGATCCTGGGTAGTGGATATCGATTCTTGATGGTCAGTTTATTCAACTCTCGATAGTCGGTGCATAATCGAACGCTACCATCCTTCTTCTTTACGAACAACACCGGTGCCCCCCATGGAGATATACTGGGTCTAATATAACCCTTACCCAGCAGTTCTTGTAATTGCACTTTTAATTCCTTCAGTTCAGTAGGAGCCATTCTATAAGGTGCTTTTTATACTGGTGCGGCTCCGGGTAGCAGGTCTATTACAAACTCTGTGGCTCGGTCGGGTGGTAATCCGGGTAGTTCCTCCGAAAATACATCGGGAAAATCTCACACGACATCAATATCTTCCATTCGTGGCACGTCCTTGGTTAGGTCGACCACTGATACTAGATATCCGACCGCCCCTTTCTCAAGGCACTTCTTAGCCTTTAATGCTGAGAGTATGAGCTTGCGTCTCCTGGGAAGTTTGGTTCCCGAGAAACTGAATTCTGCTCCTTCTTTGTCTTTGAACGTTAGCTTCTTCTCGGCGCATAACAGGTTTGCAGAATGCCGAGCTAACCAGTCCATTCCCAAGATGACGTCAAAGTCTGCCATCTCAAGTTGTATTAAGGTTGCATCCAAGGTCTGCTCTCCAATGAGAACTGGACATGGTCCATAACCTTTCTCTAATTCCACTTCTAATCCCATCGGTGACCGTACAAGTAATTTGTAGTCTAATATTTTGATGGGCAGATTGGTCTTCTTTCCAAACGACACAGATATAAATGAATGAGTAGCTCCTGAATCAAAGAGTACTCTAGCGGGTATGCCATTGATAGGTACGATACCTGTGATTCGTTTTTACTTAGTCTACAAGCTCAATCAATTCTAATTATAGCCTTACAAGTTTCGGTCATACCTGTGACCACATCGGGCGATGCGGCAGCATCCTCCGATGTAACAAAGATATACCCGTCCTTGATGTAGTTGCTTCTTGGGTTTTGGGCATTCTCTTGCTATATGCCCTGGTTGGTTGCAGTTATAGCACTTCGAGGCTTCAAAATTTGACTTTGGCTGTGGTTGAGCTGCTGCAGTAGACTTTGGTGCAGTTGCAAAATTCTAAGGACGAAAAGGTTTATACGTCCTATTATTGCCTCCGTTGTAGGAGTTTCCGGCTGGTCTCTTGATGCCTCTGTTCTGGGAGAAATAACTCTCCTTCTGGCTCGATTCAATTACTCGAGCAATTTGGACAGCTTCGTTGTAAATCTTCTTTTCCAAACCCAGAACATTTTCTCTTATGCTTCCTCTTAGTCCCACGACGAACCTATGGATTTTGGTATCTTCTTCCTGCATACTAGCCGGTGCAAAGAAAAACAGTTCTTCGTAGCGCTGTTGATATGCGTCTACGGTCATCTGTCCCTAGTACAAACTCAGGAACTCTTTCTCCATTGAATCTCTGAAGCTTCTTGGGAAATACTTCTCGAAGAATGCTTCTTTGTATATAGCCCATGTCAGTAGGGCATGCTTGGTTAATAAGTGCTTGGTTAATAAGTATGTCTTTGTAGATTTCCACCAATGGTGTGCGTCGCCTTTGAGCATGAAGGTGGCGCATAACACTTTTTCTTCCTCAGTGATAGTCATCATAAGGAAGTTCCTTTCCATATCGTCTATCCGAGTGTTGGCCACGGAGGATCGACGGCTTGCCATTGAATTCTCTCGGTTTCATTTTCAAAAATCTCTCCACTAGCCGGGAGTAATCTAGTTGATTTTGGTATGCCCCAAACATAGGGGGTGGATATTGATAGTTCCCTTGGGCTGCTTCTGGGACTTGCACTGGAATTGGTGCAGCCGGTTGTTGAGGTGTCTGTTGGGCTGGGTGATTACCCACTGGTGCTGCACTAGCTTGCCCAGTGTGCATGGTTGCAGCTTGAGTGGCTTGGAACATAACTCCCATTGCAACCTGCATTTGAGCTTGTGCGTGTTGCATTTGTTGTAGCTGTAGTGCCAGATTCATAACCACAGTTGTTAGCTCCGGTGGTGGAGGTGGCAAATTTGTAGGGCCTGCCTGGTTCTGGATTACCCTGTGCATGGTTATTCTCCTGACTAGTCTCCTCCACTGGTGGTGGTGGTGGGACTGTATTTCGGGTCTGTCAGGTAACTCTACGTCCAGACATATTTACTTCTGAGATGGGTGGTGCCTGAAAATCATAAAAATCAGTGAGAAATCATTTATACTTCATGTAGGCACGCTAACCGATATAAAATTCAAAATCTCCAATTCATCCTGAAATAAATACTGTCTTTTCTATGTAGGGTCGATGGTGAGGGTTGTCACACCCCAATTCTGATCCAACCAGAATGGTGTGAGTGAACCGTCATTGAACCAATGATTCACACCAGGATCTCGAATAGGCCGTGTCCACCCATACAAACCATTACACATAACCACAATCAGAATATAAATATACAAATGGAAGACTTTAAATAGAATGAACTGAGTATCTATTGATAATTTAAATAAATATCCCATTATTCAAATTCAAACACATAAAATAATAATCTTTTACATCCCTTAACACCAAGCAAAAATAACTGAAACAATTAAATAAAAATCCATCACAAGTACACACAGAAAGGGCACTCGCATGAAGCATCATGCTCATCCTCCCCTGCTTATACATCCAGAGCAGCTACACCTCCATACGCCGGAGCGTTCACATAATCGTCCACAGTATAACCTGCATCCATATCTAAAACAAGATGTGCACAAAGGGTGAGCTCACAACATAGCTCAGTAAGACAATCACCGGGCCGGAGACCACAATACCTTACCTCCCCTGATACCCTATCCGCAACTAACCCACTAGGATAGAAACAATACGCATGTAGACCCTATCCCAACATAACTCCCTACGGCATAGAGATAGAGCTAAAGCATCGTGGACAAGCCAGCGTCGACTCGGAATCCTCAGTACCACATAACAATGGCCGGGACAACATCAATATCGGAGACCACCGTACCACGACCTTCCCCTGATACCCCACCCGTACCAAGCATGTTAAGACAGAATACTTGTCACACCCCAATTCCGGCTGAACCAGAAGTGTGAGTGAACCGGTATTAAACCGCGGTTCACACCAGGATCTCGAAAGACCGTGTCAACCAATCATCCCTTAAATAATATTTATTTACAAAGTTTTAAATTAAAAATAATCAAATCAAAGAGGAAAGACACAGAAAAAGCACTCGCATAACGCATCATGCTCATCCTCCACACTCTGTGTCTCTAGGGCAGCCATCGTACTGTAGGCTGGGGCGGTCACGAAGTCCTCCACCGTGTACCCTGCATCCAAATCTGAAAAAGAGATATATATATCGGGGTGAGCTACAACACAGCTCAGCAAAGCACAAGACCAATGCAACATCCACATGCATGAGTTAACATTACACTTTGGGCCAGGTATAACTTGCAATTGTGCTATGGTAAGGTTTGGCGGCCACCGCACCTCCATGCACGAGAGTGTGAGCACACCCAATAGTCGGGCTCCTACCACACTACTACTGTTGCCCCACATCACTCACTCCGGTATAGAGATAGAACTCGAGTCTGGCGGGCAGGAAGAACCACAATCCCACGTCCTCCTCCTGATACCCCATACCGTACCAGTACCTAAACCCCTATTGGCAAGGGCTTGCAAGTGGGTTCCGTTTCTAACCAGTCCTAGATGTCAATACAAGTAGGCTCCACCCTAGTACAGCCGTCTACGGCATAGGGATAGAGCTAGAGCGTGCAGGCCAGGCTGGAGACCACAATAGCTAAATCTTCTGTCAACTCTGGAGGATCAGCAACAAGGATATGCGAAGGATCTCGTACATACTTCTTCAGTAGGGACACATGGAAAACATCGTGGACGCTAGACATTGCCGGCGGCAATGCAAGTTGATAGGCCACTTTGCCGCACCGGGACAGAATTTCATAGGGCCCCACATATCTTGGACACAATTTCCCTTTTCGCCGAACCGCTTCGGCCTCGCACCGGGTGATATCTTCAAAAAACACTTTATCACCTACCATGAATTCAAGATCTCGCCGCTTGTTATCGGCATAGTGCTTCCGACGCACCCGAGCTGTCTTTACCCGGCTTCTAATTTGATCCACTGCCTTGCTGGTTTCTTCTACAAATTCAGGTCCAACGATTCTTCTCTCACCGACTTCATCCCATAATAGAGGTGTCCGGCATTTCTTACCATACAAAGCCTCGTATGGGGCCATCCGGATCGTAGACCGGTAACTCGTTGTTGTAGGCAAACTCAATGAGAGATAGCTTCTCATCCCAAGCCCCCCTTGAAGTCAATAGCGCATGCCCGAAGCATGTCTTCTAAAATCTGGATGGTCCTTTCCGACCGACCATCCGTCCGAGGGTGGAAGGTTGTGCTAAACTTCAATTTCGTTCCCATTGCCTTCCGCAGTCCTTCCCGAACCCGGATGTGAAGCGGGGGTCTCTCGTCGATACAATACTTCCGGGACCCCATGGAGTCCGACTATGTTGTCCACATACAACCTTGCCAACTTGTCCATTGTATACTCGGGGGTCCGACAGGGATAAATCTAGCGTTTTGGTTAGGCGATCCACAATTACCCATACTGCATTCACCAACCTCGAGTCATGGGTAGACCGGTGACGAAGTCCATGGTAATACAATCCCACTTCCACGCGGGCTCGCAATGGTTGTAGTAGTCCCGCAGGTCTCCCGTCTTTCCGCCTTGACTTGCTAACGGTTTAAGCATTGGAATACATGTCGAGCCACGGTAGCTTTCATTCCCCTCCACCAGTACAACCTTTTCAAATCGTGGTACATTTTCGTGCCGCCGTGTGTATTGAATATGGAGTGGCGTGAGCTTCCAACATAATCCGATTCCGGATTTCCAGATCTTCATCCTCGGTATGCACAAACGCCCACGATATCCGAGTACCTTGTCCGCATCAAGCGTAAAGTCGGGATTGACTCGACCCTTTTCCAAATCCTCTTGAACCGTCCCGAGGTATGGGTCCTATAAAACTCGCTGCCTTTAATTCCTCCTTCGGGTCGGGCAAAATCCTTAATGCCGCAAACATTAAGGTAAACTTGTGTATCAACCCTTGCTCAATGGGATCATCAGCTGACTCAATTAGGTGTTGCTCTTCATCCCCCCGATGTTTTAGAAAACAGCGGCGCCCAATGCTGCATTAGTACTAGGTCCCGCTCGTGGTTCGATGCCCATTTCCCGCTTAGTGCATCGGCTACTATGTTGGCCTTACCGGGGTGATACCGGATATCACGGTCGTAGTCCTTGAGCAACTCTAACCACCTCCTCTGTCTCATATTCAAGTCCTTCCGGGTGAACAGATACGTCGGGCTCTTGTGGTCGACTTAATTTGGAACTTCTCACCATACGTAATGCCTCCAAGTCTTGATGGCATGAATGACTCGTTGCCAACTCTAGGTCATGCGTAGGGTAGTTCTTTTCATGCTCTTTTAGCTGTCTTGAGGCATAAGCTATCACCCGCTCGCCTTGCATCAGCACACAACCCAATCCCGCACTAAGCATCCGTATACAGGCGTAAATGGGCGGTCCGGAGCTGGAATTGTCGAGATAGGTGCCGATACCAGCCTTGCTTTCAACGTCTGGAAACATTTCTCGCACTCATCCGACCATATGAATTTCTGCCCCTTTTTGGTTAACTTGGTGAGTGGAACAGCAATCTTGGAATAGTTTTCCACAAACCTTCCCGTAGTATCCAGCCAAGCCCGGGAAAACTACGAATTTCAGCGACCGTCTTCGGTGCCTCCCAATTGACTATGGCTGAAATCTTGTTTGGGGTCTACCTTGATTCCTTCGACTGACACCACGTGACCAAGGAAGGCCACTTCATCTAACCAGAACTCGCACTTCTTGAATTTTGCATACAACTTTTCTTTCCTCGCCCCTCGTAATGCGGCTCCGAGATGCACCGCATGCGCCTCCCGGTCCTTGGAGTATACAAGGATGTCATCAATGAAAACTATAACCGACGTATCCAACATGTCGTGGAATACTCGGTTCATTAATTCCATAAATGATGCCGGTGCGTTAGTCAATCCAAAGGACATCACAAGGAACTCGTAGTGTCCATACCGTGTCCTGAAGGCGGTCTTTGGGATGTCTGAGTCCTTAATCTTTAACTGGTGATACCCAGACCTCAGGTCAATCTTTGAAAACACACTTGAACCTTGTAGCTGATCAAACAAGTCATCTATTCTAGGTAGTGGATACCTGTTCTTGATAGTGAGCTTGTTCAACTCTCGATAGTCCATGCACAGGCGCACACTGCCATCCTTTTTCTTTACAAAGAGCACATGTGCTCCCCAAGGTGAGATGCTTGGTCTTATAAACCCCTTGTCCAAAAGTTCCTGCAGTTGGGTTTTTAATTCTTTCAGCTCAGTAGGAGCCATCCTGTACGGAGCCTTAGACACAGGCGCCACCCCTGGTAGTAAGTCTATCACAAACTCGGTAGCCCTGTCAGGTGGTAACCCTGGTAATTCTTCTGGAAACACATCAGGGAACTCCCGTACGACCTGGATGTCTTCCAATTTCGGTGTTTCAGCGGTCACATCAACCACTGACACAAGATATCCTACTCCTCCTTTCTCTAAGCACTTCTTTGCTTTTAAGGCTGAGAGTATGAGCTTCCTCTTTCTTGGCAGCTTAACCCCTTTGAATTGGAACTCATTCCCATCGCTGTCCTTGAGCATCAACTTCTTCTCAGCACATAGCAGGTTTGCTGAGTGTTTAGCTAACCAGTCCATTCCCAGAATAACATCAAAATCTGACATCTCTAGTTGGACTAAATTGGCTTCAAATTCTCGACCCTCAATACTCACTGGGCAAGGTCCATAATAGTCTTCTAATACCACCTCGATCCCCATTGGTGACCGAACTAGCAGACTTGGTTGTAAGGTCTTGATGGGATGTCCTAGCCCTTTCCCGAAGGATACTGAGACAAATGAATGAGTGGCCCCAGAGTCAAACAGGACCCTTGCAGGTATCCCTGCTATATTTACTGTTCCTGAGGTTGTAAAATTTCCTTTTAGCTTTAAATATGCAACAAGTAATGCAACAATTTAGGAGGGAGTGTAAAATAATACCTGTAACCACATCTGGTGATGCGGCTGCCTCCTCAGTAGTAACGGCATATACCTTGCCCAACTGCTGTTCCTTCTTGGGTTGCGGGCATGATCTGGCATAGTGCCCCACCTATTGACAGTTGTAGCACTTGACGCTAGGGGCCGGCCCCATTGCTTGCGAGGCCATTGCAGGAGCTGATTTGGGAGGTATGGTACTAGCTTGCGGCCTGAATGGACGGTATGGCCTGTTGCCTCGTCCGCCTCCACCTTGGAATTCGGTATTCGGCCTCTTCAAACCTCGGTTCTGGGCCACAAAGATGTCCCTTTGGTTTGACTCAATGACACGAGCCACCTGTACAGCTTCATTGTAAATGACCAAACCTCGACCTATAACATGTTCTCTGATTGTGCCCCGCAGTCCCATGGTAAAACGGTGAGTCTTAGTCTCTTCCTCTTGCATGCTGGTGGGAGCGAAGAAGAACAACTCCTCATACTTCTGCTGATACGCCTCTACAGTCATCTGTGATTGCTGTAGATTTAGGAATTCCCTCTCCATCTGGTCACGGAAACTCCTGGGGAAGTATTTGTCGAAGAAGGCTTCTTTGAATATAGGCCAGGTGATAACCTGGTGCTTGGTTTCCAAGTACCTACGAATGGAATTCCACCACCCATTGGCCTCTTCCTTCAACATGTGAGTAGCATACAAGACTTTATCCTCATCCTGACAGTCCAACAACCTGAAATTTTTCTCCATCTCTGCTATCCACTGTGCTGGCCACAGTGCTTTCCCGCACTTCCCTTGTAAATGTGGGTGGTTTAAGCTTCAAGAACCCATCCACTGCCTTAGCAAGGCTGTTCCGAGCATACGGCGCCCGTCCATACCACCGTGGCTGATAAGCGTAGCCACCCCGACCGCCTCCCCGATAGCCACCATAGTGTGCACCCGGATATGGACCCCCGAAACTGTCCCCCGATACCCTCCGGGGTCCCGATTATATCCTGGTGTGCCGGTAACCGGGTGAGGCTCAGTGGCGGGTGGTTCTTGCTGTGTTGGTATTCCAAGGTGCTGTGTTTACCCCCACAGTGTTGCTTGAACATTTCCTGCACTGGTGACTGGCACATCTGTAGGTGCTGGTACAGGCTCAGGTGGTCTGAGCATTTTGGTTATCTCTTCGAAAAACTTCTTTTGCTGCGCCGCCATACTAGACATGAATTTTTCCATCTTTGTTTCGGAGCTTGAAGATGGCTGCCCCTGGGATGGCGACTCTTCACTCGCCTGCCTTAAATTCTCGGATGCGTTCGGGGGTTCTCCTTCCCGCTTATCCTCTCTTCTTGCCCTTCGAATTCTCTCGCACCTTGAACTCCCGTCTACCGCAGCGCCCTTGAGCGATGACGTCCGCGGAAACCTACGACCATTACCTCTTGCCATTGGTACTTTACTCTACCTTGTAAGAACCTGAATACATCAAAACACATGGAGCAATTTAGAAAAATGTATCCCAACAATTTATAGCCTCAACATGTGCATCTAGTATTTAACAAGAGTGGCAAGGAAAGAGAAAGAGTAACAGAAAGTAATCAGGCTAAATTTTCAAATTTACTCGATAACCCTCTTTTCACCAACTTACACCGTCATAGGGTCGAAAAACCCTCCGTTCATAAAGTTTTTGATAACAATTTGTACAATCCAAATACCTCTGGGGTTTCATGGCAAGGTACCGGACTTTCGGGGAGAAAAACCCCTTTTTGCCCATACCGGTCGGACCATACCGCTGGGAGGTACCGGTCGCGGGATAGCGCAACCGGTATACCTCTCAGCAGGTACCGATCGCGGGGTACCGCTGGGAGGTACCGGTCGCAGGATAGCGCGACCGGTATACCAAAAGACAGAAAAATTCCTTTAAAATCGCGATTTTCTTGTCTTTTTCCTCATTCTCTCTTTGGTTTCTCTCCGGTGGCGATTCCTCTCCGCTTCTCCGAGTTGCTACAGTGCATCCGGAGTCCTAAGAATCGGTTTTCACCCTTGCCAGAGTCTCCACGTCGACTAAAAAGGTAAGCTTCTTCTCTCTTTCCCTCTTTAGATGATTTTTACATCGCCTTTTTACCCAAAACTTAACTTTTCTCAAATCGATGAATTCCAACCGTGGAAAACTCTTTTTGTTGCTTGGAAAAGGTTCTTGGGGTCCCTCTGAGTGAAACCCCTCAACCTATTTGGAGTTCCATCGGTTGGTTTGCAAGAAATCAACAAAAATCGATTTTTAACCTAGGTTTTGGGAAAAATTTCGATTTTCTTGAATTTGCTTGATTTCTCCCAATTTTTCACCTGATATGCCTAAGTTTGGTTTGATGGAAGAGAGTGGGGGTTACATAAGTCCTCCTCCCCAAACTTTTGGGTGAGTTGAGGCTTTTACACCATTTACAGCCGTTACTCTGCCGAAATTTCTCAAAATTTAATACTAACCGTTACGATTTCTTGATTTCACAGGTTATATATATTCCACACTTCAAGGAGACGTTCCATCAAACACAATGAGCAGCACGCCACCCCCAGCCACCTCGTATAACGAGAGGTATTTTCGTTCGGCGACGGCCGCCTCACGGTTTGATCGATTTCAGACCAAAAACATAGAATCCGGCCGGTACGTCAACTTGGAGCATCTCCATCGCTTTGATGTAGCGTCGGCTTTTGGGATTTTGGGGTGGTTACCCGTTATTCAGTATCGAGAACGCACCTGCCCAAATCTGGTAAAGCTATTCTTCTCCAACCTAGAGGTGGAAGGAGATGTGGATGACTGGGACAATGCTAGAAGTCTGCGCATCACAAGCTATGTGAAAGGGGTGGTGATCTCCTTCAACACAGCAGAGCTAGCCGTTCTACTAGGGGTTCCAGACGATGGGGACCTTGTTTACTGTGCCCCCAGGGTCAAAGGGTACCTTGATGAGTACACCAGGGCGATGATAGCCGTGCAGATATTAATACCAGGGACGGGTTATGTCGGCCTCAAATCTTTATCCCTTACCTCGCCTATATTGCCGGATCATTCAAAGCATAATATCGTCCCTCGAGTGGGCATTATGGAGAGGTATCTCGCTTGACCCAGTTCATTACCTACGGCGTTGCCTCCAGTACCAGGTTTGTCCGCCCTACCCGATCATGCGGGTTATGATCACTACGGCGATGCCCGATGTGTCGGTAACCTTCCATATGGTAGGTTGATTACGGCACTTCTACGGCGCTTGGGTGTCGGTATGCAAGGAGAGGCACCTAGGGAGGTGACCATGAACTCGGATATTGATGCCGAGGCCATCTACAAGATGCGATGGACGTCCTAGAGCTCGGTGATGAGGAGTTACATGCTCGTCCCCTCCCGCCCGAAACCATGCGGCTCTTGCCGCAGCAGCGGCTGCGAAGCAGCGGATGTCGCCGAGATGGGGGACGATGAGGACACCCATATGGAGGACATCCCAAGACTCGCACCTCAAGATTCACCGAGCGAAGACTTCCGGGCCGTCGGACCCCAGTACATCTAGGTCTGATCCCATTCCCGAACTAGCGGGGTACACGCCGGCGGCTACGGCACCACCACGTCCTTCTACAAACCCTACGGGTGCTGGCACTTCTAGACCCGCTCCAGTTCCTAGGATCGGCTAGGCGCATGCCGCCCATCGTTCCACCCCCTTCATCTTCGGACCTTTCGATTCGCATGCTCACCGAGCCCGGGGACACCCGCAGAGTCATCCCGGATACTCGGAGAGACATCCCGGTCTCACAAAGAGATGGGTCAGGAGTTGGGGCGCCCGGCACGCAGCCTTACGGGTCACTCGGGACCAGGTCCACCGGCTCGAGGGAGGTATACGAGCGAGACTATGATATAACGGACCCGGTCCCATCCAGTCCGCTACTCCACCATAGTCCGATTAGATTTTTGCTTGATGTTTACGTATTTTATTTTGTTAATAGAGTAACTGTCCCGACCCGTGGACCGTACTCCGTAGTACACTTTGTATTTATTTATGTTCTCATAGAGTAATACTAGCAGCGAAATAATATATCAATGAGCTAAACTAAATAATAAATTAAAATAATTAATCCAGTTATTCCATCATCCATTAGAATTTAAATAATATTTATTTACAAAGTTTTAAATTAAAAATAATCAAATCAAAGAGGAAAGACACAGAAGGAGCACTCGCATAACGCATCATGCTCATCCTCCACACTCTGTGTCTCTAGGGCAGCCATCGTCTCGGAGGTGGAGGCGGTCACGAAGTCCTCCACCGTGTACCCTGCATCCAAATCTGAAAAAGAGATATATATATCGGGGTGAGCTACAACACAGCTCAGCAAAGCACAAGACCAATGCAACATCCACATGCATGAGTTAACATTACACTTTGGGCCAGGTATAACTTGCAATTGTGCTATGGTAAGGTTTGGCGGCCACCGCACCTCCATGCACGAGAGTGTGAGCACACCCAATAGTCAGGCTCCTACCACACTACTATCAGTTGCCCCACATCACTCACTCCGGTATAGAGATAGAACTCGAGTCCGGCGGGCGGGAAGAACCACAATCCCACGTCCCTCCCTCCCGATACCCCATACCGTACCAGTACCTAAACCCCTATTGGCAAGGGCTTGCAAGTGGGTTCCGTTTCTAACCAGTCCTAGATGTCAATACAAGTAGGCTCCACCCTAGTACAGCCGTCTACGGCATAGGGATAGAGCTAGAGCGTGCAGGCCAGTCGGAGACCACAATACCTCACCTCCCCCGATACCCTACCCGCAACAAGCATACCAAGATGGAACTATACGCAGTAGGCCCTATCCCAACATCGCTCCCTATGGCATAAGGATAGGGCTAGAGCGTCATGGCCAGGTCAACGTCGACATCGAGAGATCACCATGCCACATCACTGCGGCCAGGATCAACGTCAACATCGGAGACCACCCGCCATAACCTCCCCCGATACCCCACCCATACCAAGCATGCTAAGATAAGGTGCTATCGAAGGCGTCGGAGTGAGGAATGATCCCGGGCCCCGGCCCTTCCCATTCCACACTCCAACTAAAACAATCACATGTCTAACATCCATCACACCTAGCATATGAAATGCATGAACAGATAAATCAAATAGAATTTACACTACATGACATGTGATATGCACAATCCATCAAACAAGCATTTAATTTGATACAGAAAATTAAAGAGCTCTCTAAGGTTTATTATTAAATCTTAAATTTAAGTTTCGGGTCTTGTCCCTTACCTGATGCGTGGTGTTAATCCTTTTCGGCGTCAGAAGTTTCACATACAAGTCCTACACAACCATATTTTCATGTTAATTTCCATTTATTAGAGTTTTAGAAGCCAAAACCTGGCTTTCCCGGCACAAACAGGGCTCGGGAACACATACCGGTCTCGCACATACCGGTCGCAGGATAGTGAGACCGGTATGGTGAGACCGGTATGGGTGAGACCGGTATGGGTGAGACCGGTATGCATACCGGATGCACACATACCGGTCTCACTCAGATCTGACTGAGTGCGACCGGTATGGTGCCAGCGGTATGCATACCGGATGCACACATACCGGTCTCACTCAGATCTGGCTGAGTGCGACCGGTATGGTGCCGGCGGTATACACCGCGGCCCATACCGCGGAACTTTCCCAAGGATATACCCTACGGCGTGATTTCCAAGATCGAGGTCTCCACGGTAGCTCCCTAAGGTTTCACCTATCTTCTGCTAAGGTCCAGTCTCTGAAGGGTCCTACGGATCTTGGCTAGAATGCCAAAAACCAACCAGATCCGAAAGAAAGACGAAAGGAATCTAAGCATTTTCCATCAGATCTCACGCCGCTTCGCGGCTCCGATCCGATAAACAACCCTACAGGAAGGATAGAGCACTTTACCGGTAGCGGTTGTCAGTTGGCGGCGAGTTCCTCCACCGGCAGCTCCTTCCTTGGCGGCGTCAACCTCCTTGAACCCTCAACTCCTTCTCAGAACAAAGGGGTTCACGGAGTGTCTCCCCCTCTATTAATAGAGGGAGGCCGTCCAAAACACGCTCCCCCCTCATATGGAAACTTTAAGTTTCCATTTTTGAGAGAAACACTGCTCCGAACACATACCGGTCTCGCACATACCGGTCGCAGGATAGCGAGACCGGTATAGTGCGACCGGTATGCCATACCGGTTGCAGGATAGTGCATCCGGTATGGTGAGACCGGTATGGTGAGACCGGTATGCCATACCGGTTGCACTATAGTGCATCCGGTATGGTGAGACCGGTATGGTGAGACCGGTATGTACTTAGCCAATTTTACACATTTTTCGTACCTGAAAATGATTGGTTCTTCACCCGACTTCTTGCGTGGTCCCTTGCCCAGCTTCGCTTTCCGGTCCGATTATGATTGGGGCACCTGCCATCGCATAAAACCATGGTTAAACCGGGTTTTAGAGCACGGTTCTTACAATACTACAAAAAATGCTAGTGTGAAGAGCGATCCCAGGCCCATGCCCCACTCCACACACCAACGAAAACAATCACATGCCTAACAATCACATCCTATCAATGCATGAACAATAATAATAACTGAAAGTAAAGGATGGCATGTGAATATGCACAAACATCATATCATAGATATTCAATGATTAACAACGATTTACTGTCCATTAATTATTAGGTTTAGGTCAGATTCCCTTACCTGACGCTCGTTCGATAACTTGCTCCACGTCGCAAGATCCAAACGATATGTCACAAGTCCTACAATATTATTAGGGTTTCATTAGAATATTTTTCTTAGGGTTTCACGTTGGTCGGAAACCAACAAAGATCACAAAATACCCTCACAGAGCTGACCGGTGGCATGTACCGGTCGCAGCTCTGTGGGAAAGACTGGCGACCGGTATGGTCAGTCGGTCCCCACAGATAACCTCCCGAGAGGTAGCGGTCGCAACATACCGGTCGCACTATGTGCAACCGGTATAGTCGACCGGTATGTCTCCGGAAGACCATACATGGGTTTTTCGACTGCCGACGATCATCCTCCATGGATTTTCAGGGTTTCTCCTATCCATTCTAAGTCTAGGTTTTGAGTTAGAGTTATCCCCAACTCATTCAAGTCTCGTTTCGATGAATATCATCTCGAAACTCGAATCTAGGGTTTAACGACAACTTAGGGTTTATTGGCCAATTTAGGGTTTTAGATCAATACCTACTTTGCATGGTATTGATCCACCCACAGAACTAACATAGGGTAAGAAGACGGATTCAAACACTTACCGTCGACTGGCGTAATGAGAGCGTCGTCGAACGGTAATGGTGGCACCTCCTTCTTCTTCCTAGCCCCTTCTCCTTTCCAACCTCTTTCTCTTCTCTAGGGTTTGTGAGAGACAATGGAAAGGATTTGAGGAGGTTTAAGGGTGTATTTATAGGCTAAAAATAGGATTTAGTAACCCTACTAGGATTAGGAAACTTCTAGGATTCGAAATCAGGAAAGCAGGACCCGCAGAGACCAATTTCCAAATTCCCGCACATAGCTGTGCAGGCCATACCGGTCGACCGGTACCAAGACCGGTACCATCGACCGGTATACCTAAAATCAGGTATAATTGGTCGACTTCGGTCCGATTTTGTACCTGTTTGTTATCCGCTTGCCCCGTCTGGCTCGGTGATGATCGGAAGACCTGTCACGACACAAAACCAAGGTTTAGACCGGATTTTCAGAGTGCGGGTCTTACAACTCCACCACCCTTAAAAGAAATTTCGTCCCGAAATTTGCATGTAGGTTCTAAAACTCCCCCACCCTTAAAAGAAATTTCGGCCTCGAAATTTGAACGTACCTTGATCGTCAAAAAGGTTAGGGTACTCCTTCCTCATCGCGCTCTCTTCTTCCCAAGTAATTTCCTCCACATTTTGGCTTCTCCAATGCACCTTCACATAGTGGATATCCTTGGTTCGAAGTTGCTGAACTTTTCGACTCGAGAGCATTACAGGCACCACTTCGAAAGTTAAGTCTTCAGTCAAGTTTGGAGGATCAGCGATCAAGATATGCGATGGATCTCTGACATACTTCTTCAGTAATGATACATGGAACACATTATGAACGCTAGACATAGATGGTGGTAGAGCCAATTAATATGCTACATTACCACGTCGATTTAATATCTCATATGGTCCCACATACCTGGGGCATAGCTTCCCCTTTTTACCAAACCGTTTCAGACCTCGCACCGGTGATACCTTCAAGAATACTTTGTCACCCACTGCAAACTCCAGATCTCGACGTCGATTATCCGCATAGTGCTTCTGTCGAACTTGAGCTGTCTTTACTCTCTCTTTGATCTGATCAATCACTTGGCAAATTTCTTCAACAAACTCCGGTCCTACAATTCTTCTTTCCCCCACTTCATTCCATAACAGAGGTGTACGACACTTCTTCCCATAGAGTGTTTCATACGGGGCCATCTGAATTGTAGCCTGATAACTGTTGTTGTAAGCAAACTCGATAAGTGATAGCTTCTCATCCCAAGCTCCTTTGAAATCTAATGCACAAGCTCGGAGCAAATCTTCCAAAATTTGAATAGTTCGCTCGACCGTCCGTCCGTCCGTCCGAGGGTGAAAAGCTGTCCTGAACTTCAACTTGGTTCCCATAGCTTTCGTAATCCTTTCCGGAACTTTGATGTAAAATGGGGATCTCCGTCGGATATTATACTCTCCCGGAACGCCATGAAGTCTGACTATATTATCAACATATAACTTGGGCAGTTTCTCCATGGTATACTGAGGTCTGACCGCAATAAATCGAGCTGTCTTGGTGAGTCGATCTACTATAACCCAAACTGCATCCACTGACCTTGGTGTCAAAGGTAAGCCAGTGACGAAATCCATGGTGATACAATCTCACTTCCATGCAGGTTCTGGTAACGGCTGTAGTAAACCTGCGGGTCTTTGCCTTTCCGCTTTAACTTGTTGACAATTCAGACATTGGAACACGAAACGAGCTATATCTGCTTTCATACCCCTCCACCAATATAGTCTTCTTAGGTCATGGTACATCTTGGTACTTCCTGGATGTACCGAATATGGAGTGTAATGGGCTTCAGTCATAACTCGACCTCTGATATCGCAGTCTTCGCTCTCAGGTATACATAACCGTCCGCGATACTTGAGTACTTTGTCTGATTCCAAGGTAAATTCAGGATTGCACGTACCCTTCTCTAAGTCCTCCTGCACTGTCTTGAGATATGGATCTTGTAGGATTGCTACTTTGACTTCATCAATTAGACCCGGTGAGATCTTCAATGTGGCAAACATCATAGTGAACTTATGAATCAAGCCTTGCTCGACTGGATCTTCTGCAGTTTCGATAATATGTTCTTCATCAATTTCCATTGAACTCGAGGCTGCAGCACACAATGCAGCATTTGTACTTGGTCCTACCTCAGGTTTCGATGCCCACTTTTTGCTTAAGGTGTCAGCCACCACATTTGCTTTACCCAAATGGTACTGGATGTCGCAATCATAATCTTTCAACAATTCCAGCCATCTCCTCTGTCTCATATTCAGATCCTTCTGAGTGAAAAGATAAGTTAAGCTCTTGTGATCTGACTTGATCTGAAACTTCTCACCGTACAAAGAAGTGTCTCCAAGTCTTGATTGCGTGAATAACCGCTGCTAGCTCCAAGTCATGCGTAGGATAGTTCTTCTCATGCTCCTTTAACTGTCTTGATGCGTAAGCAATCACCTGTTCTCCTTGCATCAATACACACCCGATACCCAACCCCGAAGCATCCGTATATAAAGTAAATGGTACGCTTGGTTCCGGGATGGTCAAGATAGGTGCAGAGACTAGTCTTGACTTCAAAGTCTGAAAGCACTTCTCGCACTCATCTGTCCATATGAATTTCTCTCCTTTCTTGGTCAATCTGGTGAGTGGAACAGCGATCCTGGAGTAATCTTCCATGAATCTTCTATAATAACCAGCCAACCCAAGGAAACTACGAATCTACGCAACAGATTTTGGTGCTTCCCATCCTACTATAGCAGCTATCTTACTTGGATCAACCTTGATACCGTCTCCAGACACAACATGGCCCAAGAAAGCCACTTCCTTCAGCCAAAACTCGCACTTCTTGAATTTTGCATAAAGCTTCACATCTCTCAGCCGTTGTAGGGCTGCCCTCAAATGCGTTGTATGAGTCTCCATGTCCTTAGAGTAAATTAATATGTCATCGATGAATACGATGACCAAAGTGTCCAACATATCATGGAACACTCGGTTCATCAGTTCCATAAACGATGCTGGAGCATTGGTCAACCCGAAAGACATAACCAGAAACTCATAATGCCCATACCTCATTCTGAAAGCAATCTTCGGAATATCTCCGGCCTTGATCTTCAATTGGTGATACCCCGATCGGAGATCAATCTTCGAGAAAACCTTTGCACCCTGCAGCTGATCGAACAGATCATCGATCCTAGGCAAAAGATACCGATTCTTGATCGTCAACTTGTTCAGCTCATGGTAGTCAATACATAGCCGTACACTTCCATCCTTCTTCTTGACGAATAATACAGGTGCTCCCCAAGGCGATATACTAGGTCGTATGAAGCCCTTATCCAGCAATTCTTGTAATTAGGTCTTCAACTCCTTTAACTCGGTCGGGGCCATCCTGTATGGTGCTTTAGTTACCGGCGCCGAACCTGGCATAAGGTCTATCACAAATTCTGTAGCCCTGTCTGGTGGTAAGCCTGGAAGCTCCTCTGGAAACACATCTGGAAACTCCCAAACCACATCTATATCTTCCATCTTGAGTGACTCTGCCGTGAGATCGACTACAGATACGAGATAACCCACTCCCCCTTTTTCCAAGCATCTCTTAGTTTTTAGGGCGGAGAGGATCAGCTTCCGCTTCCTAGATAGCTTAATCCCCACGAAACTATATTCCCTTCCCTCTTTGTCAGTAAGCACAAGCTTCCTTTCACCACATAAAAGGACGGCCGAATGAAGGCCTAGCCAATCCATCCCCAAAATGACATCAAAATCTACCATCTCAAGTATTACTAGGTTTGCTTCTAAGTCTCAGCCCTCAATACATACAATACATGGTCCATAATATTCGGTCAAAACCGCTTCGACTCCTAGTGGAGAGCGAACTATCAAGCTTGGGTTCATATGCTTGATTGGTAACTCCATTCGCTTCCCAAAAGAAATAGAAACGAAGGAGTGCGTGGCCCCAGAGTCAAATAATACTCTGGCGGGTAAACCAGCTACATTGACAATCCCTGGAATATATTGCCCCTTAGTTTTATATGCTCATGCAACTGAAAGAATAAACCAAATAGTAAGGGATAGAGTCATACCAGTTACCACATCAGGTGATGTGGCTGCCTCTTCAGTGGTGACCGCATAAACTCTTCCTTGCTGGGGAACTTGCTTCTTAGGTAGTGTGCTGTTCCTTGCAACATGTCCCAGCTGCTGACAGTTATAACATTTGATATTTGGGTTGGGTCTAGCGAACTGTGGCACAGGTGGTGCCGGGTTGTTTCTCGCAGGTGCTGTAGCGGTCTGTGCCCTGTATGGGCGGAAGGGTCTAGTATTACCGCCACCCGAGCTCTCACCAGCGGATCTCTTCACTCCCCTATTCTGAGCGAAGAAGCTGTCCCTCTGACTGGACTCTATCACCCTCCGCAACCTGCACCGCCTCATTGTAGGTCTTCTTGTCCAGACCCAAAAGGTGCTCTCTGATGCTTCCACGTAGTCCCATGGTGAACCTACGTGTCTTGGTCTCCTCCTCCTGCATACTGGCTGGTGCGAAGAAGAATAGCTCTTCGTATCTCTGCTGATAAGCATCTACGGTCGACTGAGATTGCTGCAGATTGAGAAACTCTCTCTCCATTTGATCTCTGAAGCTCTTCGGAAAGTATTTGTCGAAGAAAGCCGCTTTAAACACTTCCCAATCAACCAGGGTATACTTATTCTCCAGATATGCCCGAGTAGAATTCCACCAAGCATTGACGTCTTCCCTTAACATATGAGTGGCAAAAAGAACCTTCTCCTCCTCAGTGCAAGTCATCAGTCGGAAGTTCTTTTCCATTTCAGAAACCCACTGTGCTGGCCACAATGGTTTCCCTGTCCTGCCCGTGAACGATGAAGGTTTCAACTTCAAGAATCTGTCCACTAACCTGCTCAGATCATGCTGTCCCTGTGTGTCTGCTCCGTACCATGGTGGTGGATACGGATAAGCTCCCAGGTACGCAGAAGGCGACGGAAACCGATGCGGTGGTGGTACATTTTGTGCTTGGCCCCTCGGCCTTGGGCTACTCTGCATCGGTTGGGTAGTGTTAATTCCTCCTGACTCGGGCGTATTTCCAGCGGGAACTGAACCTGTTGGCCTGAGCATCTTCAGTACTTCGCTCAGAAATTCCTTCTGTTGAGCCTGCATCTGATAGACTAAGTTTGTAACGATGGTCTCAGAATTCCTGTGAGGTGGGCCAGGTAGATTTGTTGGTACTTCCGGGACCTGTTCCTCCTCCACTTCAGGACTTGGTTCTCTAACCTGGTCTTGTTCAGCTTGCTCTTCTTCTAGGCGCATCCTGGCCTGATGACGCTTCCGCCCCCTTCGACCGTTCCCGCCTGCCATCTCAGATTATTTTTATTTGGATCTGAGAAGAAGACATAACACGTGAGAACATCAATAATAGTAGTGTTAGTCTTGAATAACGCAAGGGAAAATAGTCGAGAAGTAACATTTCAATTTACACAATTTTAGAAATTTTAAATTCAATTTTTTTTTCTGGCACTTTGGTGCGTACCGGTCGCAACATACCGGTCGCACCCCTGTGGAATATGCTGCGACCGGTATAGTCGACCGGTCAGAATTAAAATTCTGACCGAGACATAGCGGTCGCATGCCTGGGAGATACTGGTCGACACTCTGTATACAGTGTTGCGACCGGTATAGTCGACCAGTCAGAAAATTTTTTCTGACCGAGACATAGCGGTCGCACACCTGGGGTGATACCGGTCGACCGGTATAGGCAAAACCGTCGACCGGTATGCCCAGAATTGACTTTAAAATCGCAAAAAGTGAGAAATTTTCTCACTTTTCTTTCTTCCTCCTCTCTGGTGGCGATTCTTCTCTGCCCAACTGAGTTGCTACAGTCCGGCCGGTACTTTTAGAAGCCGATTTCTTCCATTCCAAGGGTGGAACATCGTCTCCAGGTAGGTTTCCTCCCTCTCTCTCATATTTTTATAAGTTTTCCATATCGTCTATATGTAGAAATTTAGGTTTTTTCTTTGTTCGAGATGATTTAACCGTAGGAATTCTTTTCCTTCGGCTTGGAAAGGGTTTAGGGACCCCCAAGAGCAAAAGCCCTCAACCAATTTGGGGTTCCACCGAATGGTTTTGATAAAAATCGAATTTTTACACTTTTTAACCTAGGTTTCCCAAAAATTTCGAAATTTCTTGATTTTTCTAAATTTCTTGAAATTTCATGTTGTAATTGTTTGTGATTGGTTTGTTGAAGAGTGTGGGGGTTACGTAAGTCCTCCTCCCCATGTTTTTGGGTGAGTTCGAGGCTTTTTCCCAAATTACTGTCGTTATGCTGCCGAAATTTTGAAAATTTTCTAACTTTTATCTTATTTTCTTTTGTTTTGCAGATTTTTAAATGGCTCCCAGACGTACTCTCGGGAAATGCTCACATGGTTCTAGTTCTCGGGTTCCCTCTCCGCCAGCTCCACAGATAGATGAGCTATGGTTTCGCTCCTTGGAAGCTCAAGCTCGGTTTCCATGGTTTGATAACAAAAGTATTGAGTCAGGGCGCCGGGTCAACGTGGAACAACTGCACCGGTTCAATGTGGAGACGGCTTTTGGCGCTCTAGGTTGGTTGCCGGTTATTTCATACACGGAGACCACACGCCCTAACTTGGTCAAGCACTTCTATGCAAACTTGGAACTCGAAGGGGATGTCAAAGATCCGAACCAGTGTAGGGATCTACGCATTACCAGCTACGTCCGGGGTGTACATTTCTCATTTAACACCCACCAGTTAGCCGATCTTCTTGGGGTTCCCAATGATGGAGATTTGGTCTGCGCCCCCAAGGCGAAAGGTTATTTGACTGATGATTTGCGCCGAGAGATAGCGCATCAGATCTTAAACCCTGGAGCCCCTATGAAGGCGGCTAGCCTGAGGCCTATACCTCGGGTATATAGTCGCATTATTCAGCACAACATAGTGCCACAGAGCGGCCACTACAGTGAGTTGTCCCAGCTCACCCAGTACGTCACCTATTGTGTCTGCACAGGGGAGCAGATCTCACTTCCCTACCTCATCATCCGGACTATGCATCGTACGGCCATGGCCGATCGGGCCAGCAACCTTCCCTATGGCCGTCTCGTCACTTTCATTCTTCGCCGTCTGGGCGTGAGTTTCAGAGGAGAGGTAGCCGTCAAGGACACCATGACCTCCGACATCGACTGGGATGCGATACAGAGGATGCAGATGGTCGATCTGCCGGTTAGTGACGACGAGTTGGAGGCTCGCCCTCGTCCACTTGGGAGAGTAGCAGCGGCAGCAACAGCAACAGCCGCGGCCAATGCGGCCTATGCGGCAGAGATAGGTGATGACGACGATGACGATATGGCTGGGGAAGCACCAGTGCCTGCCCCACAGCCTGCACCTGCACCACCACCATCTGTCCCCACAGCTGGACCATCTCAGCCTCCTCCCGACTCAGTGATGGGTATGTTTATGGAGCTCAGGGACGCTCAGCGGGAGATGAGCCGTGACCTAGCACAGTTGACTCGCAGCCTCCGAGTCACACAGGATCAGGTGCACTGGCTCAGGGTCGCTTACGAGCGGGACTATGATATAGCAGACCCCACACCTCCTAGGCCCCCTACCCCATGATTTCCCCTTTTACTTTTTCTTTCTTATGACTGATGTATATATAACAGGGTAACTGTCCGGTTTGTGGACTGTAACCTGTAGCACTATTTCATTTGCTATAATTTTTCCTTGTTAATGAAAGTTTCATGGTTTCACCTAACTAGTGTATGTGCACATGTTAAGTTTCATAATTAGAATAGTACATTATTCTCTTTCTTAGTCCGTCTCAGGTATCAGACAATGCTTAAGGTGCGTTTGTATTAAGATTTTTAATTTTTCTCCTAACTCAGTTCATCGACTCAGTTAAGTGCAACATGGTTTGTTGGAACAGAGCCCGAGAGCTCTGATACCAAGTTGTCACACCCCAATTCTGATCCAACCAGAATGGTGTGAGTGAACCGTCATTGAACCAACGATTTACACCAGGATCTCGAATAGGCCGTGTCCACCCATACAAACCATTACACATAACCACAATCAGAATATAAATATACAGCAGAAGACTTTAAATAGAATGAACTGAGTATCTATTGATAATTTAAATAAATATCCTATTATTCAAATTCAAACACATAAAATAATAATCTTTTACATCCCTTAACACCAAGCAAAAATAATTGAAACAATTAAATAAAAATCCATCACAAGTACACACAGAAAGGGCACTCGCATGAAGCATCATGCTCGTCCTCCCCTGCTTGTACATCCAGAGCAGCTACACCTCCATACGTCGGAGCGTTCACATAATCATCCACAATATAACCTGCAACCATATCTAAAACAAGATGTGCACAAAGGGTGAGCTCACAACACAGCTCAGTAAGACAATCAGACAGTTTCACAATATTATGCATGAGTAACAATCATTTTATCTTTGTGGTCCGGTTTTTAAGTTTGCAACGTGCTATAGAAAGGTTTGGTGGCCCCCGCACCTCTATACACGAGTGTGTGGCACCTCACAATGGATCACACCCCCATTGGCCCACATGCACCCACCATGGAATAGAGATAGAGCTAAGGTATACCCACGCACCTCCCCGATACTCTACCCATACCGGTACCTAAGCCCCTACGGCCGTGGCTCGCAAACCGGGCTCGCAACTAACCAATCCTATATGTCAACAATGTATGCTCTATCCCAAGACAGCCGTCTACGGCATAGAGATAGAGCTAGAGCGTGCAGGCCGGGCCGGAGACCACAATACCTCACCTCCCCCTGATGCCCTATCCGCAACTAACCCACTAGGATAGAAACAATACGCAGGTAGACCCTATCCCAACATAACTCCCTACGGCATAGAGATAGAGCTAAAGCATCATGGACAAGCCAGCGTCGACTCGGAATCCTCAGTACCACATAACAATGGCTGGGACAACATCAATATCGGAGACCACCGTACCATGACCTTCCCCTGATACCCCACCCGTACCAAGCATGTTTAGACAGAATACTACAAAAATGCTAGTGTGAAAGCGATCCCAGGCCCATGCCCCACTCCACACACCAACGAAAACAATCACATGCCTAACAATCACATCCTATCAATGCATGAACAGTAATAATAACTGAAAGTAAAGGATGGCATGTGAATATGCACAAACATCATATCATAGATATTCAATGATTAACAACGATTTACTGTCCATTAATTATTAGGTTTAGGTCAGATTCCCTTACCTGACGCTCGTTCGATAACTTGCTCCACGTCGCAAGATCCAAACGATATGTCACAAGTCCTACAATATTATTAGGGTTTCATTAGAATATTTTTCTTAGGGTTTCACGTTGGTCGGAAACCAACAAATATCACAAAATACCCTCACAGAGCTGACCGGTGGCATGTACCGGTCGCAGCTCTCTGGGAAAGACTGGCGACTGGTATGGTCAGCCGGTCCCCACAGATAACCTCCCGAGAGGTAGCGGTCGCAACATACCGGTCGCACTATGTGCAACCGGTATAGTCGACCGGTATGTCTCCGGAAGACCATACATGGGTTTTTCGACTGCCGACGATCATCCTCCATGGATTTTCAGGGTTTCTCCTATCCATTATAAGTCTAGGCTTTGAGTTAGAGTTATCCCCAACTCATTCAAGTCTCGTTTCGATGAATATCATCTCGAAACTCGAATCTAGGGTTTGACGGCAACTTAGGGTTTATTGGCCAATTTAGGGTTTTAGATCAATACCTACTTTGCATGGTATTGATCCACCCACAGAACTAACATAGGGTAAGAAGACGGATTCAAACACTTACCGTCGACTGGCGTAATGAGAGCGTCGTCGAACGGTAATGGCGGCACCTCCTTCTTCTTCCTAGCCCCTTCTCCTTTCCAACCTCTTTTTCTTCTCTAGGGTTTGTGAGAGACAATGGAAAGGATTTGAGGAGGTTTAAGGGTGTATTTATAGGCTAAAAATAGGGTTTAATAACCCTACTAGGATTAGGAAACTTCTAGGATTCGAAATCAGGAAAGCGGGACCCGCAGAGACCAATTTCCAAATTCTCGCACATAGCTGTGCAGGCCATACCGGTCGGCCGGTACCAAGACCGGTACCATCGACCGGTATACCTAAAATCAGGTATAATTGGTCAACTTCGGTCCGATTTTGTACCTGTTTGTTATCCGCTTGCCCCGTCTGGCTCGGTGATGATCGGAAGACCTGTCATGACACAAAACCAAGGTTTAGACCGGATTTTCAGAGTGCGGGTCTTACAAGGGTCGCTGGTATATCCGACCCTGGGTATTCGACCCTGGGAATGATCTGTTCTTCCCGAGAGCTGAGGGTCGATGCGAGGGTTGATGGGTATCCGACCCTCTGTCCGACCCTCGATTTTCTGTCAGATTCCCAAGAGCCGAGGGTCGATTGGAGGGTCGATCCGAGGGTCGATGGTGTCAGTCGAATTGTCCGACCCTCGGACCAAAAATTAGATTTTTAAGATCCGATTCTGGGTCAATTCTCACTATTCCTCCTCCACTTCGCTTCCGTTCGAACGAAGCCGAGGCACAGTATGCTGACTACGCCCGTAAGAAAGTGGAAGGGGTTCACATGGTGAACTTGGCTGAGCTAGCCTTGTTCAATGTAGAGGGAGCATTCGGTGATATGGGGTGGCTCCCTGTCATCACATACGATGCGTGTACATGTCCAGATTTGGTGCGCCAGTTCTATTGTAATCTCCAGGTGGTGGGGAATTACAATGATGTTGAACACGGTCAGGAGTTGCGCATCACTAGCTACGTCAAGGGGGTGCACATCTCCTTTGATTATCGGCAGCTGGCCGATCTGTTGGGCATTGCCTATGATGGCCCTATGGTGTACTGTGCGCCGGGAGAGCCACAGTTTGTTGAGATGGAGATGAGGGCAGAGATCGACAACTAGTTGCTCCGTCCCGATAGTTGGCAGATGAGGGCTTGCTACTTGCGTCCAGCTCCACGGGTTTTCTGTAAGATTATCCAGCATAATCTGATCCCGCAGAGTGGGCACTATGAGAGGGTCTCTCAGCTGACTCAGTTCTTGATCTACTGCATCTACACTCGTCAGCCGGTCTACCTTCCTTACATCATCATGCGGACAATGATTAGTGCTACATTGTCCGGTCATAGGGGAAACCTACCCTATGGACGCATGATTACAGTGCTACTGACCCGTCTGGGGGTGGATCTAGTAGATGAGAAGATCCAGGAGATGACCTTCTCGTCGCCTCTAGATTGGGAGGCTATCTGCAAGATGGGGATGCGAGATGCGGAGGTTAGTGATGAGGAGAGGAACGCGATGGTGCGCCCTCACACTTGGGTTGAAATGGCTGATGCTGCGGCGGCTGCTAGGGCTCGTGGGGATCCGGTCGACGATGACGATCGTATGTATATGGATGTCGACGCGATACCCCTGCCTTCACCTACACATGCGGCTGGAGTTGGTACTTCGCATGCGGCGGATTCTGTACCTGAGACTGGTCCTTCTCATGAGGCTGGTCCTTTCCATCCGTCTTCTGATATGATGGAGATGTTGCGCGAGATCAGAGAGACTCAGCGCAGATCGGACCTGAGGATGGAGGAGTTGCTAGATGCTCAGCGCATGAGAGTGGATGAGCTGTTGGCTGCTCAGCACACATCTGACGCGCGGATAGGTGAGCTCATGGAGATCCAGCGTGCGACTGACAGGAGAGTAGCCGATCTCACAGCTAGTCTATAGACGACCCAGACCCAGGTGGCATGGTTGACTAGGGTCTATGCCGAGGACTATGACAGAGACCGTGAGGCACCGCCTCCTCCTTCGCCTCCAGCTTCCTGATTGTACTTTACTTTTCCTTGTACTACAGAGTAACTATCCGGGTTGTGGACTGTACTCTGCTTTAGATATATATTTACTCTTTGTTTCGCTCTCATTGTATGTCAACTCGTTTATCCTTTTAATAGATGTATTATTCTCTTTTTAAATTTGGTCTCAACATCACTTGTGCTTATAATGTGTTAATATTACTGTTTTTATTTTATCCTATCTCAGTTCACTATTGCTGTGAATGTATGATAGTTCAGCGGGCAAGGCCTGAGATGCTCTGATACCAAGTTGTCACACCCCAATTCTGCACATTTCAGAATGGTATGATGAACCGCTAAATAACCAACGGTTCAACCAGGATCTCAAATAGGCTATCCCCGCGTTACCTGAACCTTCATATACTCACCATCATAATCAGAGTAAATACACAATAGCGGAAGTCTTATAAATAAATGAACTGAGAACTAAAATGATATCCATAAATAATAGCAAATTATTCTGTGTTTAACTGAGACATAAATATTTAAGTACCAAATACATGTCTTATAAATCCAATAAAGAAACCTATAAAAATATCTAGTCAAATACACACGAGTTGCACTCGCAAGAGGAGTCGTGTGTATCGTCTTCAGCTCCAACTTCCATAGCTGCTACATTCCCGTATGTAGACGCGTTCATATAATCTTCGACTGTATAACCTGCATCATCAACTAAAAATATTTGACGTCGAGGGGTGAGCACACAACACGGCTCAGTGAGTAGCCAAAATAATGCAACAATACATATGCATGCAAAAATCAATTTATATCTTTGGTCTTGGTTTATAGTTTGCAATGTGCAATAGAAAGGTTGGGTGGTCAAAGGTTAACGTTTATTGACACCACCTCTATACACAGGGTGTGGAAGCCCGCCCGAAGGTTAACGTTTATCGTCGTCCCCATCCACCCTACCATAACATTATACAACAAAGGTTAACGTTTATTGCTATATAATGCTATACCAACACGTAAGCCCCTGTTAGCGAGGGCTTGCAAACTGGGCTCGCTACTAACCAATCCTAATGCCAAACAGTGTATCCAAGGCCTCACCCCAGCATCCCTCAGAATGCCCATAGAGATAGAGCTAAGGCCCCCCGGTAGAGTTAGAGACTACAAGGACCGAGACCACCTCCCCTGATACTCTACGACACAATAGTTCTGCTAAGGTAATGGCGATACGACGATGTCAATGCACAAGACTTGAGTTAGAGATAGAGCTAAAGTGCTGAGACCCGCCAAAGGTTAACGTTTATTGACGTTCTCATCACACCTCCCCTGATACTCGCTCGCATCAAGCACATCAACCACACACATACAAGCACATGCCTATTCATGTCATCAACATCATCATCATGTTATAAACAATAAAGTAAATATGCATGAACAAGTAATAGAAATATTGGATGGCATGCTGTATGCACATTACAACATATTCGCATAGATTCAAACATAGCATAGGACTCAAGAAATAGAAAACAGTTTATTATTAACCGATTAGTTTGGGGTTAAGGTTCCTCACCTTAGCTTGCTAAAAGATATTTTTTCCAAGCTTTAAAATCACCGTTATAACGTTATTATATTGCTAGCAAACCTAACAAAGTCGATAGAATTTAATTAAAATTAATTCGGAATTTAAAACCATTCTGTCAACTGAGGGTCGATGCTAGGGTCGATGCTAGGGTCGATGGGTCTATCGACCCTCCCTCCATTCTGAACTTCCCGAATGCTGAGGGTCGATGGTCAGAAACACCTAGGGTCGGATGGTCTATCGACCCTCGGTGCGACCCTCGATGCACTCTGGTCCAATTTCCACTTTTAATCCATTCTTCGTGTTTGGGGTCCTATGGCTTGCTTCCTACATTCATTCAACAGTCATTCCATGGTCTAGAACCATGTATAATCCATCTAAATAGTTTTCGTGCATCCTCCTATGGTTTTCAATGAAAACCTAACCATGGATGGATGGTTTGGGTTTCTCCGAGATCACATTCTCATCAATAACTACCCTAAGGTCTGTAGAAACTCATAGAATTAGTATCCATACCTGAGAAGATTAATCTTTCTCTGTAACTCTTCTCCTTTTTGCTAAGTCTTCCTCCTTGTCTCCTTTATTCCTCTTTTCCTTCTTCTCTCTTTCTCTCAATTCAATTAGGGTTGTGAAAGGAGTGAAAGTGGCTTAGGAACGTCCTTTAAATAGACTAGGAATGTCCTATAATAGTCCCATTGAGATTTGGAATGAATCCCAACCGAAAATTAGGAAATTTTCCTAATTTCAGTTTCGTCAGAAACCGAGGGTCGATGGGAGGGTCGATGATCCCGTCGACCCTAGGGTCTTAAGCTGTCCGACCCTCCCTTCAAAACTGAGGGTCTGACTTTCTGTTTTGGGAGGTCCGACCCTGCTTAGCTGGGTGTGCGACCCTCCCCTAAAATTAAGTGTTTTTGGGTCGATTTTATACTTGGGATCTCGATCTCCTTCATGCCCTTGGTCCATTTGACTCGACCATGATGGGTAAACCTGGTTCAAGGTGGTAAAACCAGGTTAGTTTGACACGGGTCTTACAGAACCCATTGGTGATTGTCACCATTTATGGCCTCCATCAATGGAGACCAATGGAAAGCTAGAATGTTAGGTTTTGATTCACCCACTCCATGAATGTAGTTAAACAGGATCTTAAATGACTTCCTTAAATCACATTGATGGTGGGAAGATGATTCCCACCAACTAAAATGGATATCATGAAGTGGGAATTAAATCCCCAAGAAATGGAGACCAAGCTCCGCTCGTAACTTGGTTTCCGGGTATGAACCGGAGGCACGAGCAGTGGCCCTAACTCCAGTTGACTCAAAATCAGTCCTCCACCAGGGCAATTGTCTTGGCCTAACAAACCAAGTATATTCAGGGGATCATAATCGGAGCCTCCCAACCAAAGCCACCCAACAGGAGCCACCCAATCGGAGCCACCTAACCAGGAGAATGAACCTCCGAGTAAGTTCCACCGGTAAAGTGCATGACTCTGTTTGGCCATGCCTCCATGTAGGCTTAATATCGAACCAGAGGCATAATCGGTGGCAGCAAATTGGAGGAGTAATTGGTGGCACAGGGACATGTGTTATGCCCAACTGGCGGTAGCACAACCAGCAGCATGAACCGAAAGTAGTGTTGGATGATACACTACCTGGCAGAGCCTCTGAAAAACCCACTGGAACCACATTGTATGTCACACCCCAATTCTGTACTATTCAGAATGGTGTGATGAACCGCCAATAAACCAACGGTTCAACCAAGATCTCGAATAGTACGGAATTGGGGTGTGACAACTTGGTATCAGAGCTCTCAGGCCCTTTCTATTAAACCAGTATACTTCCACAAAAGTTCGTGAACTGAGCTAGGATAAAATTTAAAAGCTGTAATAATAACACACTATAAGAACCTGTATTATATGAGACAAAATTAAGAAAAAGAATAATGCACTATTAAGATGAGAACCAAATTTCATATACACTCGATTAAAAAGCAATATATATATATATATATATATATATATATATATCCAAATCAGAGTACGGTCCACAATCCGGACAGTTACTCTATAGTACAAGGAAAAACAAAAGAAAATATACATCATGGAGCTGGAGGTGCTAGAGGAGAAGGTGCCTCGCGATCTCTATCGTAATCCTCAGCATACACTCTAGTCAGCCAGGCTATCTGAGTCTGGGTCACCTAGAGACTAGCTGTCAGGTCGACCATCCGCTGATCAAACGCACGCTGGGCATCTAGAAGCTCTCCTACTCTCCCATCAGTCACGTGCTGAGCCTCTCTAATCTCACGAAGTAGCCCCATCATATCATCAGATGATGGGTGTCAAGGAGCAGCAGTGTGTGAATGAACCCGGGATGGGTCAGCTCCAGTAGAATGTAGTGGTGATGGAGGAGGTATGGAGTCTACATCCATGAACATACGATCATCATCCTCAGCATCACCCCCATGGACCCCGACTACTGCTGCTGCTGCTGTCGCCTCAGCGTCTGTTATCTCTACCCGGGTACGTAGACGCACCAGAGCGTTCCTCTCATCATCACTGACCTGAGCATCTCGCATACTTATCCTGTAGATGGCCTCCTAGTCAAGGTCAGAAGAGAAAATATCCTCATGAATCCTCTCATCTAATAAGTCGACGTGTAGGCGTGTGAGCAGAGTAGTGATCAGACGTCCATAGGGCAGGTTGCCTATCTGACCAAGCAGCGTAGCAAGGATCATCGTCCTGATGATAATATAAGGAAGGCAGACAGGCTGCCTATTGTAGATGTAGTACAAGACATACTATGTCAGTTGAGAAATCCTATCATAATGGCCACTCTGGGGAATCAGGTTGTGCTGAATGATTTTGTAGTACACCCGAGGCTCTGGTCGTAGGTTGAATGCCTTCATCTCCCAGCGATCACCTTTAAGAAACTGACTATCAACCTTAGCACGCATCATCAAGGATAGGAACTAGGGTTCCTTAGGAGCACAGTACACTAAGGGGCCATCATTTGATATGCCCAGGAGATCAGCCAACTGCTGACAGTTAAATGAAACTTCCACCCCTTTTACATAGCTGGTGATCCTGAGCTCCCTACCCCTCTCTGTATCATTGCGAACCCCCACTACTTGGAGTTTGCAATAGAACTGCTTGACCAAAGCAGGACAGGTACAAGCCTCATATGTGATTACGGGAAGCCAACCCATGTCACCGAAGGCACCCTCTACGTTAAACAAGGCTAGACTAGCCAAATTTAGACACCGACCCCCTTCCACCTTCTTACGCTCATAACGAGCATACTAAGCCTCTGCCTCGTTAGAGCGGAAACGAATGGGATCATGAGCTCGGGGAACCTTAGTACGATCCATGTTATCTGCAAAGACACAGAAAAATAAACAAGATATTAGATATGGTGAAAAATTTAAAATTTTGACATCATAACAACATGATTTGGCCAAAAGCCTCACTTTTCACCCAAACAGCTGGGCAGAAGGACTTACATAGGTTCCAAACCATCCTGCAAAGCTCATACAGTTGGAAATTTAATCTAGAAAGATCGAATTTGAAGAAATTTCAACAAATTGGAAAAATCCCAAAAATTAGGTCAAAAATGAAAAATTTCAAGTTTCTCAAAAACCAACTGATGAAACTCAAAATTTTTTGAGGGATTTCATCCATTGGGTGACCAATAGCAAAAGCCCCCAATAAAAATTAAAATTTTACGGTTAGAAAATTTTTAATTTGAAGAAAACGATATAAATGGAGAAAAACCTAGTTTTGAAAGTTTAAAAATGAGAAACAGTAGAGAGCATACCTGAAGGAAAGGAACGAAAGTCGTGAACGGAAGAAATAATCACCAAACACTAGGGGTCGATACTGTAGCAACTCAGGGGAAGCGAGTTGAGTTGGAAGAAAGAAGAAAGAGTAGGAAATGAATCCAAAATCAGGTTTAAAAACCTATTTTGGGTCGTGGGGTCGCAAAATTCGACAAAATGTGCGACCCTACGACCGACCCTACCATCGACCCTAGGCTCTCGGTGATCTGACAGACATCGTGTGGTCGGACCTAGGGTCGGACATATACCGACCCTATGACCGACCCTAGGCTCTCGGTGAGCTGACAGGGTTTTTGGGGTCGCATACCTTGGGGTCGAATATAGAGCGACCCTACCATCGACCCTACGATGGAAAATACAGTATTTTATCTGAATAACTTGGAAATTGGAATTTTACATCGATTAGATGGATTTTGACTTGGGAATGACTTATATTGACTGCCTCACATGTTCTATGATTATTTTTCAGACACTATTACCACCAGAACAGGAAATGGCTGGGCAAAGAGTGACCAGACGAGGGCGTAACCCAATTCCACCACAACCACCTGTGGAGGAAACTAGCCATGAAATTCCTGAAGTACTAGATAATCAGAATATGGCAACACTAGGGGCTAATGGCCAGGCAACTCCTACAAACTTGCCAGCCCCACCTACAGATTTGGCTACAGTCGTAATGAACCTGGCACAACAGCTGCAGCAAATACAGCAGGTGCAAGCCAATATGCAAACTGCTATAGGAATGATTTTTCCAGCTGCACATACAACACCTATGCCAGCCGGACAAACTAGCACAGTACCAGGGGGAAGCAACATGGTGCCCCAAGCACCTTAAATGCCAGTGGTACAAGCTCCAGTACAGAATCCTGAGGTAGCTCAAGGTAGTTATCAGTATCAACCACCTATGTATGGGGCCTATGCTCAGTATCAGTTGGACCACTCTCGACTGATTGAGGGTTTTCTGAAAATGAAGCCAAAAAAATATAATGGTAAACCAGCAGATCCTTTGTGGCCAGCTCATTGGATCGACGATATGGAAAGGAATTTCATGATGATGACGGTTAATGAGGAGGAGAAAGTATTGTGTGCAACATTTATGCTGAAAGGCGATGCACACCACTGGTGGAAATCCACTCGGACTTATCTATTAACCAAGCACGCCCAATTGACCTGGGCTATCTATAAAGAGGCATTCTTTGAGTAGTACTTTCCCAGAAGTTTCAGAGATGCTATGGAGAGAGAGTTCTTGAGTTTATATCAGGGACAGATGACTGTGGATGCATACCAACAGCGTTATGAAGAGCTATTTTTCTTTGCACCCGCTAGCATGCAAGAGGAAAATACTAAGACCCGAAGGTTCATCATGGGAGTTAGGGAAAGTATTTGTGAGCATGTTCTGATACTGGAAAAGAAAGTTTACAATGAAGCAGTGCAGATTGCTTGAGTGATAGAGTCGAGCCAGAAGGAGAGCTGCTTTGCTTAGAATAAAGGTATCAAAAGGCCTAACGGAAATTCATACAACGGAGGGAACACAAAGATATTTAAACCCTTCCGTACTCAAGGCTTTAATGCTGTAACCAAGATTACTCCAACAGTCCAACATCAACTAAAGCAAAATAACAAAGGAGTAAAATGCTATAACTGCAACCAAGTGGGGCATTATTCCAAGGAGTGTCCTAAGCCCAGGAAGCAGCTACAACAAGGAAAGGTTTATACAGTTACATCTGAGGATACTGCAACATCGCCTGATGTGGTCACAGGTATGACCAGAACCTTTCATTTTGTGTTACATTGTGTGAGCATGTAGACTAAATTAAAACGAATCACAGGTATCGTACCTATTAATGGCATACCCGCTAGAGTACTCTTTGATTATGGAGCTACTCATTCTTTTATATCTGTGACATTTGGAAATAAGCTAAATCTACCCCTCAGATCTTTAGACTACAAATTGCTTGTATGATCGCCGATGGGATTAGAAGTGGAATTAAAAAGGTTATGGATCATGTCCAGTTCTTATCGGCGAGAAGATTTTGGATGCAACCTTGATGCAACTCGAGATGGTAGACTTTGACGTTATCTTGGGAATGGATTGGTTAGCTTGGCATTTTGCAAACTTATTATGTGCAGAAAAGAAATTGACATTTAAAGACAAGGAAGGAGCAGAGTTTAGTTTTGTGGGAACCAAACTACCCCGTAAACGAAAACTCATTATCTTTGCATTAAAGGCTAGAAAATGCCTCGAGAAAGGAGGAGTTGGGTATCTAGTATCCATGGTTGATCTCACCAAGGAAGTACAACGAATGGAGGATATTGATGTTGTGCGTGACTTTCCATATGTACTTCCTGAGGAATTACTAGGACTACCACCCGACCGAGCGACAGAGTTCGTTATAGATCTTATACCCGGAGCCGCACCAGTATCTAAAGCACCCTATCGAATGACTTCTACTGAACTGAAGGAATTAAAGGTACAGTTACAAGAATTACTGGACAAGAGTTATATCAGACCTAGCATATCACCATGGGAGCGCCAGTATTGTTTGTAAAGAAGAAGGACGGTGGCGTTCGACTGTGTATAGACTACCGGGAATTGAATAAGCTTACAATCTAGAATCGGTACCCGTTGCCTCGGATTGATGACTTGTTCGATCAGTTGCAAGGTGCCAAGGTGTTCTCCAAGATTGATCTTCGGTCAGGATACCATCAGTTGAAGATTAAGGAAGGTGATATTCCAAAGACAACATTCAGAACAAGATATGGACATTATGAATTTTTAGTCATGTCATTTGGATTGACTAACGCACCCGTAACTTTTATGGAACTCATGAATCGGGTATTCCATGATATGTTGGATACGTCAGTCATTGTGTTTATTGATGATATATTGGTTTACTCCAAAGACAAGGTGTTACACCCCAATTTCGGATGAACCAGTAGTGTGAGTGAACCGTCACTATACCAACGGCTCACACCAGGATCTCAATAAGATTGTGTCCACTCATACATACCATTGCACATAACCACAATCAGAATATAATAAAATACAACAGAAGTCTTAAATTAAATGAACTAAGTGATCTATTGATAAATTTAAATAAAATATCTAATTATTCAAATACCCAAAACATAAATAAATATCATTACATCAACTGTATTTCCATCTGAAAATAATAAAAATAAATTTAATCAAATCCTAAAGGTACACGCAGAAAGGGCACTCACATGAAGCGTCATGCTCGTCCTCTCCTGCTTGCACGTCTAAAGCAGCCACGCCTCCATACACTGGAGCGTTCATGTAATCCTCCATCGAATAAGCTGCATCAACATCTAAAAATAGTGAGTACACAAGGGTGAGCTCACAACTTAGCTCAGTAAGACAATTAGACAATGCAACAAACATATGCATGAGTAACATTCACATCATGGTCTGGTTTAAGTTTGCAATGTGCTACAGAAAGGATTGGCGGCCACCGCACCTCTATACACGAGTGTGTGAAGCCGCCCAATAGATCAAACACCATTGTCGTCCCACATGCACCCACCATGGAATAGAGATAGAGCTAAGGCGTCCGGATCAAACACCACCAACACCTCCCCTGATACTCTACCCATACCAACCCGTAAGCCCCTATTGGCGAGGGCTTGCAACTAACCGATCCTATATGTCATCACAGTAGGCCCTGTCCCAGCATAGCTCCCTACGACATAGAGATAGAGCTAGAGTCTAGTGGCCAGGCCGGAGACTACAGTGCCACTTCCTCCCCCTGATACCTTATCCGCACCAAGCATGCTAAGACAGAACGATACGAAAGGTGCTAGTGTGAGGAATGATCCCAGACCTCCAGTCCTTCCCATTTCACACACCAACTAAAACAATCACATGCCTAACAGCCACAACCTAGTATAGCAAGTATGCATAAACAATAATAATAACTGAAAGTAAAGGATGACATGCGAGAATGCACAAACATCAATCCACAGAACCATAATTATTAACAACGGTTTACTGTTATTAAATTATTAGGGTTTTGGTCTGATTCCCTTACCTAATGCTTGGTTAATATCTTGCTCCGTGTCACAAGGTCCAAACATGCTATCACAAGGTCCTACACAACGTTAGGTTTAATTAGAATAGTTTTTCCTTAGGTTTACGTTGGTCGAAAAACCAACTGGGTCAAAATGACTCTTCACAAAGCAGACCGGTCACAGGTACCGATCACAGCACTGTGGGGAAAACCTACGACCGGTATGGTCGACCGGTCCCCACAGACCGGTCCCCGAGAGGTACCGATCGCAGTATCGGTCGCATAGGGTGCGACCAGTATGGTCGACCGGTATGTCTCCGAGAGACCATACATCTGGTTTTCTCTTTTCGTCGGTCACCCCTTATTGATTCTATGGTTTCTCCTATTCATTCTAGGTCTGAACACTGAGTTAGAGTTGTTTCCAACTCTATTCAAGTCCTAGTTTCGATGATCTTCAACCTAGAATTTGAATATAGGGTTTACCACTAATCTAGGGTTTGTCGACAAGCACAGGGTTTAGATCAATACCTGCTTTGCATGGTATTGATCCAATTATAACTAACCATCCTAGAATACTTAATGTAGAGGAAGGTTTAAGTACTTACCGTCGACTCATGGTAATGTGTTCTTCGTGGAACGGTAATGGCTGCTCTTCCCTCTCCTTCCTAGCTTCTTCTCCTTCTTCAACCTCTTTCTCCTTTCTAGGGTTTGTGAGGATCAATGAAAGAGGTTTTAGGAGGTTTAAGGGTCCTAATATAGACTAGGGTTAGGTTTAGGAAGCCTCCTAACATTAGGAAAGTCCTTCGGTTTAAAATTTGGAAAGTGGGATCCACAGAGATCCGTTTTTGGATCCATAATGCACAGGCCATACCGGTCGACCATCGACCGGTACCATAGACTGGTACCATCGACCGATATGAAGTTTTTCATACTTGAATTGGTCTGATTGGTCCAATTTCATACCTGGTTGTCATCCGCTCGTCCCGTCTGGTCCAGTGATGATTAAAAGACCTGTTACGACATGAAACAAGGTTTAGATCGGGTTCATGGAGTGCGGGTCTTACAACTGCCCCACTCTTAAAAGAAATTTCGTCCCCGAAATTTGTATGTAGGTTTCACAACTCCCCCACCCTTAAAATAAATTTTGGCCTCGAAATTTGAACGTACCTTGGTCGTCGAAAAGATTAGGGTATTCCTTTCTTATTGCGTTCTCTTCCTCCCAAGTAATTTCTTCCACATCTTGACTTTTCCAATGCACTTTCACATAGTAGATATCCTTGCTTTGGAGATGTTGTACTTTTCGACTTGTGAGCATCACAGGTACAACTTCAAACGTAATGTCCTCTGTCAAGTCTGGTGGGTCTACTATCAAGATGTGCGATGGATCCCTGACGTACTTTCTCAATAAAGAAACATGGAAGACATCATGACCGCTTGACATGGATGGTGGTAGAGTCAGTTGATATGCCACATTACCACGTCTGGTCAAGATCTCATATGGTCTCACATACCTGGGGCATAGCATCCCCTTCTTACCAAACCATTTCAGACCTCGCACAGGTGATATCTTCAAGAATACTTTATCACCCACTGCAAACTCTAGATCTCGACGTCGGTTATCTGCATAGTGCTTTTGTTGAACTTAAGCTGTCTTCACTTTTTCTTTAATTTGATCAATCACTCGACAAGTTTCCTCGATAAACTCTGGTCCTACAATCCTTCTCTCTCCCACCTCATTCCATAATAGAGGTGTACGACATTTCTTCCCATAGAGTGCCTCATATGGAGCTATCTGGATCGTAGCCTGGTAACTGTTGCTATAAGCAAACTCGATGAGCGATAGCTTCTCGTCCCAAGCTCCTTTGAAATCTAGGGCACATGCTCGGAGCATATCTTCTAAAATTTGAATAGTTCTTTCTGACTGCCCATTTGTCTGAGGATGAAAAGCTGTACTAAACTTCAACTTAGTTCCCATGGCTTTCTGTAATCCTTCCCAGAACTTTGATGTAGAACGAAGATCTCTGTCAGATACTATACTTTCTGGGATGCCATGAAGTCTGACTATATTATCCACATATAGCTTGGCCAGCTTCTCCATGGTATACTGAGGTCTGACAGCGATGAATCGAGCTATCTTAGTAAGTTGATCGACTATAACCCATACTGCATCCACTGACCTTGGTTTCAAGGGTAGGCCAGTGACGAAATCCACTATGAAACAATCCCACTTCCATGCTGGCTCCAGTAGTGGTTGTAGCTAACCTGCGGGTCTCTGCCTTTCAGCTTTAACTTGCTAGCAATTCGAACATTGGAATACGAACCGAGCTACATCCGCTTTTATACCCCTCCACCAATATAATCTTCTTAAATCATGGTACATCTTGGTGCTTCCTGGATGTACCGAATATGGGGTGTAATAAGCTTCTGTCATAACTCGATCTCTGATATTTGAGTTCTCACTCTCAGGTATACATAATCGTCCACGATACCTGAGTACCTTGTCTGAATCCAAGGTAAAGTCAGGATTGCTTTTACCCTTCTCTAGATCTTCTTGCACAGTCTTGAGGTGTGGATCCTGTAGGATTGCTACTTTGACCTCATCTATTAGATCCGATGAGATTTTCAAAGCTGCGAACATCAATGTGAACTTATGAATTAAGCCCTGTTCCACTGGATCTCATGTAGTCTCTAATATAAACTCTTCATCATTCTCTATTGAGCTTGAGGCTGCAGCACACAATGCAATATTTGTACTAGGTCCTGCATCAGGTTTCAATGCCCACTTTCTGCTTAAGGCATCGGCCACAACATTTGCCTTACCCGGATGGTACCGGATGTCACAATCATCATCTTTTAATAGTTCCAGCCATCTCCTCTGTCTCATATTCAGGTCCTTCTGAGTGAAAAGGTGTAAGACGCACACTCCGTGAACCCGGTTTAAACCTTGATTTCATGTCGTAACAGGTCTTCCGATCATCACCGAGCCAGATGGGACGAGCGGGTGACAAATAGGTACGAAATCGGATCAAAGATGGTCAAATAATCATTATTTTATGTTGACCGGTCGATGATACCGGTCTTGGTACCGGTCGACCGGTCAGCTCTGCGCAGCTGACTACGGAGATCCAGAAATTGATCTCTACGGGTCCCACTTTCCTAAACCCTAATGCCTGAACCTTCCTAATCCTAATAGGGTTACTAAACCCTAATCCTAGCCTATATAAACACCCTTAAACCTCGTCAAATCCTTTCCATTATACCCTAGAGAAGAGAAGGAGGTTGGAAAGGAGAAGGAGCTAGGAAGAAGAAGGAGGTGCCGCCATTGCCGTTCGACGACGCTCACTTTACGCCAATCGACGGTAAGTGTTTTAATCATTATTCTTACTCTATGACTCTAGGATAGTTGTATGGGTGGATCAATACCATGCAAAGTAGGTATTGGTCTAAAACCCTAAATTGGCCATTAAACCCTAACTTGCCGTAAAACCCTAGATTCGAGTTCTAGGATGATTTTCATCAAAACTAGACTTGAATGAGTTGGAGATAACTCTAACTTAAAGCTCAAACTTAGAATGGATAGGAGAAACCTGGAAATCCATGGAGAATGATCGACGACAGTCGAAAAACCCAAAGTATGGTCTTTCGGAGACATACCGGTCGACTATACCGGTTGCACCCTGTGTGACCGGTATGTTGCCACCGGTACTTTCCGGGGGGCTGGTCTGTGGGGACCGGCTGACCATACCAGTCGCCAGTTTTCCCCACAGAGCTACGACCGGTGCATGCCACCGGCCAGCTCTGTGAGTGTATTTTTGTAACCTCGTTGGTTTTTCGACCAACGTAAACCCTAAGAAACTATTCTAATTGAACCCTAATATTATGTAGGACTTTGTGATAGCACGTTTGGATCTTGCGACGTGGAGCAAGCTATCAAACGAGCGTCAGGTAAGGGAATCTGACCTAAACCCTAATAATTAATGGACAGTAAATCGTTGTTAATAACTTGAATATATATGATGTGATGTTTGTGCATATTCACATGCCATCCTTTACTTTTCGTTATTATTATTGTTCATGCATGATAGGATGTGATTGTTTTCGTTAGTGTGTGGAGTGGGGTATGGGCCTGGGATCATTCCTCACACTGGAAACTTTTGTAGTATTCTATCTTAACATGCTTGGTACGGGTGGGGCATCAGGGGAAGGTCGTGGTACGGTGGTCTCCGAGGTCGACGCTGGCTTATCCACGATGCTTTAGCTCTATCTCTATGCCATAGGGAGTTATGTTGGGATAGGGTCTACCTGCGTATTGTTCTATCCTAGTGGGTTAGTTGCGGATAGGGTATCAGGGGAGGTATGGGGATGCCTTAGCTCTATCTCTATGCCGTAGACGGCTGTACTGGGATAGAGCCTACATTGATGACATATAGGATTGGTTAGCTGCGAGCCCAATTTGCAAGTCCCTGCCAGTAGGGGCTTAGGTACTGGTGTGGGTAGAGCATCAGGGGAGGTACGGGGATATCTTAGCTCTATCTCTATTCCATGATGGGTGCATGTGGGTCAATGGTGGTGTGATCCATGAGGTGCCACACACTCATGTATAGAGGTGCGGGGGCCACCAAACCTTTCTATAGCACATTGCAAACTTAAACCAGACCACAACATAAAATGTTTGTTATTCATGCATAATATTGTGAAACTGTCTGATTGTCTTACTGAGCTAAATTGTGAGCTCACCCTTTGTGTACACATTATTTTTAGATGTTGATGCAGGATACACGGTGGATGACTATATGAACGCTCCAACGTATGGTGATGTTGCTGCTCTGGGTGTATAGGCAGGAGAGGACGAGCATGACGCTTCATGCGAGTGCCCTTTCTGCGTGTACCTATGATTGATTTTATTTATTTGTTTTAGTTATTTTTGGTTGATTTTTAAAGAGATGTAATGATATTATATTTTATGATTGGATTTGAATAATGGGATATTTTATTTAATTTATCAATAGATACTCAGTTCATTCTATTTAAAGACTTCCGCTGTATTATTTATATTCTGATTGTGGTTATGTGCAATGGTTTGTATGAGTGGACACGATCTATTCGAGATTCTGATGTGAACCGTTGGTCAATGACGGTTCACTCACACCATTCGGGTTGGTTTAGAATTGGGGTGTGACAACTTGATATCAGAGCGATCGGGCTCTGTCCATAGACCATATTGCACTTAACTAAGTCGATGAACTGAGTTAGGAAAATTTAAAAATCTTAATACAAACACACCCTAAGCATTGTTTGATACCTGAGACGGACTAAGAAAGAGCATAATACACTATATTAAATATGGAATTTAATGATACTCATGCAATAGTTAGGATGAACCATAAAACTTTTCATTAAACGAAAAGAGAGTATCAAATGTACTAGTACTACAGGGTACAGTCCACAAACCGGACAGTTACCCTGTTATATAAATAGTCAAGAGAGAGAAAATAAAAGGACAATCATGGGGCAGGGGGCCTAGGAGGAATATGGTCCGCTATGTCATAATCTCGCTCGTAAGCGACCCTAAGCCAGTGTACCTGGTCTTGTGTCACCCGTAGGCTACGAGCTAGACGTCCCAACTCCTGACCCATCTCTCGCTGAGACTCTAGGATGACCCTCTGGGTGTCCCTGATCTCTGTGAACATGCTCAACACCGGGTCTGGAGGGGGATGAGACGGTCCAGCTGTAGATGTAGACGGTGGTGCTGCAGGTATAGGCTGTGGAGCTGGCACTGGTACACCCTCTGCCTTATCATCATCTTCATCACTCTCAACCTCTGCTGCATATGCCGCATTGGCTGCTGCTGCGGCTGCAACCCTCCTGAGTGGGCGAGGGCGAGCCTCCAACTCGTCATCGCTAACAGGCAGATTGTCCATCTGCATCCTCAGAATGGCATCCCAGTCGATGTCGGAGGTCATGGTGTCCTCCACAGCCACCTCGCCTCTCATGCTCACTCGTAGACGCCGCAGGTGTGTAGTGATGAGACGACCATATGGGAGGTTACTAGCCTGATCGGCCAGAGTTGCCTGATGCATGGTCCGGATGATGAGGTAAGGGAGAGAGACCCGCTCCCCTGTGTAGACGCAGTAAGTGATGTACTGAGTGAGTTGAGATAACTCACTGTAGTGGCCGCTCTGGGGCACAATGTTGTGCTGGATGATGCGGCTATAAACTCGAGCCAGGGGCTTCAGACTAGCAGCCTTCATAGGAGCCCTAGGATTCAGTATCTGCTCCGCTACCTCTCGGCGTAGATCCTCGCTCAGATAGCCCTTCACCTTTAGAGGGCAGTATACTAGGTCTCCATCATTGGGTACCCCCAGCAGGTCGGCCAACTGATGAGTGTCGAAGGAGATATGGACGCCCTTGATGTAGCTGGAGATGCGCAAGTCCCTACCCTGATTGGGATCGTTAACATCCCCATGGAGCTCCAGGTTGGCATAAAAATGCTTAACCAGGTTGGGACGAGTGGTCTCAGTGTAAGTAATGACAGGCACCCACCCAAGCCTGTCGAAAGCCGCTTGCACATCAAACCGGTGCAACTGCTCCAAGTTAACTCGCCGTCCAGATTCAATGTTTTTGCTATCAAACCATGGGAACTGGGCTTGTGCCTCCTCAGAACAGAACCACTGTTCGTCGAGTTGTAGAGCTGGTGGCTGAGGAGCACTCACGCCCGAGCCATGAGAATGCTTGCCAATAGCACGTCGTGGAGCCATTTAAACTGCAAAACAAAAAGAAAACAAGAAGAAAAATGTTAGAAATTGTCAAAATTTCGACAGCATAACGACAGTAAATTGGGAAAAAGCCTCGAACTCATCCAAAAACTTGGGGAGGAGGACTTACGTAACCCCTGCACTCTTCAAACAAATCAAACACAGGCAATTACAACAAGAAATTTCAGGAATTTAGGAAAAATCAAGAAATTTCGAAATTTTGAAAACCCTAGGTTAAAAATTGAAAAAAAAATTCAATTTTTCCAAAAACCGTTCGGTGGAACCTCAAATTAGTTGAGGGCTTTTGCTCTTAGGGGTCCCTAAACCCTTTCTAAGCTGAAGGAAAGAAGTTCTTACGGTTAGAATCTTCCAATCAAAGAAAAACCTAAAATTTTAACTAAAGACGATATGGAAATTTTGTAAAAACTTGATAGAGAGGGAAGAGACCTACCTGGAGACGATGTTCTAAGTCTTGATCGAAAGAAAATGACTTCTTAGATCACCGGTCGGACTGTAGCAACTCGGGAGCCAGAGAGAAATCGCCACCGGAGAGAAAGAAGAAAGAAAAAGTGAGAAAAATCTCACTTTTTTTGTGAATTTAAGCCTTTCTGGGCATACCGGTCGACCGGTACCCCAGAATGGCTGCGACCGCTATGTCTCAGTCAGAATGAAATTCTGACCGGTCGACTATACCGGTCGCACCATTTTTCTACAGAGTGTCGACTGGTATGTTGCGACCAGTCAGCACCAGAACAGCCAGAAAAATTTTATAAAAATTTTAAAATTTTTGTAAATTGAAATTTTTACTTTACGACTGTTTCGCCTTATATTGTTCAAGACTAACACCACTACTATTGTTCTCATGTGTTATGTCTTCTTCTCAGATCCAAACAGAACAGTCTGAGATGGTAGGCGGAAACGGTCATAGGGGCCGAAAGCGTCACCAGGCTAGGGTGCGCCTCGAGGAAGAAGAACAAGTAGAACCAAGCTATGTTAGAGAGCCAAGCCCGGTAGCTGAGGAAGAGCAGGTTCCAAGGGTACCAACAAATTTTCCTGGGCCTCCTCACAGGAATTCCGAGACAATTGTTACAAATCTGGTCTATCAAATGCAAGCTCAGCAGAAAGCATTCCTGAGCGAGATGTTGAAGATGTTCAGGCCACCGGGTCCTGTTCCCACTGAAGGTACGCCTGAGTCTGGAGGGAATAATACTACACAGCCAATACATGGTAGTTCAGGGCCGATGGGCCAAGCCCAGAATGTACCACCACTGCACCAGTTGCCGTCGTCTTCTGCTTATCAGGGAGCCTATCCGTATCCACCACCATGGTATGGAATGAATACACAGGGTCAACACGATCTGAGTCGGGCGGTGGACAGATTTTTAAAGTTGAAGCCTTCTTCATTCAAGGGTAAGACCGGGAAACCATTGTGGCCAGCACAGTGGGTTGCAGAAATGGAGAAGAATTTCCGCCTGATGACTTGTATAGAGGAGGAGAAGGTTCTGTTTGCCACAAATATGCTGAAGGAAGATGCGAATGCTTGGTGGAATTCTACACGGGCATATCTGGAGACGAAGCATACACAGGAGGATTGGGATGCGTTCAAGATTGCCTTCTTCGATAAATATTTTCCAAAGAGTTTCAGGGATCAGATGGAGAGGGAGTTCCTTAATCTACAGCAGTCTCAGTCGACTGTGGATGCTTACCAGCAGAGGTACGAGGAGTTATTTTTCTTCGCACCGGCAAGTATGCAAGAAGAAGAGACCAAGACACGTAGGTTCACCATGGGACTGTGTAGAGAGAGCATATATTGGGTCTGGACAAGAAAATTTACAATGAGGTGTACAGGTTGCGAGAGTGATAGAATCCAATCAGAGGGACAGCTTCCTTGAACAGAACAGGGGAATGAAGAGACCCACTATTGAGGGTTCGGGTGGCGATAACAATAGACCTTTCCACCCATACAGGGCTCAGACCGCTACAGTGCCTGCAAGGAACAATACGACACCACCTATGCCACAGTTCGCTGGACACAACCCGAACATTAAATATTTCAACTGTCAGCAAGTGGGTCATATTACAAGGACCTACACTCTACCTAGGAATCAACCTCCCCAGCAAGGAACGGTCACTACCGAAGAGGCAGCCGCATCACCTGATGTGGTCACTGGTATGACTCTATCCCTTACTATTTAGCTTACTATTTCATTGTGTGTAAGAGCATGTAGAACTAAGGGACAATAAAATTTCAGGAATTATAAATTTAGCTGGTATACCTGCCAGAGTACTCTTTGACTTTGGAGCCACGCACTCTTTTGTTTCTATTTCCTTTGGAAAGCGAATGGAGTTACCAATCAAGCACTTGAACCCAAGCTTGATAGTTCGCTCTCCGCTAGGAGTCGAAGTGGCTTTGACTGAATATTGTGGACCATGTACAATTTGTATTGAGGGCCGAGACTTAGAAGCAAGTTTGGTACTACTCGAGATGGCAGACTTTGATGTCATATTGGGAATGGATTGGCTAGGCCATCATTCAGCTATTCTATTATGTGATGAAAGGAAGTTTGTGCTTATAGATAAAAAGGGAAAGGAGTATAGCTTCACTAGGACCAAGTTACCTAGGAAGCGGAAGCTGATCCTCTCTGCCCTAAAAGCTAAGAGATGCTTAGAGAAAGGGGGAGTGGGGTATCTAGTATCTGTAGTCGACATCACGACGGAGTCACAAAAGATGAAAGATATAGATGTGGTTCGAGAGTTCCTAGATGTATTTCCAGAGGATCTCCCAGGTCTACCATCGGACAGGGCTACAGAGTTTGTGATAGACCTTATGCCAGGTTCGGCGCCGGTGTCTAAAGCACCATACAGGATGGCCCCTACCGAGTTAAAGGAGTTGAAGACCCAATTACAAGAATTGTTAGATAAGGGTTTCATACGACTTAGCATATCACCTTGGGGAGCACCTGTATTATTTGTCAAGAAGAAGGACGGAAGTGTAAGACTATGCATTGATTACCGTGAACTGAACAAGTTGACGATCAAGAATCGGTATCCTTTGCCTAGAATCGATGATCTGTTCGATCAATTTTAGGGTGCAAAGGTTTTCTCGAAGATTGATCTCCGATCGGGGTATCACCAACTGAAGATCAAGGCCGGAGATATTCCGAAGACTGCTTTCAGGACGAGGTATGGGCATAATGAGTTTCTAGTTATGTCATTCGGGTTGACCAATGCCCCAGCGTCGTTCATGGAACTGATGAACCGAGTGTTTCATGATATGTTGGATACTTCAGTCATCGTATTCATCGATGACATATTGGTCTACTCAAAGGACATGGAGGCTCATACAACACATTTGAGGGCAGCCCTACAACGCCTGAGACAAGAGAAGCTATGCTAAGTTCAAGAAGTGCGAGTTTTGGCTGAAGGAAGTGGCTTTCTTGGGCCATGTAGTATCTGAAGACGGTATCGAGGTTGATCCAAGTAAGATAGCTGCTATAGTAGGATGGGAAGCACCAAAATCTATTGCGGAGATTCGTAGTTTCCTTGGGTTGGCTGGTTATTATAGAAGATTCGTGGAGGATTACTCCAGGATCACTGTTCCACTCACCAGATTGACCAAGAAGGGAGAAAAATTCATATGGACAAATGAGTGCGAGAAGTGCTTTTAGACTTTGAAGTCAAGACTAGTCTCTGCACCTATCTTGACCATCCCAGAACTAAGCGTACCATTTACTTTATATATGGATGCTTCAGGGTTGGGTATCGGGTGTGTATTGATGCAAGGAGAACAGGTGATTGCTTACGCATCAAGACAGTTAAAAGAGCATGAGAAGAGCTATCCTACGCATGATTTGGAGTTAGCAGTGGTTATACATGCAATCAAGATTTAGAGACACTACTTGTACGGTGAGAAGTTTCAGATTAAGTCAGATCACAAGAGCTTAACTTATCTTTTCACTCAGAAGAATCTGAATATGAGATAGAGGAGATGGCTGAAATTGTTAAAAGATTATGACTGTGACATCCAGTACCATCCGGGTAAGGAAAATGTTGTGGCCGACGCCTTAAGCAGAAAATGGGCATCAAATCTGAGGCAGGACCGAGTACAAATGCTGCATTATGTGCCGCAGCCTCAAGTTCAAATGGAGACGATGAAGAGTGTATAATAAAGACCGCAGAAGATCCAATCGAGCAAGGTTTAATTCATAAGTTCACCATGATGTTCGCAGCTTTAAAGATCTCACCGGATCTAGTTGATGAAGTCAAGGTAGCAATCCTACAGGATCCACATCTCAAGACAGTGCAAGAAGACTTAGAGAAGGGTACGAGCAATCCTGACTTTACCTTGGATTCAGACAAGGTACTCAGGTATCGTGGACGGTTATGTATACCTGAGAGTGAAGACTACAATATCAGAGATCGAGTTATGACTGAAGCTCACTACACTCCATATTCGGTACATCCAGAAAGTACCAAAATGTACCATGATTTAAGAAGACTATATTGGTGGAGGGGTATGAAAGCAGATATAGCTCGTTTCTGTTCCAATGTCTGAATTGTCAACAAGTTAAAGCAGAAAGACAGAGACCCGCAGGTTTGCTGCAACCACTATCGGAGCCTGCATGGAAGTGGGATTGCATTACTATGGATTTCGTCACTGGCCTACCTTTGACACCAAGGTCAGTGGATGCAGTTTGGGTAATAGTAGATCGACTCACTAAGACAACTCGATTCATTGCGGTCAGACCTCAGTATACCATGGAGAAGCTGGCCAAGCTGTATCTAGATAATATAGTCAGACTCCATGGCGTCCCAGAGAGTATAGTATCCGACAGAGATCCCCGTTTCACATCAAAGTTCTGGGAAGGATTACAAAAAGCTATGGGAACGAAGTTGAAGTTCAGTACAGCTTTTCATCCTTAGACGGACGGGCAGTCAGAACGAACTATTCAAATTTTAGAAGATATGCTCCGAGCTTGTGCATTAGATTTCAAGGGAGCTTAGGACGAAAAGCTATCGCTTATTGAGTTTGCTTATAACAACAGCTATCAGGCTACAATCCAGATGGCTCCATATGAAGCACTCTATGGGAAGAAGTGTCGAACACCTCTATTGTGGAACAAGGTGGGAGAAAGAAGAATTGTAGGACCGGAGTTTGTTGAAGAAACTTGTCGAGTGATTGATCAGATCAAGGAGAGAGTGAAGACAGCTCAAGTTTAACAGAAGCACTATGCGGATAATCGACGTCGAGATCTGGAGTTTGCAGTAGGTGACAAAGTATTCTTGAAGATATCATCAGTGCGAGGTTTGAAATAGATTGGTAAGAAGGGTAAGCTATGCCCCAGGTATGTGGGACCATACGAGATATTGACCAGACGGCGTAATGTAGCATATCAATTGGCTCTACCACCATCTATGTCAGTGTTCATGATGTGTTCCATGTATCATTGTTGAAGAAGTATGTCAGAGACTCATCGCACATCTTGACAGTAGACCCCCAGACTTGACTGGAGACTTAATATTCGAAGTGGTGCCTGTGATGCTCTCAAGCTGAAAGGTACAGCAACTTCGAAACAAGGATATTCATTATGTGAAAGTGCATTGGAAAAGCCAAGATGTCAAAAAAATTACTTGGGAAGAGGAGAGCGCGATGAGGAAGTAGTACCCTAACCTTTTCGACGATCAAGGTACGTTCAAATTTCGAGGCCAAAATTTCTTTTAAGGGTGGGGGAGTTGTGAAACCTACATGCAAATTTCGGGGATGAAATTTCATTTAAGGGTGGGGGAGTTGTAAGACCCGCACTCCGTGAACCCGGTCTAAACCTTGATTTCATGTCGTAACAGGTCTTCCGATCATCGCCGAGCCAGACGGGACGAGCGGATGACAAACAGGTACGAAATCGGATCAAAGACGGTCAAATAATCATTATTTTATGTTGATCGGTCGATGATATCGGTCTTGGTACTGGTCGACCGGTTAGCTCTACGTAGCTGACTACGGAGATCCAGAAATTGATCTCTACGGGTCCCACTTTCCTAAACCCTAATGCCTGAACCTTCCTAATCCTAATAGGATTACTAAACCCTAATCCTAGCCTATATAAACACCCTTAAACCTCCTCAAATCCTTTCCATTATCTCTCATAAACCCTAGAGAAGAGAAGGAGGTTGGAAAGGAGAAGGAGCTAGGAAGAAGAAGGAGGTGCCGCCATTGTCGTTCGACGACGCTCACTTTACGCTAGTCGACGGTAAGTGTTTTAATCATTCTTCTTACTTTATGACTCTAGGATAGTTGTATGGGTGGATCAATACCATGCAAAGTAGGTATTGGTCTAAAACCCTAAATTGGCCATTAAACCCTAACTTGCCGTCAAACCATAGATTTGAGTTCTAGGATGATTATCATCAAAACTAGACTTGAATGAGTTGGAGATAACTCTAACTCAAAGCTCAGACTTAGAATGGATAGGAAAAACCTAGAAATCCATGGAGAATGATCGACGGCAGTCGAAAAACCCAAAGTATGGTCTTCCGGAGACATACCGGTCGACTATACCAGTCGCAACCTGTGTGAGCGGTATGTTGCCACCGGTACCTTCCGGGGGGCTGGTCTGTGGGGACCGGCTGACCATACCGGTCGCCAATTTTCCCCACAGAGCTGCGATCGGTGCATGCCACCGGTCAGCTCTGTGAGTGTATTTTTGTAACCTTGTTGGTTTTTCGACCAACGTAAACCCTAAGAAACTATTCTAATTGAACCCTAATATTATGTAGGACTTTGTGATAGCACATTTGGATCTTGCGACGTGGAGCAAGCTATCAAACGAGCGTCAAGTAAGGGAATCTGACCTAAACCCTAATAATTAATAGACAGTAAATCGTTGTTAATAACTTGAATATATATGATGTGATGTTTGTGCATATTCACATGCCATCCTTTACTTTTCGTTATCATTATTGTTCATGCATGATAGGATGTGATTGTTAGGCATGTGATTGTTTTCGTTAGTGTGTGGAGTGGGGCATGGGCCTAGGATCATTCCTCACACTGACAATTTTTGTAGTATTCTATCTTAACATGCTTGGTATGGGTGGGGCATCAGGGGAAGGTCGTGGTGCGGTGGTCTCCGATGTTGATGTTGGCCTGGCCATGGTTATGTGGCACTGTGGTCTCCGAGGTCGACGCTGGCTTGTCCACGATGCTTTAGCTCTATCTCTATGCCGTAGGGAGTTATGTTGGGATAGGGTCTACCTGCGTATTATTCTATCCTAGTGGGTTAGTTGCGGATAGGGTATCAGGGGAGGTACGGGGATGCCTTAGCTCTATCTCTATGCTATAGACGGCTGTGCTGGGATAGAGCCTACATTAATGACATATAGGATTGGTTAGTTGCGAGCCCAGTTTGCATGCCCTGGCCAGTAGGGGCTTAGGTACTGGTATGGGTAGAGCATCAGGGGAGGTACGGGGATATCTTAGCTCTATATCTATTCCATGATGGGTGCATGTGGACCAATAGTGGTGTGATCCATGAGGTGCCACACACTAGTGTATAGAGGTGCGGGGGCCACCAAACCTTTCTATAGCACATTGCAAACTTAAACCAGACCACAGCATGAAATGTTTGTTACTCATGCATAATATTGTGAAACTGTCTGATTGTCTTACTGAGCTAAGTTGTGAGCTCACCCTTTGTGTACACATTGTTTTTAGATGTTGATGCAGGATACATGGTGGATGACTATATGAACGCTCCGGCATATGGTGATGTTGTTGCTCTAGGTGTACAGGCAGGAGAGGACGAGCATGACACTTCATGCGAGTGCCCTTTCTGCGTGTACTTGTGATTGATTTTATTTATTTGTTTCAGTTATTTTTGGTTAACTTTTAAAGAGATGTAATGATATTATATTTTATGATTGGATTTGAATAATGGGATATTTTATTTAATTTATCAATAGATACTCAGTTCATTCTATTTAAAGACTTCCGCTGTATTATTTATATTCTGATTGTGGTTATGTGCAATGATTTGTATGAGTGGACACGGTCTATTCGAGATCCTGTTGTAAACCGTTGGTTCAATGACGGTTCACTCACACCATTCTGGTTGGTTCAGAATTGGGGTGTGACAAAAGGAAAGTTAAGTTCTTGTGATCCGATTTAATCTGAAACTTTTCACCGTAAAGGTAGTGCCTCCAAGTCTTGATTGCGTGAATGACCGCTGCTAACTCCAGATCATGCGTAGGATAGTTCTTCTCATGCTCTTTCAACTGTCTTGATGCGTAGGCAATCACCTGTTCTCCTTGCATTAACACACATCCAAGACCTAACCCTGAGGCATCCGTATATAAAGTGAACGACAAGCCTGGTGCCGGGATGGTCAAGATAGGTGCAGAGACTAGTCTTGACTTCAAAGTCTGAAAGCACTTTTCACACTCATCCAACCATATGAAATTTTCCCCTTTCTTGGTTAGTCTGGTAAGTGGAACGGCGATCTTTGAGTAGTCTTCCACAAATCTTCTATAGTAACCAGCCAATCCAAGGAAACTACGAATCTCCGCAATTGATTTCGGTGCATCCCATCCTACTATAGCTGTGATCTTGCTTGGATCTACCTTGATACCGTCTGCAGATACTACGTGACCTAAGAAGGCCACTTCCTTCAGCCAAAATTCACAGTTCTTGAACTTGGCGTAAAGCTTCTCTCTTCTCAGCCATTGTAGGGCTGCTCTCAAATGTGTTGCATGAATCTTCCTGTCTTGTGAGTAGACCAATATGTCGTCAATGAATACGATGACCGAAGTGTCCAACATCTCATGAAACACTCGGTTCATCAGTTCCATGAACGACGTTGGAGCGTTAGTCAACCTGAACGACATTACAAGGAACTCATAATGTCCATACCTTGTCCTGAAAGCAGTCTTCGGAATATCTGCAGCCATGATCTTCAATTGGTGATACCCTGATCTAAGATCAATCTTCGAAAAAACCTTTGCACCCTGCAACTGGTCGAACAGATCATCGATCCTAGGCAAAGGATATCGGTTCTTGATGGTTAACTTGTTCAGCTCTCGGTAGTCGATACATAGCTGTACACTACCGTCCTTCTTCTTAACGAACAATACAGGTGCTTCCCATGGTGATATGCTTGGTCGTATGAAACCATTATCTTGTAGTTCTTATAATTGGGTCTTCAACTCCTTTAATTCGGTAGGGGCCATCCTGTACAGTGCCCTAGACACCGACGCCGACCCTGGCATAAGGTCTATCACAAACTCTGTAGCCCTGTCTGGAGGTAGACCTAGGAGATCTTCTGGAAATACATCTGGAAACTCTTGTACCACATCTAGATCTTCCATCTTTGGCACCTCAGCAGTTATGTCAACCACAGACACTAAGTACCCTACTCCTCCCTTCTCTAAGCATCTTTTAGCTTTTAGAGCGGAGAGGATCAGCTTCCGCTTCCTAGGTAACTTGGTCCCAGTAAAGCTAAACTCTTTTCCCTTCTCATCTTTAAGCACAATTTTCCTTTCACCACATAATAAGCTAGCTGAATGATGGCCTAGCCAATCCATTCCCAAGATGACGTTAAAGTCTGCCATCTCGAGTTGAACCAGATTTGCTTCTAGGTTTCGGCCCTCAATACTAACTGTACACGGCCCATAGTATTCATTCAACGCCACTTCGACTCCCAACAGAGAGAAAACTATCAAGCTTGGGTTCAAACACTTGACAGGTAATTCCATTCGCTTCCCAAAAGAAATAGAAATGAAGGAGTGCGTGGCCCCAGAGTCAAAAGAGTACTCTGAAATTTAATTATCCCTTAGTTCTACATGCTCAAACATAACCAAACAGTAGCCAAATAGGAAGGGATGTAATCATACCAGTAACTACATCAGTTGATGCGGATGCCTCCTCAGTGGTGACTGCGAATATCTTTCCTTGCTGTGGTAGTTGCTTCTTAGGTAGAGTACAGGTCTTCGCATAATGACCCAATTGTTGACAGTTGAAACATTTAACATTTGGGTTCTGTCCAGCAAACTGTGACGGTGGTGGTGCAGTAGTGTTCCTTGCAGGCACCACAGTGGACTGAGCCCTATATGGGCGGAATGGTCTAGTATTTCCTCCACCTGAAGTCTCAGTAGCAGGCTTTTTCAGTCCCATATTCTGAGCAAAGAAGTTGTTTCTTTGGCTTGATTCAATTACCCTGGCAATCTGTACAGCCTAATTATATATCTTTTCCTCCAAACCCAAGACGTACTCTCGGATACTCCCTCGCAATCCCATGGTGAACCTACGGGTCTTGGTTTCTTCTTCTTGCATGCTTGCTGGAGCGAAGAAAAATAGCTCTTCATACCTCTACTGGTAAGCATCGACAGTCGACTGGGATTGTTGCAGGTTCAAGAATTCCTTCTCCATTTGATCACGGAAGCTCTTCGGAAAGTACTCATCAAAGAAAGCTCCCTTGAATATCTCCTAAGTGATCTGAGTATGCCTTGTCTCCAAGTATGTTCAGGTAGAATTCCCCCAGGCATTTGCGTCTTCCTTGAGCATGTGCGTAGCAAATAACACCTTTTCATTTTCTGTACAAGTCATCAGTTCTCTATTTTAGCAACCCACTGTGCAGGCCACAGTGGTTTCCCTGTGAAAGTAGGGGGTTTCAGTTTCAAGAACCTATCCACCGCTCGGCTTAGGTCATTCTGCCTTTGTGCATTCATTCCGTACCATGGTGGTGGGTACGAATAGATTCCTTGATAGACAGATGATGATGGAAATTGGTGTGGTGGTTGTAGATTCTGTCCTTGGCCCATCAGCCCAGTACTACCATCCATTGGCAGTGTGGTGTCGTTTCTTCCAGACTCAGGCGTACCTTCTGTAGGAATATATCCTGGTGGCCTGAACATCTTCAGCATCTCGTTCAGGAATGTTTTCTGCTGAGCTTCCATCTGAAAAACCAGATTCGTCACAATTGTTTCAGAGTTTGTGTGAGGAGGTCCTGGAAAATTTGTTGGTGCTCTGGGACTCTGCCTTTCTTCCCCGTTTGGGTTCACATTTTGCTCATCAACATTTCCTGTTTCCACGTTGTCCTCATCTTGGCGTACCCTGGAGTGGTGACGCCTTCGTGAGCCTCTACGACCATTTCTGCCTACCATCTCAGATTAGTTTCCCTGCTTGGATCTGAGAAGAAGACATAACACAAGAGGTATAATCAAATAGTCATAATAGTGTTAGTCTTTAACAAGTGCAAGGCGAAACTCGTAAGGAAATTGAAATTTTACAAATTTTTTCCCAAAATTTTATGGGTTTCCATTAGTTGTCCGGTCGCAACATACCGGTCGCGGCATTGTATAAGGTAGTGCGACAGGTATGTCCAGGCGGACAAACTTTTTGGATTCCCGAGGGGTACCGGTCGATGTACCCGTCGCAACCCTGTGGGAAATGGAGCGATCGGTATAGTCGACCGGTCAGAATTTTTCCTGACCGAGGGGTACCGGTCGACTTTACCAGGGGGTACCGGTCGACCGGTATGGGCAAAAGTGTCGATCGGTATGCCCAGAATCCTCTTTAAAATCGGTAAAAGTGAGATTTTTCTCACTTTTCCTTTCTTCTTCCTCTCCGGTGGCGATTCCTCTCTGGCTCTGTGAGTTGCTACAGTCCGACCGGTGGTCTTAGAAGCTATTTTCTTCCAATCAAGACCTAGAACATCACCTCCAAGTAAGTTCCTTCCTTCCATTTATCATTTTTACATCGTTTCTTCATGGTTTCATACCCAAAAACTAGGTTTTTCTTAGTTTAGAAGATTCTAATCGTAAGAATTCTTTTTCTTCGACTTAGAAAGGGTTTAGGGACCTCTACGAGCAAAAGCCCTCAACCAATTTGAGGTTCTACTGAATGGTTTTCAAAAAAAATCGAATTTTTAGGTTTTTAACATAGGTTTTTACAAAAAAATTGAAATTTTCTGAAAATTCCTAAATTTCTTGTTTGATTGATGTATGATTGGTTTCCATGAGGTGTTTGAGGGTTACGTAAGTCCTCCTCCCCAGGTTTTGGGTGAGTTCGAGGCTTTTGCTTAAATTACTGTCATTATGCTGTCGAAATTTCAAAAATTTCTAACCAATTTCTCTTTATTTTGTCTTTGTTTTGTAGCTCATCATGTCTCAACGCAGAGGTGCGGGTAAACGTTCATTTGGTCTTGGCATGAATCGTCCGCATCCTCCTGTTCCACAGCTCGATGAGCGGTGGTTTCGTTCCGAGGTGGCGCAAGCCCGCTTCCCTTGGTTTGATGAGAAGAATATCGAGTCAGGGCAACGGGTGAACCTGGAGCAGCTTCAGCGGTTTGATGTGGAAACAACTTTTGGTAGACTTGGGTGGTTGCCCATTATTAAGTACACTGTGACCACCCGCCCTAACCTAGTCAAACATTTCTATGCCAACTTAGAGATAGAGGGAAATGTCAATGACTTCAGCCAAGGCAGGGAACTCCGTCTTACCAGTTTCGTCAAGGGTGTCCCTATATCTTTCAATACACACCAGCTTGCCGATCTTCTGGGGATCCTAACTGATGGGGACTTGGTCTACTGCGCCCCTAAGATGAAGGGCTTTCTCACTGATGATCTGTGCCAGGAGATTTCAGAGCAGATACTTAACCCTGGAGTGCCTATGAAAGCCGCTAACTTGAGGCCTGTTCCCGGGGTATATTGTCACATCATCCAGCACGACATCGTTCCCCAGAGCGGCCACTACAGTGAGTTGTCTCAGCTCACTCAGTACTTGACCTATTGCGTCTGCATTGGGGAGCGGGTCTGTCTCCCCTACATTATTATCAGGACCATGCGTCAGGCTACTCTGTCCGATCAGGCCAGTAACCTTCCATATGGCCGACTCATCACTACTCTTCTATAGCAATTACGAGTGGACATGAGGGGTGAGACTGCAGTTGAGGACACTATGACCTCGGACATTGACTGGGATGCCATTCTCTGGATGAGGATGGACGACCTGTCGATCAGCGATGAGGAGTTAGAGGCTCGTCCTCGCCCACTCAGGAGGGTAGCAGCCGCGGCAGCAGTAGCCAATGCGGCTCATGTAGCAGAGGCAGGGGATGATGATGAGGGTGATGATGATCAGAGGGAGGGTGTTCCAGCACCAGAACCATAGCCCACGCATGCAATGGGACCATCTCAGCCTCCTCCCAATACCGTGATGGGTATGTTCACAGAGATCCGAGATGCCCAGCGGGAGATGAGCCGTGACCTAGGGCGCCTTCATCGCAGCCTCAGAGTCACCCAGGAGCAGGTGCACTGGCTCAGGGAAGCCTATGAGCGTGATTATGACATCGCTGACCCCATTCCTCCTATGCCCCCAACCCCATGATAGACCTCTTATTTTCCTTTCTCTCTCAGCATGATTTATATAACAGGGTAACTGTCCGGCTTGTGGACTGTACCCTGTAGCACAATTAAACTTTGCTACACTTTAGATAATTTATGTTTATAAAATTTTTCTGTTACTTGTTATGAAAATTCACGATTCTTCTACTTATCACGCTAGTTCCCTTTCTAGAGCATGTCTGTTGTTAATTCCACATTTAGTTAGTATATTATGCTCTTTTGAATTTAGTCTCAGACATCAAACAAGTGCTTAAGGTGGGTTCTTATTAAAGCTTTTAATTTTTCCTATCTCAGTTCATCGACTTAGTTAAGTGCAAATATGGTCTGTTGGACAGAGCCTAAGAGCTCTGATACCAAGTTGTCAGACCCCAATTCCGACAGAACCAGAAGTATGAGTGAACCATCACTGCACCAACAGCTCACACCAGGATCTCAATAAGACCGTGTCCACTCATACAAACCATTGCACATAACCACAATCAGAATATAATAAAATACAGTGGAAGTCTTAAATTAAATGAACTGAGTGATCTATTGATAAATTTAAATAAAATATCCAATTATTCAATACCCAAAACATAAATAAATATCTTTACATCAATTGTATTTCCATCTGAAAATAATAAAAATAAATTAAATCAAATCCTAAGGTACACGCAGAAAGGGCACTCGCATGAAGCGTCATGCTCGTCCTCTCCTGCTTGCACGTCTAAAGCAGCCATGCCTCCGTACATTGGAGCGTTCAGGTCCTTGGGTTCCCTTTATTGGAACTATGTTCCTATTTATTTTTGTTTCAAACTGGTCAGGGGCTCTTTTACCTTGGAAAATCATACAGTTACCTCATGGGGAGTTAGCCGCACCTAATCCTCCACCGAATAACCTGCATCAACTTCTAAAAATAGTATGTACACAGGGGTGAGCTCACAACTTAGCTCAATAAGACAATCAGACAATGCAACAAATATATGCATGAGTAACATTCACATCATGGTCTGGTTTAAGTTTACAATGTGCTATAGAAAGGATTGACGGCCACCACACCTCTATACACGAGTGTGTGAAGCCGCCCAATAGATCAAACACCACTGTCATCCCACATGCACCCACCATGGAATAGAGATAGAGCTAAGGCATCCGGATCAAACACCGCCAACACCTCCCATGATACTCTACCCATACCAACACATAAGCCCCTATTGGCGAGGCCTTGCAAACTGCGCTCACAACTAACCAATCCTATATGCCATCACAGTAGGCCCTATCCCAGCATAGCTCCCTATGGCATAGAGATAGAGCTAGAGTCTAGTGGCCGGGCCGGAGACCACAGTGCCACTTCCTCCCCCTGATACCCTATCCGCACCAAGCATGCTAAAACAGAATGATACGAAAGGTGCTAGTGTGAGGAATGATCCCAGACCTCCAGTCCTTCCCATTCCACACACCAACGAAAACAATCACATGCCTAACAGTCACAACCTAGCATAGCAAGTATGTATGAACAATAATAATAACTGAAAGTAAAGGATGACATGCGAGAATACACAAACATCAATCCATAGAACCATAATTATTAACAACGGTTTACTGTTATTAAATTATTAGGGTTTAGGTCTGATTCCCTTACCTGATGCTTGGTTGATATCTTGCTCCGCGTTACAAGGTCCAAACGTGCTATCACAAGGTCTTACACAACGTTAGGTTTAATTAGAATAGTTTTTCCTTAGGTTTATGTTGGTCGGAAAACCAACTGGGTCAAAAACACTCTTCACAGAGCAGACCGGTCATAGGTACCGGTCACAGCACTGTGGGGAAAACCTACGACCGGTATGGTCGACCGGTCCCTACAGACCGGTCCCCGAGAGGTACCGGTTGCAGTACCGATCGCATAGGGTGCGACCGGTATGGTCGATCGGTATGTCTCTGGGAGACCATACATCTGATTTTCTCTTTCCGTCGGTCACCCCTTATTGATTCAAAGGTTTCTCCTATTCATTCTAGGTCTGAACACTGAGTTAGAGTTGTTTCCAACTCCATTCAAGTCCTAGTTTCGATGATCTTCAACCTAGAACTTGAATCTAGGGTTTACCACTAATTTAGGGTTTATCGGTAAACACAGGGTTTAGATCAATACCTGCTTTGCATGGTATTGATCCAATTATAACTAACCATCCTAGAATACTTAATGTAGAGGAAGGTTTAAGTACTTACCGTTGACTCGTGGTAATGTGTTCTTCGTGGAACGGTAATGGCGGCTCTTCCCTCTCCTTCCTAGCTTCTTCTCCTTCTTCAACCTCTTTCTCCTTTCTAGGGTTTGTAAGATTCAATGGAACATGTTTTAGGAGGTTTAAGGGTCCTTATATAGACTAGGGTTAGGTTTAGGAAGCCTCCTAACATTAGAAAAGTCCTTCGGTTTGAAATTTGGAAAGTGGAACTTGCAGAGATCCGTTTCTGGATCCATGCTGCGTAGGCCATACCGGTCGACCATCAACTAGTACCATAGACCGGTACCATCGATCGGTATGAAGTTTTTCATACTTGAATTGGTCTGATTGGTCCGATTTCATACCTGGTTGTCATCCGCTCGTCCCGTCTGGTCCAGTGATGATTGGAAGACCTGTTATGACATGAAACAAGGTTTAGATCGGGTTCATGGAGTGCTGGTCTTACACAAGGAAACTCATGTCATGAATCTAAGAGCCGCTCTGCAGCGACTGAGAAAAGAGAAGCTTTATGCCAAATTTACAAAGTGTGAGTTTTGACTAAATGAGGTCGCTTTCTTAGGCCCTGTTGTATCCGCTGAAGGAATTAAAGTGGATCCTTGCAAGATTGAAGCCATTGTGAAGTGGGAAGCACCTAAGAGTGTTGTAGAAATTAGAAGTGTCCTAGGTCTAGCTGTGTATTATCGACGATTCATGGAAGACTATTCCAGAATTGCCATACCTCTCACCAGTTTTGTAAGACCTGCACTCCATGAAAATCCGATCTAAACCTATAATTCATGTCGTAACAGGTCTTCCAATCGTCACTGGACCAGATGAGACGAGCAAATGACAAACAGATACGAAAACAGACTGATTTAAGTATGAAATAATTCATACCGATCGATGGTACAGGTCGATGGTCGACCGGTATGGCCTGCGCAGACTTGGATCTGAAAAAGGATCTCTACGGGTCCCACTTTCCAAATTTCTAACCGAAAGACTTTCCTAATGTTAGGAGGCTTCCTAAACCTAATCCTAGCCTATATAAGGACCCTTAAACCTCCTAAAACCTCTTCCATTGATTCTCACAAACCCTAGAGAGGAGAAAGAGGCTGAAGAAGGAGAAGAAGCTAGGAAGGAGAGGGAAGAGCCGCCATTGCCGTTTGACGAAGAACACATTACCGCGAGTCAACGGTAAGTCCTTAAACCTTCCTCTACATTAAGTATTCTAGGATGGTTAGTTATGATTGGATCGATACCATGCAAAGCAAGGTATTGATCTAAACCCTGTTTTGCCGACAAACCCTAATTTAGTCGATAAACCCTAAATTCAAGTTCTAGGTTGAGATCATCGAAACTAGGACTTGAATGGAGTTGGAAACAACTCTAACTCAATGCTCAGACCTAGGATGTGTAGGAGAAACCTTAGGATCAATAGAGGGTGACCGATAGAAGGCGAGAACCAAGCGTATGGTCTTCCGAAGACATACCGATCGACCATACCGGTCGCACCCTATGCGACAGATACTGTGACCGGTACCTCCCGGGGACTGGTCTATGGGGACCGGTTGACCATACCGGTCGCACCTTTCTCCATAGTGCCGCGATCGGTACTGCGACCGGTATGCTCTGTGAGGAGTATTTTTGACCCAGTTGGTTTTTCGACCAACGTAAATCTAAAGAAAAACTATTCTAATTAAACCTAACATTGTGTAGGACCTTGTGGTAGCACGTTTTACCTCGTGACGTAGAGCGAGCTATCAAACAAGCATCAAGTAAGGGAATCAGACCTAAACCCTAATAAATTAATAAACAGTAAATCATTGCTAATAACCATGATTCTATGGTATGATGTTTGTTCATACTCGCATGCCATCTTTTACTTTCAATTATTATTATTGTTCATGCATACTTGCTATGCTAGGTTGTGATTGTTAGACATGTGATTGTTTTCGTTGGTGTGTGGAATGGGAAAGACTGGAGGTCTGGGATCATTCCTCACACTAGTACCTTTCGTATCGTTCTGTCTTAGCATACTTGGTGCGGATAGGGTATCAGGGGGAGGAAGTGGCACTGTGGTCTCTGGCCTGGCCACTAGACTCTAGCTCTATCTCTATGCCGTAGGGAGCTATGCTAGGACAGGGCCTACTGTGATGACATATAGGATTGGTTAGTTGCGAGCCCAGTTTGCAAGCCCTTGCCAATAGGGGCTTATGTGTTGGTATGGGTAGAGTATCAGGGGAGGTGTTGGCAGTGTTTGATCCGGACACCTTAGCTCTATCTCTATTCCATGGTGGGTGCATGTGGGACGACAGTGGTGCTTGATCTATTGGGCGACTTCACACACTCGTGTATAGAGGTGCGGTGGCCGCCAATCCTTTCTATAGCACATTGTAAACTTAAACCAGACCATGATGTGAATATTACTCATGCATATGTTTGTTGCATTGTCTGATTGTCTTACTGAGTTAAGTTGTGAGCTCACCCTTGTGTATACACTATTTTTAGATGTTGATGTAGGTTATTTGGTGGATGATTATATGAACGCTCCATTGTATGGAGGCGTGGCTGCTTTGGACGTGCAAGCAGGAGAGGACGAGCATAACGCTTCATGCGAGTGCCCTTTCTGCGTGTACCTCTAGGATTTGATTTAAATTGTTTTAGTTATTTTCTGTTGGAATACATTTGATGTAAAGATATTTATATATGTTTTGGGTATTTGAATAATTGGATATTTTATTTAAATTTATCAATATATCACTCAGTTCATTTAATTTAAGACTTCCGCTGTATTTATTATATTCTGATTGTGGTTATGTGCAATGATTTGTATGAGTAGACACAGTCTTATTGAGATCCTGGTGTGAACGGTTGGTTCAGTGACGGTTCACTCACACTTCTGGTTCAGCCAGAATTGGGGTGTGACAAGTTTTACTAAGAAAGGAGAAAATTTTGTTTGGACTGACAAATGCGAGAAAAGTTTCCAAACATTGAAGGCTAGATTGATATCTGCTCCCATCTTGACTGTTCCTATTCCCGGACAACCATTTACCTTGTACACTGATGAGTCTGGATTAAGTTTAGGATGTGTACTTATGCAAGGAGAACAAGTAGTTGCGTATGCCTCAAGACAACTAAAGACACATGAAAAGAACTATCCCACTCATGACTTGGATTAGCAGCAGTAGTACATGCTGTCAAGATATGGGGACATTATTTGTATGGAGAGAAATTTCAGATTAAATCAGATCATAAGAGTCTCACTTATCTATTTAATCAGAAGGAGTTGAACATGAGACAAAAAAATGGCTGGAATTATTGAAGGATTATGATTGCGATATTGAGTATCATCCAGGAAAGGCTAATGTAGTTGCTGATGCGCTAAGCAGAAAAGCAATGATAAAATCTCAAGGAGAGGTTAACACGACTGCGGCAATGTGTGTTACAGGAAAAGTATTCCATCATGGTAATGAGCTGTTCGTGATAGATGCACCGGGTGGATCAACCAACCAAGGGTTTATTCATCGGTTTTCAAATATGTTCGCAACATTGAAGATTGTACCTCATATAATGGATGAAGTGAAAGCCGCTCTTAAATCAGACCCTTATCTGAGAACGGTACAAGAAGACATCGAAAAAGGTAGGACCATTCCTGAGTTCACCTTGGACAATGAAAATGTACTGAAGTACAAAGGAAGAGTATGTGTTCCTGAAATGGAAAACTTGGACATTAGACACAGACTAATGAAGGAAGCTCACACCACCGCTTATTCGGTACATCCTGGAAGTACAAAGATGTATCATGATTTAAAGAAATTATATTTGTCACACCCCAATTCTGCACTATTTAGAATGGTGTGATGAACCGCTAATAAACCAACGGTTCAACCAGGATCTCTAATAGGCTGTGTCCTTTTAAAATAAATCATACACATCCACAACCATAATCAGAATAAATATACAATAGCAGAAGTCTAAATATTAAATGAACTGAGGAATAATCATAAATAAAATATCAAATTATGTTGTATCAACCGAGACATAAGTAAATAAAATATCAAATTACATTTCCTTAATAGTTCAAATAAAAATCTAATCGAAAACGCATGAGTTGCACTCGCATGAGGAGTCATGCGTCTCCACTATGTCTTCAGCCTCCATCGCAGCAACGTGCCCATATACAGAAGCATTCATATTAAGGGTGTCAACGGGCCGGTCCGGGCCGGTTTCGGTCCGGGCTGAATCGGTGTTAGGTTTTATAAGCCCAGCCCAAAACATGTCCATTAAAAGTTCGGGCTGAGTTGGGCTGCGCTGGACACAATTACTAACGGGCTGATCCGGTATCGGTTTGTTATCGGGTAGGGCTTATTGAGGTGATTTCGGGCTGATTCGGTCCGGACCGGGCTTATCAAGCTTATCGGGTCAATTTTATATGTAAGATATATTGCCTATTTTATTATTTCTATCTATAAAATTAGTATCATTCCTTCTATATTTATGTAATTCAATAAATTGTAACAATTAACATACTTTTTTCAACTATAGAGTCATATAATCTTTCGGATCAAGAAGTGAACTATAACAGTGTAATATAATCCATCAAAATTTAAAACCATAAAAATTAAGAAATTGGGCCCAGATGAACCTTACCGGTGTTCGGGCTAGTTCGGGCTTCTTAACGGGCCGGACCGGTCTGGTTTCAGCCTGGGGTGAAACGGTGTCGGGCTTTACAAGCCGAGACCGAAACCTGTCCATTAAGGTTCGGTCCGGGCTGGGTTCGGGTTATTTTGGGCCGGATCGGTCCGTGCTACCGGGCCGGGCCCATTTTTGACACCCTTAATTCATATAGTCTTCCACAGTGGTATCTGTATCATCAACTAAAAATATTCGACGTCGAAAGGATGAGCACACATCACGGCTCAGTGAGAAAACAAAATAATGCAACAAACATATGCATGCATTCAATTCATATATGTGGTCTGGTATATAAGTTTGCAATGTGCTATAGAAAAGTTCGGTGGCCGCCTCACCTCTATACATAGGGTGTGTAAGCCCACCCAACGGATCAAACACCATTGTCGTCCACATCCACCCCAACATGGAATAGAGATAGAGCTAAAGTGTCCGGATCAAACACCGCATAACACCTCCCCTGATGCCCTACCCATACCAACACGTAAGCCCCTGCTGGCGAGGGCTTGCAAACTGGACTCGTAACTAACCAATCCTAATGTCAAACAGTGTATCCAAGGCCTCACCCCAGCATCCCTCAATACATCCACAGAGATAGAGCTAAGGCCCCGCAGTAGAGTCGAAGACTACACAGTCCGAGACCACCTCCCCTAACGCCCTACGAGGTAATAGTTTTGCTAAGGTAATGGCGATACGACGATGTCAGTGGACGAGACTTGAGTAGAGATAGAGCTAAAGTGCCCGGATCAAACACCGCATAACACCTCCCCTGATGCCCCACTCGCATCAAGTACACTAACCACATACAAACATTCACATGTCTAGTCCTAGCATCATCATCATCATCATGTTATAAATAAAATAGAATTAAATATGCATGAACATAGATAGCAGGAATATTGGATGACATGTTGAATGCACATTACAAGCATACACGCATAAAATTAGTCATGGCATTGGACTCAAGAAAATAAAAATAATTTATTATTAGCCAATTAGTTTAGGTCTTGTTCCCTCACCTTTGCTTGAGTGTAGATCCTCTTTCAAGCTTTAAGAATCACTTTTATATCAATAGGAAAACCTAACAAGTCGATAGATTTTAATTAGAAGTCATTTCGACAATTTTAAGCTTGCTGTTAAGCGAGGGTCGCAGGTAGGGTAGCAGTTTACTGCGACCCCTAGGGTAGGGTCGATGCTAGGGTCGGATGTTCCATCGACCCTGGGTGCGACCACCCCATCCCTGGACTTTCTGAATACTGGGGGTCGATCCTGTGGTCTGGTAGGGTCGATTCCCAATCGACCCCACGTGTGACCCCCCGTGGTTTGAGTCGAGAATTTCATTCTACAGTCCATTCTTTCATGTTTGGGTCCTATGGCTTACTTCCACAATCCATTCTATGCTTGTTCTATGGCTTAGAACTCTAGGTTTCTTCCTTACTTTGCCTACCATGATTTCCTCCATGGATTTCATTGAAATCCTCCCATGGATGGATGATTTGGGTTTCTCCTAGACCATACCCTCTTCATGAACTATTCTAAGGTCCTAAATCATTAATGGAAACATACCAATACCTTTAGGTTTGCTGAGATTCAGAGGTTTCTCTGAATTCTTCACTTTAGTCTTCTTCTCCAACTTTCCTTCTCTTCTCCTTCTCTTCTCTTTCTCTCACTTTCAATTAGGGTTTGAAAAGGAGTGAAAGAGGCTAAGGGACATCCTATTTATAAAGGAGAACCTCCCAAAATAAGTCCCATTGAGATTAAGAAAGAATCCCCTTGAAATTTGGAAAGTTTCCTATTTACGGTTTCTGTCGACAAAGAGGGGGTCGATGAGGGGGTCGGAGATCCCGTCGACCCTCAGGTCTAAATTGTCTGACCCCCAGTTAAAATATCTGGGGTCTGACTTCCTAATGAGGGGGTCCGACCCTGCCTATCTGGGTATGCGACCCTGCCCTCTATTTTACTATTTTTGGGTCAGTTTAATACCTGGTTTCGCTATTTCCTTCACGCACTTGGTCCATTTGGCTCGACCATGATAGGTAGACCTGGTACAAGGTGGTAAGACCGGTTAGTTCGATATGGGTCTTACAATACTGGTGGAGAGGATTGAAAGCAGATGTAGCTAAATTCGTGTCTCAATGCCTAAATTGTCAAAAGGTGAAGGCTAAACGACAGAGACCTACAAGATTTTTGCAGCCACTGCCAGAATCAGCATGGAAATGGGACTGCATCATTATAGACTTTGTCATCGGGTTACCATTGACTCCCCTAGTAGTTGACGCGGTCTGGGTGATTTTAGATCGTCTGACTAAGACAGCTCGCTTTATAGCTATACGACCTCAGTATACCCTAGAGAGGTTAGCCAAGCTATATATAAATAATATTGTCAGATTACATGGTGTACCTGAAAGCATTGTGTCCGACAGAGACCCACGTTTTACTTCAAAGTTTTGGGAAGGATTATAGAAGGCTATGGGTACAACGTTGAAATTCAGTACTGCATTCCATCCTTAGACAGACGGACAGTCGGAGCATTTCAAATTTTATAAGACATGCTTCGAGCCTGTGTTATTGATTTCAAAGGATCATGGGATGGGAAACTACCATTGATTGAGTTCTCCTATTACAACAGCTATCAGGCTACTATACAGATGTCACCCTATGAAGCACTGTATGGTAGGAAGTGTCGAACTCCTTTGTTTTGGAATGAAGTTAGTGAATGGAGTATTGTTGGACTAGAATTTTTTAAAGAAACTTATCGTGTAGTCAACATTATTAAGGAAAGAGTTAGAACAGCTCAGAATCGGTAGAAACAATATGCAGATACTCAACATCGAGACCTTGAATTTGTCGTAGGTGATAAGGTATTCTTGAAAGTATCACCTATGCGAGGTTTAAAACGATTCAGACAGAAAGGGAAGCTAAGTCCGAGATATGTTGGGCCATATGAGATTCTAACTAAACGTGGAAAAGTGACTTATCAATTAGCACTACTACCATCTATGACAAGTGTGCATGAGGTATTTTATATCTCATTATTGAAGAAGTACGTCAGAGATCCAACACACGTTTTAACAGCAGATCTACCAGATCTAACTGATGATTTGACATTTGAAGTAGCACCATGTAAGACCCGTGTAAATCTAACCCGGTCTTACCACCTTGAACTAGGTTAACCCATCATGGTCGAGTCAAATGGACCAAGGGCGTGAAGGAGATCGAGATCCTAGGTATCCAGTCGACCCAAAAACACTTAAAATAGGGGAAGGGTCGCATACCCAGCTAAGCAGGGTCGGACCTCCCAAAACAGAAAGTCAGACCCTCAGTTTTGAAGGGAGGGTCGAACAGCTAAAGACCCTAGGGTCGACGGGATCATCGACCCTCCCATCGACCCTCGGTTACAGTAGAAAATAGAAATTAGGAAATTTCCATATTTTCGAATGGGGTTCTTTCCTAATCTCAGAGGGGCTTATTTAGGATGTTCCTAGTCTATTTAAAGGACGTCCCTAAGCCACTTTCACTCCTTTCACAACCCTAATTGAATTAAGAGAAAGAGAAGAGAAGGAAAAGAAGAAGAAGAGAAACAAGGAAGAAAATTAAGCCAAAAGAGAAGAGTTGCAGAGAAAGATTAATCTTCTCAGGTATGGATACTAATTCCATAAGTTTCTACAGACCTTAGGTTAGTTAATGTTGAGAGAGTGATCTCGGAGAAACCCAAACCATCAATCTATGGTTAGGTTTTCATGGAAAACCATAGGAAGATGTATGAAAACTATTCTAGATGGATTATACATGGTTTCAGACCATGGAATGAATGTAGAATGAAAGGTAGAAGAAAGCCATAGGACCCCAAACACGAAGAATGGATTAAAAGTGGGAATTGGACCAGAGTGCACCAAGGGTCGCACCCAGGGTCGATAGGCCATCCGACCCTAGGTATTCCTGACCATCGACCCTCAGCATTTGGGAAGTCCAGAAGGAGGGGAGGGTCGATAGACCCATCGACCCTAGCATCGACCCTACCTCCGACCCTCAGTTAACAGAGTAGTTTTTAAATCTAGAATTAATTCTAATTAAATTCAATCGACTTTGTTAGGTCTTCTAGCAATACAATAACATTGTAAAGGTGATTTTAAAGCTTGGAAAAGTATCTTGTAGCAAGCTAAGGTGAGGAACCTTAACCCCAAACTAAATTGGTTAATAATAAACTGTTTTCTATTTCTTGAGTCCTATGCTATGTTTGATTCTATGCGAATATGTTTGTAATGTGCATACAGCATGCCATCCAATATTTCTATTACTTGTTCATGCATATTTACTTTATTGTTTATAACATGATGATGATGATGATGATGATAGGAATAGGCATGTGCTTGTATGTGTGTGGTTGATGTGCTTGATGCGAACGAGTATCAGGGGAGGTGTGATGAGAACGTCAATAAACATTAACCTTTGGCGGGTCTCAGCACTTTAGCTCTATCTCTAACTCAAGTCTTGTGCATTAGCATCGTCGTATCGCCATTACCTTAGCAGGACTATTACATCGTAGAGTATCAGGGGAGGTGGTCTCGGTCCTTGTAGTCTCTGACTTTACCGGGGGGCCTTAGCTCTATCTCTATGGACGTTTTGAGGGATGCTGGGGTGAGGCCTTGGATACACTGTTTGGCATTAGGATTGGTTAGTTGCGAGCCCAGTTTGCAGCCCTCGCTAACAGGGGCTTACGTGTTGGTATGGCACTATATAGCAATAAACGTAACCTTTGTTATATAATGTTCATGGTTGGGTGCATGTGAGTTGACGATAAACGTGATCTTCGGGTAACGTCACACACTCGTGTATAGAGGTGGAGTCAATAAAAGCGACCTTTGGCTACCTAAACCTTTCTATTGCATACTGCAAACTTTAAAATAGGACCAAAGATATAAATTGACTTTTTGCATGCATATGTATTGTTGCATTGTTTTGGCTACTCACTGAGTCGTGTTGTGTGCTCACCCCTCGACGTCGAATATTTTTAGTTGATGATGCAGGCTATATGGTTGAAGACTACATGGGTGCGTTTGCGTACGGGAACGTGGCAGCTATGGAAGCTGGAGCTGAAGATGATACACACGACTCCTCTTGCGAGTGCAACTCGTGTGTATTTGATTAGATATTTTTATAAGTTTCTTTATTTGGATTTATTGAAGACTTGTATTGATATTTACTTATGTTTTGGTTGATATAGAATAAATTGTTATTTAAATTTTAATATCACATAGATTCTCAGTTCATGTTATTATAAGACTTCCGCTATTGTGTATTTACTTTGATTATGATTACGGATGTGTGTAAGTTTGGATAATGCGTGGATAGCCTATTTGAGATCCTGGTTGAACCGTTGGTTATTTAACGGTTCATCACATCATTCTGAATAGACCAGAATTGGGGTGTGACAACTTGGTATTAGAGCATCTCAGGCCTTGCCCGCCGAACTAACATACATTCGAGACAATTGTGAACTGGGATAGGATAAAAGTAAAATCGTAATATTAACACATTGTAAGCACCAGTGATGTTTGAGACCAAATTTAAAAAGAGAATAATACATCTATAAAAGGGAAACAAGTTACATACAATGAGTGAGAGAAACAAAACGTATATACATAACTAAAGCAGAGTACAGTCCACAAACCGGACAGTTACTCTGAAGTACAAGAAATAAAGGTACAATCAAGAAGCAGGAGGCGTAGGAGGAGGCGGTGCCTCACAGTCTCTGTCGTAGTCCTCAGCATAGACTCTAGCCAACCAGGCTATCTGAGTCTGGGTCGTCTGTAGACTAGCTATGAGACCGGCTATCCTCTGATCAGTCGCGCGCTGCACCTCTAGGAGCTCCCCCATCCGCGCGTCTGATGCGTGCTGAGCAACCAACAGCTCATCCATCCTCAGATCAGATCTGCGCTGAGCATCCCTGATCTCCTGCAGCATCTCCATCATGGCTGAAGGTGGAAGTGAAGGACCAGCCGCATGCGAAGGACCAGCCTCAGGTACAGGGTCCGCCGCAGAAGAAGTACCAACTCCAGCCGCATGTGTAGGTGAAGGTGGTGGTATCGAGTCGATGTCCATATACATACGATCGTCATCGTCGACCAGATCCACCCGAGCTCTAGCAGCAGCCGCAGCAGCCTCAGCATCAGCCATCTCGACCCGAGTGTGAGGGCACACCATCACGTTCCTCTCCTCATCACTAACCTCAGCATCTCGCAGCCCCATCTTGCAGATAGCCTCCCAATCTAGAGGCGACGAGAAGGTCTTTTCCTAGATCTTCTCATCTACCAGGTCAACCCCCAGATGGGTCAGAAGGACTGTAATCATGCGCCCATAGGGTAGATTAGCCCTATGCCCGGCCAATGTAGCACAAATCATAGTCCGCATGATGATGTAGGGAAGACAGACGGGCTGACGAGTGCAGATGCTGTATATCAGAAACTGTGTCAGCTGAGAGACCCTCTCATAGTGCCCACTCTACGGGATTAGATTATGCTGGATAATCTTGCAGAAGACCCGTGGAGCTGGACGCAAGTAGCAGGCTCTCATCTGCCATCGATCAGGACGGAGCAACTGGTTTTCGATCTCTGCTCTCATCTCCATCTCAACAAACTGTGGCTCTCCCGGCGCACAGTACACCATGGGGCCATCATAAGGAATGCCCAACAGATCGGCCAGCTGCCGATAATCAAAGGAAATGTGCACCCCCTTGACGTAACTGGTGATGCGCAACTCCTGGCCATGCTCAACGTCGTTGTAATTCCCCACCACCTGGAGATTACAATAGAACTGGCGCACCAAATCTGGACATGTGCACGCATCGTATGTGATGACAGGGAGCCACCCCATATCACCAAAAGCTCCCTCTACATTAAACAAGGCTAGCTCAGCCAAGTTCACCATGCGACCCCCTTCCACTTTCTTACGGGCATAGTTAGCATACTGTGCCTCAGCTTCATTCGAACGGAAGCGAAGTGGATCATGCACTCTGGGTACTTTGGTACGAGCCATGGTACGTGCAAAGTAAGAAAGAAAAGGAAAACAAGGAGTTAATAGGATAAAAATCCGAAATTTGATGTAATAACGACGTAAGTTGACCATAAAGCCCATTCCTCACCATACAAGTGGGCATAAGGACTTACGTAGGTTTAAACATATCCTACAACCCACATGCAGTAGGAAATTTTAACTGACGATGTTCAATTTGAAGAAATTCAAGAAAAATCGAAGATGTCGACAAATTAGGGCAAAAAGAGAAAATTTTAAGTTTCTCGATAACCAACCGATGAAACTCAAAATTTTTTGAGGGCTTTCGTTCCTCAAGACACCAATAACAAAAGTCCCCAATAAAAATCAAATTTTTACAGTTGGAAAAATTTAATTTGAAAAATACAAGTTAAATGGACAAAAACCTAGAAAAGAAAACCTAAAAACAAGTAAAAATGAGAGAACATACCTGTACGGACGACGTGGACGTCAAAACCCGGAGTCAAATCGATTGAAAACAGTAAAGTAGCACTGTAGCAACTCAGAGAGGAGAGACGAGTCGAAACGGAGGAGGAATAGTGAGAAATGACCCAGAATCAGATCTTAAAAATCTGATTTTTGGTCCGAGGGTCGGACAATTCGACTGGATCCATCGACCCTCCCATCGACCCTCGGCTCTCGGGAACCTGACAGAAAACTAAGGGTCGGAACTGAGGGTCGGACACCCATCGACCCTCGCATCGACCCTCAGCTCTCGGTAATCTGTCAGGAAACTAAGGGTCGGATACCGAGGGTCGGATATCCATCGACCCTCGACTCGACCCTCAGCTCTCGGGAAGAATAGGTCATTTCCAGGGTCAGAAACTAAGGGTCAGACATACCAGCGACCCTCACCATCGACCCTGCATAGAAAAGACAGCATTTTGTTTATAAAATGAGCTAGAATTGGAATTGATTATTGGTTAGCGTGCCTACATGAAATATAAATGACTTCTCACCTATTTTGATGATTTTCAGGCACCACCAATCACAGAAAAGAATTATGTCTGGACGTACCCGACAGACCCGAAACGCAGTCCCACCACCACCACCAGTGGAGGAGACTAGTCAAGAGAATAACTACGCACCGGGAAATCCAGAACCGGCAAACCCTACAAATTTGCCACCTCCACCACCAGAGCTAGCAACAGTGGTGATAAACCTGGCACAACAGCTACAGCAGATGCAACACGCACAGGCTCAAATGCAGGTCGCCATGGGAATTATGTTTCAAGCTACTCAGGCTGCACCCATGCACACTGGACAAGCCAGTGCAGCCCCGGTGGGTAACCACCCAGCTCATCAGACCCCTCAACAATCGGCTGCACAGATTCCAGTGCAGGCTCCAGAAGCAGCTCAAGGGAATCACCAGTATCCACCTTATATGTTTGGGGCAAACCCCCAAAATCAGCTGGACCACTCCCGGTTAGTGGAGAGATTTTTGAAGATGAAACCCAGAGAATTCAACGGCAAGTCATCTGATCCATTGTGGCCAGCACACTGGATAGACGAGATGGAGAGAAACTTCCTCATGATGACTATTACAGAGGAAGAGAAAGTACTATGCGCCACCTTCATGCTCAAGGGCGACGCACACCATTGGTGGAAATCCACGAAGACATATTTACTGACCAAGCACGCCCTACTGACATGGGCTATATATAAAGAAGCATTCTTTGAGAAATATTTTCCACGAAGCTTCAGAGATTCAATGGAGAAGGAGTTCCTGAGCTTGTACCAGGGACAGATGACTGTAGATTCATATCAACAGCGCTACGAAGAGCTGTTTTTCTTTGCACTGGCTAGCATGCAAGAAGAAGATACCAAAACCCGTAGGTTCGTCGCGGGACTAAGAGGAAGCATCAGAGAAAATGTTCTGGGCTTAGAGAAGAGAATTTACAACGAAGCTGACCAGATTGCTCGAGTGACTGAATCGAGCCAGAAGGAGAGTTACCTTACTCAGAACAGAGGCATCAAGAGACCAGCCGAAAACTCCTACAACGGAGGCAATAACAGGACGTATAAGCCTTTCCGTCCTCAGAAATTTAATGCTGCAACCAAGATTACTCCAGCAGCTCAACCTCAGCCAAAGCCAAATTCTGAAGCCCCGAAGTGTTTTAACTGCAACCAATCCGGGCATATGGCAAGGGAGTGCCCTAAGCCCAAGAAACAATTCCATCAGGGATGTGTATATACTGTTATGTCCGAGGATGCGACCACATCACCCGATGTGGTCACAGGTATTGTACCTATAAATGGCGTACCCGCCAGAGTACTCTTCGATTCCGGAGCTACTCATTTATTTATATCTGTGCCATTTGGAAAGAAGACCAAATTACCCATCAAAACGTTAGACTACAAATTACTTGTACGGTCACCGATGGGGTTAGAAGTGGAACTAGAGAAAGGTTATGGACCATGTCCAGTTCTCATTGGAGAGAAGACTTTAGATGCAACCTTGATACAACTTGAGATGGCAGACTTTGATGTCATCTTGGGAATGGACTGGTTAGCTCGACATTTTGCAAATCTGTTATGCACCGAAAAGAAGCTAACGTTCAAAGACAAAGAAGGAGTAGAATTCAGTTTCTCGGGAACCAAACTTCCCCGGAGGCGCAAGCTCATACTTTCAGCATTAAAGGCTAAGAAGTGCCTTGACAAGGGAGCAGTCGGGTATCTAGTGTCAGTGGTCGACCTAACCAAGGAAGCACCACGAATAGAAGACATTGACGTCGTGTGGGATTACCCTGACGTATTTCTGGAGGAACTACCCGGATTACCATCCGACCGAGCCACGAAGTTTGTAATAGACCTTATACCTGGAGTCGCACCCGTAACAAAAGCGCCTTATAGGATGGCTCCTACGGAACTGAAGGAACTGAAGGTGCAACTACAAGAATTGGTGGACAAGGGTTATATTCGACCCAGTATATCTCCATGGGGTGCACTGGTGTTGTTCGTAAAGAAGAAGGATGGTAGCGTTCGATTATGTATCGACTATCGAGAGTTGAATAAACTGACAATCAAGAATCGATATCCACTACCTCGGATCGATGACTTGTTCGATCAGTTACAAGGAGCAAAAGTATTTTCTAAGATCGATCTTCGATCAGGATATCATCAGCTGAAGATTAAAGAAGGTGATATTCCAAAGACAGCATTCAGGACCAGATACGGATATTATGAATTTTTGGTTATGTCTTTTGGATTAACTAATGCACCGGCAACGTTCATGGAACTTATGAACCGAGTCTTCCACGATATGTTGGATACGTCGGTTATAGTATTTATTGATGACATATTGGTATATTCCAAGGACAAGGAAACTCATATCAAGAACCTAAACGCAGCCCTACAACGTTTAAGGAAAGAGAAGCTATGCGCCAAATTTTCAAAGTGCGAGTTTTGGTTAAGTGAAGTCGCATTCCTAGGCCATGTAGTATCCGCTGAAGGAATCAAAGTGGACCCCAGCAAGATCGAGGCTATTGTAAAGTGGGAAGTACCAAAGAGCATTTCAGAAATCAGAAGTTTTTTGGGTCTAGCTGGTTATTATCGGAGATTCGTAGAAGACTATTCTTGGATTGCCGTACCTCTCACCAGTTTGACTAAGAAAGGTGAAAAGTTTGTGTGGATCGATAAATGTGAGAAGAGTTTCCAAACACTGAAGACCAGATTGATATCGGCCCCGATTTTGACCATCCCCGTTCCAGGACAGACATTTACTTTACATACTGATGCGTCGGGACTTGGACTAGGATGTGTGCTTATGCAAGGAGAGAAAGTAATTGCTTATGCTTCAAGATAGTTAAAGGTACATGAGAAAAATTATCCTACTCATGTTCTGGAGCTAGCGGCAGTAGTACATGCTGTCAAGATATGGAGACATTACCTATACGGAGAGAAATTTCAGATTAAGTCGGACCATAAAAGTCTTACTTATTTATTTAATAAGAAGGAGTTGAATATGAGACAAAGAAGATGGCTGGAACTATTGAAAGACTATGATTGTGATATCCAGTATCATCCAGGAAAAGCGAACGTAGTAGCGGATGCATTAAGCAGAAAAGCAATGATAAAATCTCAAGGAGAAGTTAGCACGACCGCAGCAATGTGTACCACCGGAATGGTATTCAATCACGGCAACGAGCAGTATGTGATAGATACAACGGATGAATGTGCTAACCAAGGGTTTATTCATCGGTTTTTGAATATGTTCACGACATTGAAGATTTTACCGGATATAGTGGACGAAGTGAAGACAGCTATCAAAGCAGATCCTTATCTGAGAACAGTACAAGAAGATATGGAGAAAGGTAGGACCAACCCTGAGTTCACCTCGGATGACGAGAAGGTACTGAAATATAAAGGAAGAATATGTGTACCTGAAACAGAAAGTATGGACATTAGACACCGACTGATGAAAGAAGCCCATACCACCATCTATTCGATACATCCTGGAAGTACAAAAATGTATCATGATCTGAAGAAACTTTATTGGTGGAGGGGAATGAAAGCAGATGTAGCTAAGTTCGTGTCTCAATGCCTAAATTGTCAGAAAGTAAAGGCTGAACGACAAAGACCCGCAGGACTGTTGCAGCCACTACCGGAACCAGCATGGAAATTGGACTATATCACTATGGACTTCGTCACGGAACTACCATTGACTCCTCGAGTAGTTGACGCAGTTTGGGTGATTGTGGACCGACTGACTAAAACAGCTCGCTTCATACCTATACGACCTCAGTATACACTGGAAAGGTTAGCGAAGTTGTATGTGGATAACATTGTGCGATTACATGGTGTTCCAGAAAGCATTGTGTCCGATAGAGATCCACAATTTACTTCTAAATTTTGGGAAGGATTGCAAAAGGCTATGGGTACGATGCTAAAGTTTAGTACTGCATTCCACCCACAGACAGATGGATAGTCGGAGCGTACAATTCAGATTCTAGAAGATATGCTACGAGCATGTGTAATTGATTTCAAGGGATCATGGGACGAAAGATTACCACTGATCGAGTTCGCTTATAACAACAGCTATCAGGCTACTATACAGATGTCACCTTATGAAGCACTGTATGGCAGGAAGTGTCGAACTCCCTTGTTTTGGAATGAAGTTAGAGAACGTAGTATTGTTGGACCAGAATTTGTTGAAGAGACTTGTCGAGTGGTCGACATCATCAAGGAAAGAGTGAGAGCAGCTCAGAACCGTCAAAAGTAATATGCGGATACTCGACGAAGAGATCTGGAGTTCGCAGTAGGTGATAAAGTATTTTTGAAGGTATCGCCCATGCGAGGATTGAAGAGGTTCGGACAGAAAGGGAAACTATGCCCAAGATATGTCGGGCCGTATGAAATTCTAGCCAAGCGTGGAAAAGTAGCTTATCAGTTAGCACTACCACCATCTATGTCAAGTGTACATGACGTATTTCACATTTCTCTATTGAAGAAGTATGTCAAGGATCCAACGCATGTGTTGACAGTAGATTTGCTGGAATTGACTGATGATTTGACATTCGAAGTAACACCAACAGAAATCACTAGTCGAAAAGTTCAACGTCTACGCAACAGAGATATCTACTATGTTAAGGTCTTATGGAAAAGTAGAGACATGGAAGAAATTACATGGGAAGAAGAAAATGCTATGCGAAAGCAATACCCTCACTTATTTGATTCAGAAGGTACGTACAATTTCGAGGATGAAATTTCTATAAGTTGGGGGGAGTTGTAAAACCCGTGTAAATCTAATCGGGTCTTATCACCTTGAACCAGGTTTACCCATCATGGTCGAGTCAAATGGACCAAGGTCGTGAAGGAGATCGAGATCCCAGGTATCCAGCCGACCCAAAAACACTTAAAATAGGGGAAGGGTCGCATACCCAGCTAAGCAGGGTCGGACCTCCCAAAACAGAAAGTCAGACCCTCAGTTTTGAAGGGAGGGTCGGACAGCTTAAGACCCTAGGGCCGACGGGATCATCGACCCTTCCATCGACCCTCGGTTACCGCAGAAAATAGAAATTAGGAAATTTTTATATTTTCGAATGGGATTCTTTCTTAATCTCAGAGGGACTTATTTAGGATGTTCCTAGTCTATTTAAAGGACGTCCCTAAGCCACTTTCACTCCTTTCACAACCCTAATTGAATTGAAGAGAAAGAGAAGAGAAGGAAAAGAAGAAGAAGAGAAACAAGGAAGAAAATTAAGCCAAAAGAGAAGAGTTGCAGAGAAAGATTAATCTTGTCAGGTATGGATACTAATTCCATAAGTTTCTACAGACCTTAGGTTAGTTAATGTTGAGAGAGTGATCTCGGAGAAACCCAAACCATCAATCTATGGTTAGGTTTTCATGGAAAACCATAGGAAGATGTATGAAAACTATTCTAGATGGATTATTCATGGTTTCATACCATGGAATGAATGTAGAATGAAAGGTAGAAGAAAGTCATAGGACCCCAAACACGAAGAATGGATTAAAAGTGGGAATTGGACCAGAGTGCACCAAGGGTCGCACCCAGGGTCGATAGGCCATCCGACCCTAGGTATTCCTGACCATCGACCCTCAGCATTTGGGAAGTCCAGAAGGAGGGGAGGGTCGATAGACCCATCGACCCTAGCATCGACCCTACCTCCGACCCTCAGTTAACAGAGTAGTTTTTAAATCTAGAATTAATTCTAATTAAATTCAATCGACTTTGTTAGGTCTTCTAGCAATACAATAACATTGTAAAGGTGATTTTAAAGCTTGGAAAAGTATCTTGTAGCAAGCTAAGGTGAGGAACCTTAACCCCAAACTAAATTGGTTAATAATAAACTATTTTCTATTTCTTGAGTCCTATGCTATGTTTGATTCTATGCGAATATGTTTGTAATGTGCATACAGCATGCCATCCAATATTTCTATTACTTGTTCATGCATATTTACTTTATTGTTTATAACATGATGATGATGATGATGATGATAGGAATAGGCATGTGCTTGTATGTGTGTGGTTGATGTGCTTGATGCGAGCAAGTATCAGGGGAGGTGTGATGAGAACGTCAATAAACATTAACCTTTGGTGGGTCTCAGCACTTTAGCTCTATCTCTAACTCAAGTCTTGTGCATTAGCATCGTCGTATCGCCATTACCTTAGCAGGACTATTACATCGTAGAGTATCAGGGGAGGTGGTCTCGGTCCTTGTAGTCTCTGACTTTACCGGGGGGCCTTAGCTCTACTCTATGGACGTTTTGAGGGATGCTGGGGTGAGGCCTTGGATACACTGTTTGGCATTAGGATTGGTTAGTTGTGAGCCCAGTTTGTAGCCCTCGCTAATAGGGGCTTACGTGTTGGTATGGCACTATATAGCAATAAACGTAACCTTTGTTATATAATGTTCATGGTTGGGTGCATGTGAGTTGACGATAAACGTGATCTTCGGGTAACGTCACACACTCGTGTATAGAGGCAGAGTCAATAAACACGACCTTTGGCTACCTAAACCTTTCTATTGCATACTGCAAACTTTAAAATCGGTCCAAAGATATAAATTGACTTTTTGCATGCATATGTATTGTTGCATTGTTGCATTGTTTTGGCTACTCACTGAGCCGTGTTGTGTGCTCACCCCTCGACGTCGAATATTTTTAGTTGATGATGCAGGCTATACGGTTGAAGACTACATGGGTGCGTCTACGTATGGGAACGTGGCAGCTATGGAAGCTGGAGCTGAAGATGATACACACGACTCCTCTTGCGAGTGCAACTCGTGTGTATTTGATTAGATATTTTTATAAGTTTCTTTATTTGGATTTATTAAAGACTTATATTGATATTTACTTATGTTTCGATTGATACAGAATAAATTGTTATTTAAATTTTAATGTCACATAGATTCTCAGTTCATGTTATTATAAGACTTCCGCTATTGTGTATTTACTCTGATTATGATTACGGATGTGTGTAAGTTTGGATAACGCGGGGATAGCCTATTTGAGATCCTGGTTGAACTGTTGGTTATTTAGCGGTTCATCACATCATTCTGAATAGACCAGAATTGGGGTGTGACACACCAATTGAAATCACTAGCCGAAAGGTTCAATGTCTATGCAACCATGACATCTATTATGTTAAGGTCACCTAGAGGAGCCGAGATATAGAAGAGATCACATGGGAAGAAGAGAATGCTATGCGAAACTAATATCCTCACATTTTGACTCTGAAGGTATGTGCAAATTTCGAGGATGAAATTTCTAATAAGACGGGTAGAGTTGTAAGACCCGTATCGAACTAACCGGTTTTACCACCTTGTACCAGGTCTACCTATCATGGTCGAACCAAGTGGACCAAGTGCGTGAAGAAACCACAAGACCGGGTATGAAATTTAACTAAAAAATAGTCAAATATGAGTGTGTGGTCGCATGCCTAAACAGGTATGACTGATCCCACCTCAAAAGAGTCTAACCCATGACTTTTGGTCGTGGGGTCGCATGTTTTAAAAAATGTAGGGTCGACGGATTCTGTGACCCTACATTCGATCCTACCGAACCCAGTCAGAAACCGAATTTAGGAAACCTTCCTAATCTGAAGGGGGTTCTTTCCTAAACTCATTAAAGCATATTTGGAGGGTTTTTCTCTATAAATAGGATGTCCCTTAGCCTCTTTCATCCTTTTAGAACTCCAATTGAAAGTGAAAAAGAGAGAAGAGAAGGAAGAGAAGGAGAATTGAAGAAAAAGACTAAGGAAGATGAGGAAGTTCAGAGAAAACTCTGAATCTCAGCAAACCTAAGGTATGAACCTAATTCCCTACATGAATTAAGAGCCTAGAATAGATCATGAAGAAGATAGGATTAGAAGGAACCCAAATCATCCATCCATGGACAAATTCCAAGAGAATTTATGGAGGAAATCATTGTGGACAATGGGTAGTGTATAAAAATTGTAGTTTGAGCCATAAAAAGATCATAGGAAGGACCATGATGGTGAGCCAAAGGATTCAAACATAAAGGAATGGACTTAAGAGTGAAAGGTCGACCAAGAACACGTGTGGTCCTCACGTAGGGTCAAATGATATCCGACCCCACGAGACCTACATGATCGACCACATGCCCTCGAAAAGTTCCAGGGAGGGTGTGGTCGCACGTAGGGTCGAAGTATGTTCAACCCCACCTGCGACCCTACACCCTGGGGTCACAGAAACTGAGACCCCAGGTGCTACCCTACCCTGCGACCCTACACCCTGTGGTCGTAGAACTGAAACCCAAGGTGCTACCCCTTCTACGACCCCTCAGTTTCTGTTAGTCTAAACATATTGGAATTAATTCTAATTAAAATCTATCGACTTGTTAGGTATTTCCAATGATTTAAAAGTGAATTATAAAGCTTGAACGAGGATCTACTAGCAATCAAAGGTGAGGGAACAAGACCTAAACTAATTGGCTAATAATAAAATATTTTTTTATTGAGTCCAATGCCATGAATGATTCTATGCTTGTATGCGTGTAATGTGCTTTTAACATGTCATCCAATATTCCTGCTATTAATGTTCATGCATATTTAATTTCATTTATTTATAATATGATGATGATGATGATGCTAGGAATAGGCATGTGAATGTTTGTGTGTGGTTAGTGTACTTGATGCGAGTAGGGCATCAGGGGAAGTGTGATGCGATGCGGTCCTAAGCACTTTAGATCTATCTCTACTCAAGTCTTGTCCACTAACATCATTGTATCACCATTACTTTAGCAGAACTATTACGTCGTAGGGCATCAGGGGAAGTGGTCTCAAACCATGTAGTCTCTGACTCTGCCGGGGGGTCTTAGCTCTATCTCTATGGACATATTGAGGGATGCTGGGGTGAGGCCTTGGATACAATGTTTGACATTAGGATTGGTTAGTTGTGAGCCCAGTTTGCAAGCCCTCGTCAATAGGGGCTTACGTGTTGGTATGGGTAGGGCATCAGGGGCAGTGTGATGCGATGCGGTCCTAAGCACTTTAGCTCTATCCCTATTCCATGGTGGAGTGGATGTGGATGACAATGGTGTTTGATCCATTGGGTGGGCTTACACACCCATGTACAGAGGTGCGGCGGCCACCAAACCTTTCTATTGCACATTGCAAACTTATGAACCAGACCAAAGATATGAATTGAATGCATGCATATGTTTGTTGCATTGTTTTGTTTGCTCATTGAGTCGTGATGTGTGCTCACCCTTTCGACGTCGAATATTTTTAGTTGATGATGCAGGTACTACTGTAAAAGACTATATGAATGCTGCTATGTACGGACATGCTGCGGCGATGGATGCAGAAGTTTTAATGGAGTCGCATGATTCGTCATGCGAGTGCAACGCATGCATCTTCCATTAGTTTTTCTTTGAATTATTCAGACGATGTAATTGATTAAATTATTTTATTTTATGTCTTTGTTATTTGAAGATAATTGGATAATTTATTTACTTTATCACCGCTAGGTTCTCAGTTCATTTAATATTAAAGACTTCCGCTATTGTTTATTTATTCTGATTATGGTTGTGGATGTGTATGTGTATGGTTTAAGCAAACAGACACAGCCTATTCGAGATCCTGGTTGAACCGTTGGTTTATTGGCGATTCATCACACCATTCTGAATAGTACAAAATTGGGGTGTGACATTGTATAACAGTGGATATGAAGCGAATGGTCTACTGGATGACAGACCATCCAATTCATCCTTTGATCTAGTATACTTAAGAAATGACTAAGTGTTAACCGGCCTCTTGTACTAGAGGAACGACCAACTAGTTACATCCTCCTGTTCAGTCTATTTTGATTTATAAGCCTAGTAATGATTAGAAAGACCAACCATTCGGTTCCCAACTTTTCTTGGGACCTATGCATGGACACTAGAACTTGTCTATGCTGATTTAAAAGATGTTCACCAATCTAATGAAGCTCATTTAACTAATTAGGTAAAACACCATAGGTAGTGGACAAAGCCTTATGCTGGCTTCAAGGTTCTTCAGCACCACTGGTGTAAAACCTGCATGCCACAAACCTGGTCTAACCTTACATTCTAGTGTCATGACAAGTCTTTCCATCATAGTCGGCTCAAACGAACCAACTGTATGAAGAAGCCACAAAGCCAGGTGAGCAAACTAGTCAAACCATTAAATTTGGTTTGTATAGTCGACCACACAATAGATCACACATGAGACCACACAATGTGTGGTTGACTGTTTTGGTTTGTGTGGTCGACGGATTTTGTGACCACAGAGTTAATCACATAAATCCAGATCTGATTCTGAGATTTGGAAACTTTTTAAAATTAAGGGGATCTCTTTCCTACTTGAGAGAGGACTCTACATGGAGGTTTTTCCTCTATATAAAAGATGTCCCTTAGTCTCTCTCACTCTTTTAGAATCAAATCTAAACTCTAAATCAAAGAGAGAAGGAGAAGGAGAAGGAAAATGAGACTTGGAGAAGAAGATTAGAGAAGAAATTGTAGAAGAAGTTGCTATTCCTCTCTACAGTAAGGGGCAAGGGTAAGGAATCTATTCCTATAGATGTAGATTGATTAGGATTGATCTCCTATCAATAAGTTGAGGAGCTGAACCCAGTGTTGAGATTGAAATCATGCAATTTCTCAATTTATCTCAAAGAGAAACCATAGAAATAGGTTAGGGATAAATTGTTGATGGGAAACCTATGAATATGCCATAGAGAGACCCTAAGAGGTGTTCTCATAATGAACCGAAGGTTAGACTGAGAAAGACCCATGAACACAACCTGTAACTTGTGTGGTCACATCAATGGTCGACCACAGAGTGACCAATGAGTCAACCACAGGCTCTCGAAAAGTGATTCAAGTTTCCTAATTTCAATGGGATTCCTTCCTAATCTCAATGGGACTTATTTTAGGGGTCTACTCTATAAATAAGACGTCCCTAAGCCTCTTTCACTCCTTTTACAACCCTAATTGAATTGAGAGAAAGAGAAGAAAAGGAAGAGAAGAAGAAGAGAAGGAAAGAAGAGAAGAAGGCGAAAAGGAGAAGAGTTGCAGAGGAGTATTCTTCTCAGGTATGGATACTATTTCCATGAGTTCTAAAAACCTTAGAGTAGATAATGAAGAGGGTATGATCTCAGAGAAACCCAAACCATCAACCCATTGTTAGGTTTTCATGGAAAACCATGGGGGAAATCATGAAAGCCATATAGGTGAATGAATCATGGTTCTAGGCCATAGATCATGTGTGGAATGGACTGTAGGAGCAAGCCATAGGACCCCAAATACGAAGAATGGGCTAAAGGAAGAAAAATCGACAAAACCCACAGGGGGTCGCATGGGGGGTCGATGGCCAATCGACCCTACCAGACCCTGAGCATCAACCCCCAGTGTTCGGGAAGCCCAGAATAGGGGTGGTCGCACCCAGGGTCGATCATAACTCAGACCATAGCATCGACCCCCAGTTAACAGCAAGCTGTAAAAATTAGAATAAATTTTAATTAAATTCTATCGACTTTGTTAGGCCTTCTAGCAATATAATATTGATATAAAAGTGATTCTTAAGGCTTAAAAGAGGAACTACAAACAAGCAAAGGTGAGGAAACAGGACTCTAAACTAATTGATTAATAACAAACTGTTTTTATTTTCTTGAGTCCAATGCTATGCCTGATTCTATGCGAATATGTTTGTAATGTGCATACAACATGTCATCCAATATTTCTATTATTTGTTCATGCATATTTACTTTATTGTTTATAACATGATTATGATGATGATGATAGGAATATGCATGTGAATGTATGTGTGTGGTTGGTGTACTTGATGCGAGCGAGTATCAGGGGAGGTGTGATGGGGACGTCAATAAACGTTAACCTTTGGCAGGTCTCAGCACTTTAGCTCTATCTCTAACTCAAGTCTTGTGCATTAGCATCGTCGTATCGCCATTACCTTAGCAGGACTATTACATCGTAGAGTATCAGGGGAGGTGGTCTCGGTCCTTGTAGTCTCTGACTTTACCGGGGGGCCTTAGCTCTATCTCTATGGACATTTTGAGGGATGCTGGGGTGAGGCCTTGGATACACTGTTTGGCATTAGAATTGGTTAGTTGCGAGCCCAGTTTGCAAGCCCTCGTTAGTAGAGGCTTACGTGTTGGTATGGCACTGGACAACAATAAATGTTAACCTTTGTTGTACAATGTTATGGTAGGGTGGATGGGGACGACAATAAACGTTAACCTTTGGGCGGACTTCCACACCCTGTGTATAGAGGCGGGGTCAATAAACATTAACCTTTGACCACCTAAACCTTTCTATTACGCATTATAAACTTTAAACCAGACCAAAGATATGAATTGACTGCATGCATATGTATTGTTGCATTGTTTTGTTTGCTCACTGAGCCATGATGTGTGCTCACCCCTCGACATCGAATATTTTTAGTTGATGATGCAGGTACTACCGTTGAAGATTATGTAAATGCTCCAGTGTACGGGCACATGGCGGCGATGGAAGTTGAAGATGAAGTGGATACGCATGACTCCTCTTGCGAGTGCAACTCATGCGTATTCGATTAGATTTTATTTTCATTATTTGGATTTAGTAAAGACATGTGTTTGATATTTATTTATGTCTTAGTTGATACAGAATAATTTGCTATTTAAATATTAATATCACATTAGATTCTCAGTTCATTTTACTATAAGACTTCCGCTATTGTGTATTTATTCTGATTATGAATGTGGATGTATGAGGTTTAGATAAAACGGATATCGTTTGTCCGAGATCCTAGTTGAACCGTTGGTTTGCTAGCGGTTCATCACACCATTCTGAATAGTGTGGAATTGGGGTGTGACAATAAAGGCCATGTTGTTGGTTGTTGGCACCCTAGTAAGGACATGGTGATCCATGGAAGTGGAGATTTGGGGTTCCCTATAGGGTGTAGTCCTTCATATCATTATGTTGCATGACCATGTATGATGGTGCATGTGACGTGTGGGAGCACGGGCGTACGTACCTGTAGGCATCCCATTTTTTCCATTTTTGTTTGAACAAAGTCTTACTGGAGTGTAGACAATAAAGCGGGAGAGGTGAGAGAAAGTTTAAAAAGTACAGGGGAGGTGAGTGAAACTCTCTCAAAATGATAGTCGATTAGCCCTGGCATGCTCTCTATAATGTTTTGAGAAGAACTGAGATGATCCCCAGTGTCCAAAAGCTTAAGTGAAATCATACGGCAAGTTGGTGAATCCCAATGCAAGGTTTGAATTTTTGGCTGTGACTTTGAGGAGGTTTTCAATAGGCCCCGCAGTAAGGACATGGGTTGCAACCTGCATAGATGCGTAGGTCTAGGAAATTCCTTCAAAATGAGACCAGAATCGCTCAATTTTGATGTCAAATAGAGAAGATATGATGATTTTAGTCTGGGAATAAGTAATAATAATCATCTAGGGGCTTGCATGCAAATTATCGTAAGTTTAATTATTTAAACTTCATCTTCTCATATCTTGCTCATCCGAATTCTAAATGAGCTGATTCCAGTGCCATTATTCTTCATTTTTGGTGCTCTACAAAGTGGTCATGGAGAATTTGAGGCAGAGGTCTCCGTGGCTTCCCATGGAGAGTTGTTAGTCGAATTATTATAAATTGGCTGTTTAAACTTTAGAAATTCATAAGTTGGCCATTTTATGTTCAAATAAGGTGATTCAAGTTTCAGCATTCCTCATTTTTAGTGTTCTACAAAGTAAATGTGGAAAATTTGGGGTTGAGGTTGTTAAAAGATTCCATGCGAAATGGTAGCGAAAATGGCCTATGAAATGATAGAGAGAGAAAAACCAATCTTGGTCCAACCCAGTTCAACCCATATTAGTTTAACCCAGTCAACTCATGTCGGTCCAACCCAATCAAGTCAGTTCGACTCAATCAACCTTGAATCAAACCAATTTGGACCAAATTGATTCAATTCATGTGCATGTGTAAAGTATATATCATATATTGATATATTATATAGAAAAAATTTCATCTACACCCCATCAAAGATCGTTAACATCATCTACAACCACAAGAATGCCGAAATATCACCTAGGTCCACTTAACTAACAGAAATCACTAAATTTATTAAAATATAATTTTACCCCTCAGATAAAAATTTTAAAAAAGAAAATTTATGTTCATTTATGAATTTAGCCTTCAAATGTTACTTATCCCTGCTGAGAAATTTTACTCTTTCTTGGTTTCATTCTCACTCAAGCCCTAGTCCCCTCTGCGTTGAGAAGAGCTCCCGAATCACCCAAGCATGCTCTCTGCTCCAACGGCAGCATCCCATCTCCGTAATCACCCAAGCCTGCTCCCTCTGCATTGCGAAGAGGTCCCAAATCACCCAACCTGCTCCTGGTTCGTTGAAAAGAGCTCCCAAACCAGATCCACCATCTAGGGTCTTCCTTGGTCGATAAGAAGTCGAAGAACAACAAGAGTTCTGCTGTTTAGCTCTTGACACACAAATTTCTCAGAACCCGTAAAACAAGCAAACCAAGAAAGAGAATACGAAAGGTCAACACAACACTCACTCAATAAGAAGCACAGAGGATCATTAGAATTATTTGTATGTCGTATATAGACAAGGATATCAAACTAAAACTATTCGTCAATTTTTTCACATTCTCGATTCAACTTTCAGGTTAGGGTTTGGGTTTCATTTCATACCTCATGGAATATTGGGGAAAAAGCATCCCCCTGGTAGTCGAAGAAGAAGAATTTGTGGGGAAGAGGGGATTGAACGAAAAATGAGTGGTTTCATACCTAATGAAGAAGAAGTTGAGGGGAATAGTGGTTTCATGTCGGTCTTCATCGTCCTCGTCGAGTAGAGGTAAGGTTGCAGAGGATTGCCCGATTTAGCTAGCTTTGTTGCAGGAATAATCGTGGTCGGGGAAGATGAAGGCACCGTTGATGGCAAATAAGAAAAATCTCAAGTTTGTAGTCCTCGTCCTCGTTGAGTAGAGGTAGGGTTTCGTCCTCGTCGTCCTCATCGAGAAGGAAAATCTCAAGTTCTATTACTGTTTCACTTTTATTAGTGTTTCGAAGTGAAACAGTTCGAAATAGAGGGAGGTTTCGAAACAAATATCAAAAGGGTATATTGGTCTTTTCAACCTACAAAAAGGGTATTCTCGTCTGTGAAAAATTCCAATCCACCTGACGTCAGCATCTAACGGGAATCAACTGACAGAGTGGACTTCTTTGATTACCACAGCCAAAGTTTTGGGGTGTAGATGATGTTTTGGTATTCTTATGGGTGTAGATGATGTTAATGATCTTTGATGGGGTGTAGATGATGTTAATGATCTTTGATGGGATATATTAAGAATAACATATATATATATATATATATATATATATATATATATATATATATATATATATATATATATATATATATATATATATATATATATATATATATATTATGTATAATATATATTGATATTATAAGGAAGGGAGAGAGAGAGAGAGCCATGTGACCCTAATCAGGGGGCCCACTAGGGTTTTCGGTTAGGCAAGAGAGAGAGGGAAGGCCACCTGGCCGTGGATCCCATTGCCAAAAGAAAAATAAAGGAAAAAAAGAAAAGAAAAGGAAGACTGAGGGAAAAAGAATCCGAGAGAATGAGATTGGAGAGACCGGGAAAAGAAGAAAACCCGCCACCAATAAGGAAGGAAAAAAATCCAAGAAAAGCAAAGAGAAGAAAGATTGGAAAGAAAAGAGTTTGGAAAATAAGAAAGAGAGACCGACTCAAAGAATAGAAAGAAAATGAAAAATAGAAAGAAGAAAATGTAGAAAGAGTCAGTTATGGAAAAAAAAAAGAGGAACTCCAAAAATAGAAAAAAGGAAAGAATAGAAAAGGAGAGACTAGGTGGAGATGACTTGGAAAGAAACAAAAAAGAAAAAAAAAACTCAGAAAAGAGAGAGCACGAGAAGGAGAGTTAAGAAGAAAAAAAAAACTCAGAAAAGAGAGCACGGGAGGGAGAGTTAAGTTAAGAAAAAAAAAGAAAAAAAATTCAGAAAAGAAGAGAAGTGGGAGAATGTGAGGAGGGAGAGAGTCTAAGAGAGAGGAGAAGGGACTGAGAAAGGAGGGAGAGAGGTAGAAGCAGAAGAAGAAAGATATGAAGAAGAAGAAGAAGAAGAAGAAGAAGAAGAAGAAGAAGAAGAAGCAGGAGAGAGAAGAGGTAAGCAACAGAAACTCTTTACCTCTTACGACTATTATCGCGATTGACTTGCAACTCAAACCAGATCACTCCTATCAATTCGCAATCTCAAATCCTACTACTCACGGCCACTGCATCTCTCTTCTTAATCCCTAATCTAGTACACTTGCTGCCCATGCCATTTCCTACCCACTAATTCCACAACTAAGCCATCATCTCACTACTATCTCATAGTATCCACTCCACCTGTAACCTTCATGCATCTGACCCGTATATCACCAGCCTCCCATATATTCATCTGTCCAGCCATAGCGACATAACTCCGTAATCTACCCAATACCCTACTGCTCACCTACATCATGCACCTCCATTCCCACTACCTGAGCTACCTGAGACACTATGGTGACATGGCTTCATGATTTATAATTTTAAATAGTGGTAATATGGTTTAGAGTTTGATTTTCTTTAGATGATTAATCAAAGCCATTGATTTAGAATTTTTTTTATATGATTCATTGAAATTATAGTCTGATTAGAATCAAACACTTGATCTAGAATTTATGATGGTCTGATATGGAATTCAATGAAATTGATCCCATCGGATGCTTGAAATTTTATTGAGTCAATATGTTGGGAATTTTTATGAAATTGGTCCGACCACATGTTTGGAATTTTTAGGAAATTACTCTGACCACATGCATGGAAATATGATGAAACTGATCCCATATGTTTGGAATTTTGATGAAATTAATCGAGGATTAAAATTCTGATGAAATTGATCCGATCATGTAAAATTTGATGAAATTGATCCGATCATGTAATTAAATAAAATTGATCTGATCATATGGCATTGTGATGAAATTGAAATTGATCTGATCATATGGCATTGTGATGAAATTGAAATTGATTCGATTATGACATTGTAATGAAATTGAAATTGATCCAATTATGACATTGTGGAAATTGATTGAAATTGATCTGATTATGGCATTGTGGAAATATGATGAAATTGATCCGATTATGGAAATATATGGCCTTTGATATTGATTGTGGAAATATGATCCGATTGTGAAATTTTGATGAAATTGATCTGATTGTGGACTTGATCCAATTGTGTGGAAATATGATGAAATTGGTCCCATTATGGAAATTGAATGAAATTGATCCGATTGTAGAAATTGAAATTGATCGATCCCATATGCTTGGAATTATGACAAATAAAATTGGACCATTGATCTTTGGATTTGATGAGATTAGATTATGACCATTGATCTTGAATTTAATGTGAATAAATCATGCCTTTGATTTAGGAATTTTAATATGAATGAAATCTAGACAATTGATGATTGAATTCAATGTGATTAAAAATATGACCATGCGATGTTGAATTTTTTCATGATTAAATCTTGGCCATTGATCTTGGAATTTGATGTGAAATAAATCTAGCCATTGGTCTAGAGTTTCTAATATGATTAATTTTGAGCCATTGGAAGATTGATTTTTGAAAAAATTTCTTCTAGACCCCATCAAAGATCGTTAACATCATTTACACCCACAAGAATGTAAAAAATCATCTACACCCCAAAACTTTAGCTGTGGTAATCAAAGAAGCCCACTCCGTCACAAGATTCCCGTTAGATGCTGATGTCAGCTGAAATGGAACCGTTGATGGACAATACTATCCTTTGAGCCGAGTTAAAAGATGATTTTACCCTTTTTTCAATTTTGTACCCTACCACGGTTTAGCTTTTCTTCTTCGTCTCCTCTAAAAATCTTCTTTGGCGATGACTCTCTGTCCATCGCACTGCAAGCCCTTGTCTCGACAGCCCAGCACTTCGGTGAGGCAGTCATTGTCACGACTCAGTAAGGTCCCCCTGTTCTCCTCAACTTTCCTCTCCCTTGCACGGTATGGCGCTGATCTGCTTCTCATGAGCACTGCAAATACCTCAGCATCAAGTTCTACATTTACACTCTTATTCTAGTAGTTCTCTTCGATCGAGCTTAATGACAATTGCAAACTTAAGGATGAAGTAAAGAGTCATGAATTGATTAATTCCTAATTTGCGAGAATGAAATTTTGTTTTTCCCATCAACAAATCCATAGCATCGGGACTTCGTTGACGGATTCCAACGAATGGAGCTTTCCCCCCACCCGCCGCTTCCTACTGCTACCAACAGCCACTCATAGAAGAAGGAAGAAAAACCAACTAATTTGGGAGACAAGTACGGGGGAGTGTAAGATGAGAATCAATTAATTAATACAGGCAACTCCCAATCACAATCAAGGTTGGCAAGGTCCCATTACCAAATCCTTTTCTAGCCCAAACCGACAAGGTCTTTTGATTTGGATAGGTGGGGATATTGCCCAATCCTCATTGGCAAGTGACTGACCGATCATAACGAGTGTACAGCGGACCGGTCCCTTCTCACAGTAGAGGATTGTACCAAGGGTTAGCTTGGCCAAGAAGTCTCTGTAACTCTCGTCTCGTCATTCGCTGAGAGAGAGAAATCGGGGGAGATGCATTGGCCGATTGTGGAGCTACAACGGACGACGAAAGAGAGGTCTATATTAGAGCTGACGAAGATAAATCTCACCAGGAGAGAAGTCAGAAGAAAGATTACGCTTGGGATCATAGGAATCTTATTGTCTATGATTACTGTACAGACACTAAGAAGTTTGCCACTACCGGTTTGCTGGTGGAGTGCACTTCCAGTCCATTGCTCTAAAAAAATTCAAAATTTTCTTCATTTCCAAGATACCGCCATTAATTACCATCCATGAGACTTGCTTGACTTTTGCAGGAGAATAAAAAAACCCAAAACAGGGGACAATCACTGAATTAAAAAAAAATACAAAACAAAACGAAAATAGAAGTTAGGAAATTAAATACCAAGAGGCCGAAACCGAAGTCAATAAGGACGTTATTGGCAATGGATAGAGAAGCAAGCTTGAGATCACCGAGATTACCGACAAAAGCTTGGGTTATGACGTTCATGGAGAAAGAAGAGAGACAACCGATTTGGGAAATAGGTTTTAATTTTTATTTTTATTTTTTGACAAAAGGGAATAGGTTCATTAAAATGTCAAATTAGTAAATCAACATAGTTTTTTAATTTTTCAATTTATTATATGAAGGGTAAAACTATATTTCAACCATTTTAGTGATTTCTATCAGTTAAGTGGACCTAGATGATGTTTTTGCATTCTTGTGGGTGTAGATGATCTTAACAATCTTTGATGGGGTGTAGATGAATTTTTTTTTATTTGGATCATGAGAGAATATTAATTGTGAGCCATTGGATATTTAATTTTGATTTGGATCTTATAATGAAATGAATCTAGCCATTGATCATGAGTGATATGAAATATAGACCATTAGATCTTGATCATGAGCATCTTATTTGAATCTAAACCATTGGATTGACATCATGAGTGATATAAATGAATCTAGACTATCGGATTGTCTTGATGATTGATGTAAATGAATATGAACCGTTGGATCCTGATTATGAATGATTTAGAAGAATTTGAATCGATAGATTATCATTTGGAGTAATATGAGCCGTTGGATCTTTATTGTGAGTGATTTTAAGTGATTTGAATGGATTACCACCTTGAATGATTTGGCCCGTTGGATTACCTTTTTGAGTGATTTAATTGAATTTGAACGGTTGGATTGACCTCATGAATGTTTTAAGTGAATCTGAACCATCGATCAAATATGATCTTGATCACATTGATGATGATCGATTACATCGAATTTGAGTAGTCGATCAAATATGATCTTGGTCACATTGTTGATGATCGATGCTTGATCAATACTCTCACATGTTTGCTGCTATATTGATTCACATGCTTTACTACCATACATGAGATGAAATATGTTGTTACTTGCCATATTTGAATGATATTTATTGTTGGCAATAACTTAATTTCTGCAACACCCTAGTCGAATTTCCATATCTGTACACCTAGAAGACATATAGTGCAGGGACGTACATGTAAACACCCACATTCACGGAAAGGGTAAGAATAAAAATGATAAATTTTAATCAAGAGTGAAGCCTAGCCCAACAAATGCTAAATTAGGGTTTTAGGTCAAGGGTAGCTTAGGACGATCCCTACCCCTCAGCTCATTTTCCTCTAGGAAGCAGAGAACTAGATAGGTGTGATGTGAATCGAACCATAGAGCATTTATGTTCCACACCCTGATATTGAAAGAAGAACATGAATGAATGAATCCGTATTTTAAACTACGCGGATTTTGATTCTTAGGGAAGCACCCTAGGATACGTAAGTAGTTTGGGAAGATTCCCAAATATGGTTCCATACTTTGATCTTGAAAGCACACATTAATGAATTAAATCTCTTGAAATACTTAGATCCTGTCAAGAGGGATAGATTCCTGAAGGCATACTCAGACCCTGTCTAGAGGGATAGATTCCCGAAGGCATACTCAGATCCTGTCAAGAGGGATAGATTCCTGAAGACGTACTCATATCTTGTCAAGAGGGATAGATTCCCAAAGACATACTCAGACCCTATCAAGAGGGATAGATTCCCAAAGACGTACTCAGACCTTTTCAAGAGGGATAGATTCCCAAAGACGTACTCAGATCCTGTTAAGAGGGATATATTCCTGAAGGCATACTCAGACCCTGTCTAGAGGGATAGATTCTCGAAGGCATACTCAGATCCTGTCAAGAGGGATAGATTCCTGAAGACGTACTCAGATCCTGTCAAGAGGGATAGATTCCCGAAGACGTACTCAGACCCTGTCAAGAGGGATAGATTCCCAAAGATGTACTCAGACCTTTTCAAGAGGGATAGATTCCCAAAGACGTACTCAGATCCTGTTAAGAGGGATAGATTCCCGCAGACGTACTTAGACTCTATCAAGAGGGATGGATTCCCGAAGACGTACTTAGACCCTGTCAAGAGGGATAGATTCCTAAAGACGTACTCAGATCTTGTTCAGAGGGATAGATTCCTGAGAAGATGTACTCAGACCTCGTTCAGATAGATTCCCAAAAGACGTACTCAAATCCATATTCAATTCCATTCTAGAGGGATAGATCCCCAAAGGCACACTCGAACCTTGTCTAGAGGGATAGATTCCCAAAGGTGTAACCACATTGTTAGTTCCTTTAGGCTATCCATATTTATCACCATCCATGATCACATCTATCATCAATTTATCCATATCCACAACCCATCACAACGAACTACGTTGTACTTGATTTTCAGGACCTCTAAAATACGTAGGTAACTTAGAGGATCTCTCCAAGTACGGTACCACATCTTAGTATCTTTAGGTCTTCCATATCCCTATCCATATCATTATCCATATTCACTTTGACCCACATAGGCTATCTCTAAATTCAACCTCAGTCATCATCAAGCATAAATTTCAACTTGAACAATTGAATCTAATGAAGCTTAAGCATAAATCACATCCATAAACCCTAATCACATTCCGTTCGAACTATGTTATGAACTTGATTTCCAGGATTCGAATACGTAGGCAATTTGAGATGTCTAGGACGTCTCAAATTCAGTCCATCACCAAACCATCTTTGGTTTGGTGCACTGTGTATTATTTTACTTTTTTATTTATTTTTAAAACATGTTTGGCTGAGCCTAGGTTAGAAGAACTTAGCAATTTGGCATAAGATCCCCCATTAGCCCTAGTTATCATCCATTGACCATCAACAATCAGAACAATAGAGTCTAAGGAAAGTAGAATCACATAGGAGGCTGATTTTTGGATCGAGCAGCTTTGGGTGCCTAACACCTTCCCAAACTGTACCTTGAATGCTTACCCGTTCTCTGATAGATCAAAGCCAATATATTGGATCAAATGAGTCAATAAAAGTCTTTTCTTATGATAAGACTAAATTTTTATGGGTCCTAGACCTTAATCTAGGCGGCGACTCCATAATCATTTTTTCATCCATCAAAGATGGGTGGAAGAGACCTTTTGTCCTCACAGTACCATGTTGGAGTGCCGATATCTTAATAGAGACACGGTGATCCATGGGAGTGGGGATCCGAGGTTCTCTGTTGGGGTGCCACTCATGTATGGTGATTCATGTAACGGGTGACTTCATGAATCACGTTGGAATTTGACTGTACCTTAGTGGGGGCACGACGAACCGTGGGAGTGGGGAGTTGGGGATTCCTACTAGAGTATAGTTTTACTTACTGTATGGACATGCCATGTTGAGTGATTATTGATCTAGATATTATTGTGTTGTGGGCTATATGATTGTGTGGCATATGGGAGTACAATGCACAACCATATGCCCGATTACACCTTAGTGGAGGCATGATTAGTCCATTAGAGTGGAGCAGAAGATCCCTGCTAGGGTGCAGCCCTCTTTATTATATTTTCATGCATCCTGCATCAACTTGGTCAAATGACTTATTCTTTAGTAAAGGGCGGATGAGCCACTGATCATTAAGTGTCCCTCGGATCAGTGGTTCCATTGATCATTACGAGGGTTGCTCAGGGTCAATGACGGTACACCCATTGACGAGCCACTGATCATCGAGGGTCGCTCGGATCAGCAAAGTCATTGATTATCTGGGTTTGTCTCGAGATCAATGATGATTGGTTGAGCTAGGGTACTGGCCGGCCATGCTTTCTTATACATTTGATTGCCACTCATAATTGCTTGTTTATTTGCTTTTGTACTGCATTAATAAATTGTTGCATAGGATTACATTGGATATGTAAGACCCGTATCGAACTAACCGGTCATACCACCTTATACCAGGTCTACCTATCATGGTCGAGCCAAGTGGACCAAGTGCGTGAAGAAACCACAAGACCAGGTATGAAATTTAACTCAAAACAGTCAAAAATGAGTGTGTGGTCGCATGCCTAAACAGGTATGTCCGACCCCACCACAAGAGAGTCCAACCCATGACTTTTTGGTCGTGGGGTCGCATGATTTAAAAATGTAGGGTCGACAGATTCTGCGACCCTACATCCGACCCTACGAGAACTGTCAGAAACCGAAAATTAGGAAACCTTCCTAATTTAAAGGGGTCTTTTCTAAACTCATTAGGCCTTATTATGGAGGGTTTTCCTCTATAAATAGTACGTCCCTTAGCCTCTTTCACTCCTTTAGAACCCTAATTGAAAGTGAGAGAAAGAGAAGAGAAGGAAGAGAAGAAGAATTGAAGAAGAAGGCCATGGAAGAGGAGGAAGTTCAGAGAAACCTCTAAATCTTAGAAACCCAAGGTGAATCTCAGTAAACCCAAGTTATGAACCTAAATCCCTACCTGAATTGAGAGCCTAGAATAGTTTATGAAGAACATAGGAATAGGAGAAACCCAAATCATCCATCCATGGATAAATTCCAAGAGAATCCATGGAGAAAATCATTGTGGACAATGGATAGAGTATAAAAATTGTAGTTTGAGTCATAGAACGATCATAGGAAGGACCATGATGATAAGCCAAAAGATTCAAGCATGAAAGAATGGACTTAAGAGTGAAAGGTCGACCAAGAACATGTGTGGTTGCACGTAGGGTCGAAGGATATCCGACCCATGAGACCACATGATCGACCACATGCCCTTGGGAAGTCCCATGGAGGGTGTGGTCGCACATAGGGTCGAATGGTATCCGACCTCACCTATGACCCTACACCCTGGGGTCGCAGAAACTGCTACCCCAGATGCTACCCTACCCTGTGACCCCTCAGCTTCTATTATTCTAAACATATTGGAATTAATTCTAATTAAAATCTATCGACTTGTAAGGTCTTTCCAGTGGTTTAAAAGTGAATTATTAAGCTTGAACGAGGATCTACTAGCAATCAAAGGTGAGGGAACAAGACTTAAACTAATTGGCTAATAATAAACTGTTTTTATTTATTGAGTCCAATACTATGAATGATTCTATGCTTGTATGCTTGTATTGTGCATTTAACATGTCATCCAATATTCCTACTATTAATGTTCATGCATATTTAATTTTGTTTATTCATAACATGATGATGATGATGATGCTAGGAATAGGCATGTGAATGTTTGTGTGTGGTTAGTGTACTTGATGCGAGTAAGGCATCAAGGGAAGTGTGATGCGGTGCGGTCCTAAGCACTTTAGCTCTATCTCTACTCAAGTCTTGTGCACTAACACCATCGTATCGCCATTACTTTAGCAGAACTATTATGTCGTAGGGCATCAGGGGAGGTAGTCTCGGACCGTGTAGTCTCTGACTCTGCCAGGGGGCCTTAGCTCTATCTCTATGGACGTATTGAGGGATGCTGAGGTGAGGCCTTGGATACACTGTTTGACATTAGGATTGGTTAGTTGCGAGCCCAGTTTGCAAGCCCTCGCTAACAACGTGTTGGTATGGGTAGGGCATCAGGGGAAGTGTGATGCGGTGCGGTCCTAAACACTTTAGCTCTATCTCTATTCCATGGTGGGGTGGATGTGGACGACAATGGTGTTTGATCCATTGGATGGGCTTACACACCCTGTGTATAGAGGTGAGACGGCCACCAAACCTTTCTATTGCACATTTTAAACATATGAACCAGACCAAAGATATGAATTGAATGCATGCATATGTTTGTTGCATTGTTTTGTTTGCTCACTGAGCCGTGATGTGTGCTCATCCTTTCGACATCGAATATTTTTAGTTGATGATGCAGGTACCACCGTAGAAGATTAAATGAATGTTCTGATGTATGGACATGCGGCGGCGATAGATGCAGAAGTTATGATGGAGTCGCATGATTCGTCATGCGAGTGCAACTCATGTGTCTTCGATTAGATTTTGTTTAAATTATACAGACGATGTAATTGATTAAATTATTTTATTTTATGTCTTAATTTTTTTTGAAGATAATTGGATAATTTATTTATGTTATCATCTTTAGACTCTCAGTTCATTTAATATTAAAGACTTCCGCTATCGTGTATTTATTCTGATTTTGATTGTGGATGTGTATGGTTTAAGCAAATGGACAGAGCCTATTCGAGATCCTGGTTGAACCGTTGGTTTATTGACGGTTCATCACACCATTCTGGTTGGTACGGAATTGGGGTGTGATAGGATACCTAACTTCTCGCTGAGCTGGGATGTGAGCTCACCTATTGATATCAAAATCTTTTTAGCTTTAGTTGCAGGTACCTCTTTTGTGATGGTTGATATGGATCTTATTGATGTAGAGGTGGTGGAGGGCCATTGAGGGGTCATGTCGAGGGCTGTACCTATAAAGATTGTGTTTATGGGACCTGAGTCAGCGCCACACTTCCATGATTTGATGTCCATAAATAGATACGATTTGGTATATTTACAATATTTTATTCAGATTTACTTTAGTTATTTAGTACGGGGTATATGTAACATGAATATTACTTGTGAAACGGTATGTAAGATATAACAGACTTATATGTAATGGTAACATTAAAAGTATCTGTTCTTTATTATAATTCCACTATAACTCTTATTATTCTACTGCAATGATTATTAATTATTACTGATTATTATGGATATTGTTTTGTGTAGACTGTGGGGTTTGCTGGTAGATCATTTTGGTTGTTGATCACTAGAAGATTTAGGTTGCCACAAGGATTGACCCGGATATCATGTTCGATTCCCCAAAATGGGATGTAACACTTCTTGTCAGATACTAACAACCACGAAAGGAAAGAATGAGGGAAAAAGTACTACAAATGCCCTCAGAGATGTCCTTCATTTTTTATATGGGTCGACCATTTTAAATTATATAAATGTGGAGGACAATGTAAGGTTAAATAGGCCAAGGTTATTCTGGTATTGCCCACAATCAACAGGGATATAACTACAAACTCAAACTTAGCTTTTTTATAACATCCTTTTTTATTGCAAATTATTGTAATATAAAATGTTATTTACATTGGATTTTAATTGTCTTACAGTTGGACAATCGTGGTTGTGGAATGTTAGAATGGATAGAACATGCAACAGAAATTGTTTCTAACCAAGAAACAGGTCAATGCTCACAAGGTCCAATGACAAATATGATGACTGCGTCCCGTTCCTCAATTTATTTGAAAGGGTATCTAAGCGGAGTAGTTAGTAGTTATAGAAATGCTACTAAAATGTTGGATGAACTTGTTGATGCTATGGATAAACTTGATTTGGAATAGCAGTGTGATGTAGTAGACAATGTTGGTGTAATTACTTGTCAAACCAAACAACAAAAAAATATTATATTTTCCAAAATAAGGGGGATGTGCTTTATATCTAGTCTTAAGTTGTTCTAGTAGGAATAATGCTAGTCATCTTGTATATGAGTATATCCCTAAGTTTGGTCATGTATGGTAGAGGTTAGAATGTTGTTTTATTGCCTTTGGTCAATAATGACCATTTTGAGGCCGTGTTACATTTGTAAATCCAGTTTTTTTTTCTCGGTTGGTTGTATTTATGACTCTTCAAATATGTCATGTACCACCTTTACTTTGAAGATAAACTAAAGATATGCTTTTTCGCATATCAGAGTCATAGAATAAGAAAAGTAGATTCAGTATTCTAGCTAGAAGGGACAATCCAGTTCCCATGCATTGAGAAAAATAAAAAAAAGAAACAAGTTACACAATAGTAAATGGAATAAAGGGACATTAGGTAGTCCCAGTCTACTGAATAAGAGCACAATCTTTTCAGGGAGATCCATCTCAAATGAAAGAGAATGAAATCTGGATTTTAATTAAAGGAAAATAATGAGTCATCAAAAGAATATTTACAAAGCAAGCTTGCAGTCAACCCTGAACCAGGCTCCAAAAGGAGCAAAACCAATCTTAATCCCTACATTTGGCATGGCCATCCATTGACAGAAAGATTGGCATAAAGAAAATCACTATTGCACTATCTCATTTCTGCCATTAGAACTTTGGGTTCAGCAGCTGTCTCAAGGATCTTAAAGATTTTAGCTCCTCCTCACTGTCATCACTTTTACAATGGGAAATATTGATATCCTTTTGAAATCCAGACATGACACCCTCTGACGGTCCTTATGAATAAATGCTTGAAACCAAGGGAAGGAATGTTTTATCATAGAGCACCTGTAATCAGAGTATAAAACAGCATTACCTGAATGATTCGGCCAAGAAAGGAAACATTGGATGATCTACAAATTAATTTGTAAAGTCTCTAAGTAAAAGATATCAAAAAGTATGTAGCATGCATAAAAGAGTTTAAATAATAAAACTATGTTACATTGTAGTATGAACTTGAATGAACTCATCCAACCAGAGAGCATCATAGAGCAAAAACAAAATGAATTAAGTCATAGTTCCATACATGAACTAAGGAATCCAAACCTAAGCATTGAACAATGTTGAGACATTGATTAGGATTGAGGTTGGCATTGACACTCTTTCCCTTTCTACTCACTTCCTTTTACAAGGAACAAAGAATTCAAGTGATAAAAAAATCTTGTACAGGGGAATAAAATTCCATTATTGATTGCTAACTCCATAAAACAAATTAATCACATAGAAGCATAATATCTTCTAGATTAACAACCGTAAATTTCTGATCCACATTATAAGCACATGAATGAGATACACAAACTTTGTAGTACTGTAATGCAAAACAAAAGCTAAAATGATATATATGTAAAATATTACCATGAAATAGGTTTAGAATATGGCCTGCAATTCTAAGTCTAATCAATCCTACCTCTTGACCATGGATTGAAACAAGAGCTTTCAATTGGGCCCTCTTAAACAGTGCTTCATTATGTCCAGCACCCAATCCAAAATCTGAGAAGGGTGAACCAAAGACAACATTTCTCAACTAAGCGATATGGAGGTATAAAGTAAACCAATAAAGCAAACTGTAAGAAGTAGAGGTGTATTGACATAAACAACTTTTATGTCTTCTACCACCTTTTCGCCCCTCCTCCTTCTTTATACCCTTTGCATTTATGAAGGAAGTTTGCTAGCATGACACTGTTTGGACTGCATCCTGAATTCCTAGATCATCAAGATGTATATCCAACTCAGTAGCTGCCTTGCTAACAAGTGAATACCCCACTGATGAATTATAGCCTTTCGTTGCTAATTTCACCAGAATAGGTGTAAGACCTGCATGCCACGAACCCGTTCTAACCTTACATTTCGTGTCATGACCAGTATACATATCATGGCCGAGCCAAGTGGACCAAGGCGTGAAGAAACCCAAGACCCAATATGAAATTTAACTCAAAAACAGTCAAAATGAGGGTAGGGTCGCATAGCTACACAGGTAGGGACGACCCCACCTCATTAGGAAGTCAGACCCCTATTTTTTAGACCTAGGGTTGGACAACTGAGACCCTAGGGTCGATGGGATCTCCGACCCGCTTATCGACCATAGGATCACTGACAAAAACCGTAAATAGGAAACTTTCCAAATTTCAAGGGGATTCTTTCCTAATCTCAATGGGACTTATTTTGGGAGGTTTTTCTCTATAAATAGGATGTCCCTCAGCCCCTTTCACTCCTTTTGAAACCCTAATTGAAAGAGAAGAGAAGGAGAAAAGGAGAATTGGAGAAGAAGACTAAAGAGAAGGAATTCAGAGAAACCTCTGAATCTCAGCAAACCTAAGGTATGAATATGTTTTCCATGAATTCTTTAAGACCTTAGAATAGTTCATGAAGAGGATATGTTCTAGGAGAAACCCAAATCATCCATTCATGGGAAGATTTTAATGAAATCCATGGAGGAAATCATGGTAGACAAAGTAAGGAAGTAACCTGGAGTTTTAAGCCATAAAACAAGCATAGAATGGACTGTGGAAGTAAGCCAAAGGACCCAAACTTGAAAGATTAAACTGTAGAATGAAAAGTTTGACTCAAACCATGTGCGGTCACACGTAGGGTCAATTGGGAATCGATCCTAACAGACCACAGGATCGACCCCTAGCTTTTGGGAAGTCCAGGGAAGCTGCGGTCACACCTAGGGTCGATGGAACATTCGACCCTAGCATCGACCCTATACCCTGGGGTCGCAGAAAACTACTACCCTACCTGCGACCCGTCCTGCGACCCTAGCTTAACAGTAAGCCTAAAATTGTCGGAATGAATTCTAATTAAAATTTATCGACTTGTTAGGTTTTTCTATTGATATAAAGGTGATTCTTAGAGCTTGAAAGAGGATTTACACTCAAGCAAAGGTGAGGGAACAAGACCTAAACTAATTGGCTAATAATAAACTATTTTTATTTCTTGAGTCTAATGCCATGACTGATTCTATGCGCGTATGCTTGTAATGTGCATTCAACATGTCATCTAATATTCCTGCTATTAATGTTCATGCATATTTAATTCTATTTATTTATAACATGATGATGATGATGATGCTAGGAATAGGCATGTGAATGTATGTGTGTGGTTAGTGTACTTGATGCGAGTGGAGCATTAGGGGGAGGACGTGATATTGTGGTGTGTCCTGGTCACCAGATTCTAGCTCTATCTCTACTCAAGTCTTGTCCACTGACATTGTCGTATCGCCATTACCTTAGCAGAACTATTACGTCGTAGGGTATCAGGGGAGGTGGTCTCCAAAAGTGTAGTCTTCGATTCTGTCGGGGGGCCTTAGCTCTATTTCTATGGACGTATTGGGGGATGCTGGGGTGAGGCCTTGGGTACACTGTTTGACATTAGGATTGGTTAGTTGCAAGCCCAGTTTGCAAGCCCTCGCTAGCAGGGGCTTACGTGTTGGTATGGGTAGAGTATCAGGGGGAGTGTGATGCGGTGTGGTCCTAAGCACTTTAGCTCTATCTCTATTCCATGGTGGGTGCATGTGGGACGACAATAAACTTTATCTTTGGGCAGCTTCACACACTCGTGTATAGTGGTGAGGCGGCCACCGAACCTTTCTATAGCACGTTGCAAACTTATATACCAGACCACAGATATGAATTGAATGCATGCATATGTTTGTTGTATTGTTTTGTTTGCTCACTGAGCCATGATGTGTGCTTACCCTTTTCAAATTTGAATATTTTTAGTTAATGATGCAGGTACCACTGTAGAAGAATATATGAATGCTTCTGTATACGGGCACATGGCTGCAATGGAGGCTGAAGATATAGTGGAGATGCATGACTTCTCATGCGAGTGCAACTAATGCATTTTTGATTAGATTTCTATTTGAACTATTAAGGAAATGTAATTTGATATTTTATTTATTCATGTCTCGGTTGATACAACATAATTTGATATTTTATTTATGATTATCACAGTTAGATTCTCAGTTCATTTAATATTAAGACTTTCGCTATTGTGTATTTATTCTAATTATGGTTGTGGATGTGTATGGTTTAAATTAAAGGACACAGCCTATTAGAGATCCTGGTTGAACCATTGGTGTTATTATCGATTCATCACACCATTCTGAAAGGTACAGAATTGGGGTGTGACAACTTGGTATTAGAGCTCTCAGGCCCTGTCTCTTAAATCAGAATACTACCACAAAAGTTGTGAACTGAGATAGGATAAAATTTAAAAGTTGTAATAATAACACATTATAAGCACCTGTGTTGTTTGAGACAAAAATTGAAAGAGAATAATGCATCTATTAAATGAGAAACAAATTCATATACACTCGAAAGAAGAACAAACGTATGTATACATATCTAAAGCAGAGTACAGTCCACAATCCGGACAGTTACTCTGTAGTACAATAGAAAAATAAAAGAAAATACATTAGGAAGCTGGAGGTGATGGTGGAGGCAGTGCCTCGTGATCTCTGTCATAGTCCTCAGCATACACCCTAGTCAACCAGGCTATTTGAGTCTGGGTCATCTGAAGACTAGCTGTGAGATCAGCCACCCGCCGATCAGTCATGCGCTGAGCATCTAGAAGCTCTCCCACCCTCAGATCAGACATGCGTTGATCCTCTCTAATCTCACGTAGTATCCCCATCATGTCATCAGAAGGTGGGTGTGAAGGACCAGCTACATGTGAAGGACCAGCTCCCGTAGTATGTGTAGGTGATGGAGGAGGTATGGAGTCCACATCCATGTACAAACGATCATCATCCCCAGCATCACCCCCATGAACCCCTGCTCCAGTGGCTGCTGCTGCTGCCTCATCGTCAGCCATCTCCACCCGAGTACGAGGACGCACCAGAGCTTCCTCTCATCATCGCTGACCTGAGCATCCCGCATGCCCATCTTACAGATGGCCTCCCAATCCAGAGGTGATGAGAAGGATTTCTCCTGAATCCTCTCATCCACCAAATCAATACCCAGACGGGTAAGCAGTGTAGTGATCATGCGTCCATAAGGCAGGTTGCCAACCTGACCGGGCAGTGTGGCACTGATCATCGTCCGCATAATAATATAAGGGAGGTAGATTGGCTGCCTAGTGCAGATACAGTAGAGTAAGAACTGGGTCAACCGGGAGATCCTCTCATAGTGCCCACTCTGAGGTATCAGGTTGTGCTGAATGATCTTATAGTACACTCGAGGCTCTGGATGTAGGTAGATCGCTTTCATCTCCCAGTGATCCTCTCTGATAAGCTGACGGTCAATCTCAGCCCTCATCTTCAAGGAAAAGAACTGGGGCTCTTCGGGAGTACAAAACACCAAGGGACCGTCGTACGAAATGCCCAAGAGGTCCGCTAACTGTCGATAATCAAAGGAAACCTCGACTCCCTTGACGTAGCTCGTGATCCTGAGCTCTCTACCCCTCTCAGTATCATTGTAATCTCTCACCACCTGGAGATTACAATAAAACTGTCTCACCAAATCTGGATGGGTACAGGCATCGTAGGTGATCATGGGAAGCCAGCCCATGTCACCAAAAGCTCTCTCTACATCAAACAAGGCCAGGTTAGCTAAGTCCACACGACGACCTCCCTCTACCTTCTTACGAGCATAGCAGGCATACTGCGCCTCAGTCTCATTAGAACGGAAACAAATTGGGTCGTGAACCCTAGGTACTATGGTACGAGCCATGTTATCTACAAAAATAAAGAAAAATAGATAATGGCTTAGTAAAGATGAAAAACCCAAAATTTTTGACATTATAACGACATAAATTGGTCAAAAGCCTCACTTTTCACCCATACCCATGGGCAGGAGGACTTATATAGATTCTAAACTATCCTGTAAGACTCATATAGTTGAAAATTTTATCTAAGAAGATTGAATTTGAAGAAATTTTAAGAAATTCAAAAATCTTGACAAATTAAGGCAAAAAGGGGAAATTTCAAGTTTCTCGATAACCAACCGATGAAACTCAAATATTTTTGAGGGCTTTCATCTATTGAGTCACCAACAACAAAAGCCCCTAATAAAAATTGAATTTTTAAGGTTGGAAAAAGTTTAATTTGAAGAAAACGATATAAACGAGCAAAAACCTAGTTAAGAAACCCTAAAAACATGAAACCATAGAGAACATACCTGTAGAGAAGAAGTAGACGTCGAAAGGAGAAGCAAAAATCACCAATGGGTCGGAGTTGTCACTGTAGCAACTCAGAGGAACGAGCCGAGTCGGAAAGGAGGAGAAGGAATGAGAAATGCTTCCAAAAATTGGGATTAAAAACCTGAATTCAGTCCTAGGATCGGATATTTCGACCAAAACATTCGACCCTACCTCCGACCCCCTCATCGACCCTAGCCTCTTGGTCATCTGACATAAACTAGGGGTCGATCCTAGGGTCGGACACCCATCGACCCTACCATCGACCCTAGGCTCTCGGTAAGTAACAATGATTCTCAGGGTTGCATACCCTAGGATCAGACATCCATCGACCCTACCATCGACCCTACGATGGAAAATACAGTATTTTGACAGAATGATCTGAAAAAATTTGAAAATATCATTAACTAGTGGATTTAAATATGAGAATGAAGTATATGATGATTGCCTCATGTATACTATGACTTTCAGGCATTACCACCACCAGAACAGATAATGGCTGGACGTAGAGTGACCAGACAAAGTCGTAACTCTATTCCACCACCACCACCTGTGGAGGAAGACAGCCATATACATCCTGAAACATAGGAGAATCTGAACACGGCACCATCCATAGTTAATGGGCAGACAAATCCTACAAATCTGCCAGCTCCACCTATAGACCTGGTTACAGCCGTAATGAATTTGGCACAACAGCTGCAGCAAATACAACAGGTACAAGCTACTATGCAAGCTGTCATAGGCATGGCTTTTCCAGCTGCACAGACGACACCGATGCCAGCAGGACAGGCAAGCATAGTACCAGGGGGAAGTAACACAGTACCCCACGCACCTCAGACTCCCATCTTGCAGGCTCAAGTACAAAACCCTGAAGTAGCTCCAGGTGGATATCAATACCAACCACCTATGTATGGGGCTTATATTCCTCATCAACTAGACCACTCCAGACTGGTGGAGTGTTTTCTGAAGATGAAGCCCAAGGAGTATAGTGGTAAGCCAGCGGATCCGTTGTGGCCAGCACACTGGATTGATGAGATGGAGAGAAATTTCACGATGATGATAGTAAACGAAGAGGAGGAAGTGTCGTGTGCAACGTTCATGCTGAAAGGCGATGCACACCACTGGTGGAAGTCCACACGAACGTATCTGTTGACAAAGCACACCCAATTGACTTGGGATATATATAAGGAGGCATTCTTTGAGAAGTATTTTCCTAGGAGTTTCAGAGATTCTATGGAGAAGGAGTTCTTGAGTTTGTATCAGGGACAAATGACTGTCGATGCATATCAACAGCGTTATGAGGAGTTGTTCTTCTTTGCACCAGTCAGTATGCAAGCGGAAGATACGAAGACCCGAAGGTTCGTCATGGGACTTAGGGGAAGCATACGTGAACATGTTCTAGGACTTGAGAAGAAAATCTACAATGAAGCTGTACAAATTGCTCGAGTGATAGAGTCTAGCCAGAAAGAGAGCTACTTTGCTCAAAATAGGGGAATCAAAAGGCCAAATGGAAATTCTTACAACGGAGGGAACACCAAGGTATTCAAACCCTTCCGTACTCAAGGCTTCAATGCTGCAGCCAAGACCACTTCAGCAGCCCCACCGCAACCAAAGCAAAATGGTGAAGGAATAAGATGTTTTAACTGCAATCAAGTAGGGCATGTCTCAAGAGAGTGTACTAAGCCCAGAAAACAACTACAGAAAGGGATAGTTTACGCTATTTCATCCGAGGATGCTGTCGCATCGCCTGATGTGGTCACAGGTATGATCCGAACCTTTCATTTTATGTTACATTGTATGAACATGTAGACTAAATTAAAATAAATCACAAGTATCGTACCTATTAATGGCATTCCTGCCAGAGTGCTTTTTGATTCTGGAGCTACTCATTCTTTTATATCTGTGTCATTTGGAAAGAAGCTAAATCTACCCCTCAAATCTTTAGACTACAAACTGCTTGTACGATCGTCGATGGGAATTATGAAGTCCAAGGAAGGACCCAGTATAAATGCTGCCTTATGTTCCGCAGCAATAGACTCAGATTTGGAAGGAGAGTAACATATAATAGAAACTCGTGATGATCCAATTGAGCGAGAATTTATGGATGAACTTATGGAGCAATAGTTCGTCGGCTGCGCTTGTGGCATTAAAGATCATTAAAGATCATCTCTGAATTGATGGATGAAGTAAAAGTAGCAATTTTGTTAGATCTGTATATAAGAATGATGTAAGCAGATTTAGAAAAAGGAAAACCAAACCCTGACTTACTACGGATGCGAAAAAGGTCCTATGATACAGAGGATGATTATGTATACCTGAAGTAAAAAATTATAATCATAAGATATAAGATAATGTTAAAAGCCCATTCTATTCCGTATTGGATACATTCTAAAAGTATAATACATACCAAAACATGAAGAGATTATTTTGGTAGAAGGGAATGGAAGTAGTTGTGGCTAGATGCATGTTTCAGTGTCTGAATTATCAGTAAGTAAAGGCTGAAAGACAAAGACCTACGTGGCTTACCATAACCACTATCGGAGCCAGTCTAGAAGTGGAACTGCAGTACAATGAACTATGTCAATGATTTGCCACTGACTCCCAGATCGGTTGACATGGTTTGGGTGATTGTTGATCGCCTTATGAAGATAGCTCATTCCATTGCTATACGACCTCGATATGCTTTGGAGCGGCTAACTAAGCTATATGTGGATTGAATTTGCTACCAAGCTACTATATAGATGTCACCTACAAAGCATGGTACGGTAGAAATGTCAAATTCTTTTGTTTTGGAATGAAGTTGATGAATGAAGAGTTTTAAGACCTGAGCCTATTGAAGAAACCTATCGAGTGGCAGACAAGATCAAAGAAAAGGTCCAGGATAGCTCAAGTTGTCAGAAGAGACACCAAGACCTCGAGTTCGTCATAAGTGACAAAGTGTTCTTGAGGATATCACTTATGCATGGATTAAAAACAATTCAACGAGAAGGGAAAGTTGTATCCGATATATGTTTTGGACCTCATAAAATTTGGAGAGATGTAAAAAAGTTGTATATCAACTAGTGTTACCGCTGTCCATGTCTAGTGTGCATGACGTATTTCACGTGTCTCTATTAAAGAAGTACATTGGAGATCCATATCAAAGGTATTGACCACTGATCCACTGGATTAGATAGAAGATTTAACTATTGAAGTGGTACCAGCCTAGTTCACTAGTTGGAAGGTACAAACATCTCAAAAAACTGGGATAATTATTATATAAAGGTAACCTGGCGAAGACAAGACGTGGAGAAGAATGCATGGAAATAAGAAGATGTAATGCGGAAATAGAATTCCCACCTAAATTTAAATTTTGAGGACAAAATTTATTTTTAAAGATGGGGGAGTTGTAAGATCCGTACGTTCAAATTTTGAGGACAAAATTTCTTTTAAGGGTGGTAGGGTTGTAAGACCCGTATGCCATGAACCCGGTCTAACCTTACATTTCATGTCGTGACCAGTATACATATCATGGTCGAGCCAAATGGACCAAGTGCGTGAAGAAACCCAAAACCCAATATGAAATTTAACTAAAAAATAGTCAAAATGAGGATAGGGTCGCATACCTACACAGGTAGGGTCGACCCACCTCATCAGGAAGTCAGACCCCTGATTTTTAGACCTAGGGTTGGACAAGTGAGACCTTAGGGTCGACGGGATCTCCGACCCCCTCATCGACCCTAGGATCACCGACAGAAACCGTAAATAGGAAACTTTCCAAATTTCAAGGGGATTCTTTCCTAATCTCAATGGAACTTATTTTGGGAGGTTTTCCTCTATAAATAGGACATCCCTCAGTCCCTTTCACTCCTTTTGAAACCCTAATTGAAAGAGAAGAGAAGGAGAAGAGAAGGAGAATTGGAAAAGAAGACTAAAGAGAAGGAATTCAGAGAAACCTCTGAATCTCAGCAAACCTAAGGTATGGATATGCTTTCCATGAATTGTTTAAGACCCTAGAATAGTTCATGAAGAGGGTATGATCTAGGAGAAACCCAGATCATCCATCCATGGGAAGATTTTAATGAAATCCATGGAGGAAATCATGGTAGACAAAGTAAAACCTGGAGTTTTAAGCCATAGAACAAGCATAGAATGGACTGTGGAAGTAAGCCAAAGGACCCAAACTTGAAAGATTAGACTGTAGAATGAAAAGGTTGACTCAAACCATGTGCGGTCGCACGTAGGGTCGATTGGGAATCGACCCTACCAGACCACAGGATCGAACCCTAGCTTTCGAGAAGTCTAGGGAAGCTGCGGTCGCACCTAGGGTCAATGGAACATCCGATCCTAGCATCGACCCTATACCCTAGGGTCGCAGAAAACTGCTACCCTACCTGCGACCCGTCCTGCGACCCTAGTTTAACAGCAAGCCTAAAATTATCGGAATGAATTCTAATTAAAATCTATCGACTTGTTAGGTTTTCCTATTGATATAAAGGTAATTCTTAGAGCTTGAAAGAGGATTTACACTAAAGCAAATGTGAGGGAACAAGACCTAAACTAATTGGCTAATAATAAACTATTTTTATTTCTTGAGTCCAATGTCATGACTGATTCTATGTGTGTATGCTTGTAATGTGCATTCAACATGTCATCCAATATTTTTGCTATTAATGTTCATGCATATTTAATTCTATTTATTTATAACATGATGATGATGATGATGCTAGGAATAGGAATGTGAATGTATGTGTGTGGTTAGTGTGCTTGATGCGAGTGGAGCATCAGGGGGAGGACGTGGTATTGTGGTGTGTCCTGGTCACCAGACTCTAGCTCTATCTCTACTCAAGTCTTGTCCACTGACATCGTCGTATCGCCGTTACCTTAGCAGAACTATTATGTTGTAGGGTATCAGGGGAGGTGGTCTCGGACCGTGTAGTCTTCGACTCTGCCAGTGGGCCTTAGCTCTATCTCTATGGACGTATTGAGGGATGCTGGGGTGAGACCATAGGTACACTATTTGACATTAGGATTGGTTAGTTGCGAGCCCAGTTTGCAAGCCCTCACCAGCAAGGGCTTACGTGTTGGTATGGGTAGAGTATCAGGGGGAGTGTGATGCGGTGTGGTCCTAAGCACTTTAGCTCTATCTCTATTCCATGGTGGGTACATGTGGGACGACAATAAATGTTATCTTTGGGCGGCTTCACACACTCGTGTATAGAGGTGAGGCGGCCACCGAACCTTTCTATAGCACATTGCAAACTTATATACCAGACCACAGATATGAATTGAATGCATGCATATGTTTGTTGCATTGTTTTGTTTGCTCACTGAGCCGTAATGTGTGCTCACCCTTTTCAAATTCGAATATTTTTAGTTGATGATGCAGGTACCACTGTGGAAGAATATATGAATGCTTCTGTGTACGAGCACGTGGCTGCAATGGAGGCTGAAGATATAGTGGAGACGCATGACTCTTCATGCGAGTGCAACTCATGCGTTTTTTATTAGATTTCTATTTGAACTATTAAGGAAATGTAATTTGATATTTTATTTATTTATATCTTGATTGATACAACATAATTTGATATTTATTTATGATTATCACAGTTAGATTCTTAGTTCATTTAATATTAAGACTTCCGCTATTGTGTATTTATTCTGATTATGGTTGTGGATGTGTATGGTTTAAATTAAAGGACACAGCCTATTAGAGATCCTGGTTGAACCGTTGGTTTATTAGCGGTTCATCACACCGTTCTGAAAGGTGCGGAATTGGGGTGTGACAATAGGACAAAGAGTTTTGTAACATTCTGTGAAATCCAAACGAAGGTCATCTTTAATTTGGTTTCCCTGGCTGTCTTCCACTGTACCGTGTTTTGCTATCCTCGCCCATCTCTTAAAAATGTAGGCACCAGGTATAAATTTTTTATCTTTCACATTTTTAGAATTTTCAAAGCATGACAACATAGAATGCCAAAAGTGTCAAACTTTATGCAACTACAATCTATCGAAGTCCTAGATGGTTTATATAATACTTTAAACTCGGTTTCTCCATTCTTTATTCCAACTACATACTTACGTAAGTCATGACTCTCACATCTATGTTTTATGTAGCATGCACTAATATTTGAATGCACAGCATGGAATGTGTCAAATATTGTTGGAGTATAAATTTTAGCAGCCTGTTTCATGATGGAGTTATCGGGAAATAAGTTCCTCACCAATTTGTTTCTAACATCAAATTCAACATTTAAGTTATTTTCTCGCTTATCCTTAAGCATCCTCTCAAAGTGCTTAAAAAACTGTACCACATCCAATCTTGCACTCAAGTGATCATTCAAATCCTGATTAATACTTCCACTAAGTTGTGTACTTCTTATACCAGGGTGAGAGTCTTCTTCATGAAACACTTGGTCCATTTCTCTTGCACTTCATAAGTAAGATGTAACCATGAATCGTCACTGGTCTCCTACTTCGTTATCAACTATTCTCATGCTATTTCAAATTCTGATTCCTTTTCATACTCAAACATATAAGCAGTGAATTCTCTCAGAAATCGTTGGACCCATCTTTCATCAGGTGTCCTAAGTGTTTAATGCCATTTTACAAAAAAATCCATGAACACAACCCATGCCATGTGGATGTTAACACTTACGGTGTTACCTTTGCTATTGCAGTATCTTGATCAGTGAAAATTATTATGGGCATCTTATGATCATGAGCTTTAAGGAATACCTCAAACAACCAATTGAATGATTCGATTGTCTCATCATACAGTAATGCAGCCCCAAAAATTACACCTCCTCTGTGAGACCCGCACACCACAAACCCGGTCTAACCTTACGTTCTAGTGTCGTGACCGGTCTTCCCATCATAATCGGCTCAAGTGAACCAATTATATGAAGAAAACAGAAGATGAGGTAAGTCACAAGTCAAATTTAGTTGTTGTGGTTGACTGGTTAAGTTTGTATGGAAACAAACAGTCAAAAACTAAAAACCAATGAATTTTGGACCTATGGTGGCATGTTTAGGGGCTACGGTTGCACCTATGGCCGACCGTAGTGAGACCATGGACCTTGGTCGCATGTCTTGGTGGTATGGTCGACGGTTTATGCGACCGTATGAACAACCGTAGGAACCCAGAACCGACTCCGTGTTTAGGAAACTTTCCTAATTTGAGGAGGACTCTTTCTTAATTGAAAGAGGACTCTATATGGAGGTTTTTCCTCTATATAAGGGACGTTCCTTAGCCTCTCTCACTCTTTTAGAGCCCAAATTGAAACTCTAAACCTAAGAGAGAAAGAGAGAGAGAGGAAGAGAAGGAGAAGGAGAAGGAGATTTGAAGAAGAAGGCTGAGAGGAAGATTTGTAGAGAAGAGTTCTATCTTTCTACAACAAGCTTAAGGTATGGATTTGACTCTGTAGGATAGATCAGATAGGATAGGTTCTTTTCCATCAAATTGATGTGTTGAATCTAATGTAACAATTTTGGTTATGAAATTTCTAAGCAAAACCATAGAGAATAGATTAGGGTTAATGGATGAGGGATAAACTAAGAATATTGGCTTTAGAATGATCATTAGGGAAGACCCCATTAATGATCCAAGAGAAGGAACTCATGTGAGAAGTAAAAATCAACCAAACTACATATGGTCACAGCTATGGTCGACCATAGGATGAGAAAGTATCGACCACAGCCATTCAGGAAGAATTCAGGAAACATACAGTATTTTCTAAGATTGATCTTCGGTCAAGATATCATCAGCTGAAGAATTTGGACAACGATATTCCGAAGATAGTTTTTAAATTCGGGACTGGGCATTATGAGTTCCCGATTATGTCGTTTGGATTAACCAATGCCCTTACATCTTTTATGGAGCTGATGAACTGGGTGTTTCATGAGATGTTAGACACGTCGATCATAGTTTTCATAGATGATATTTTGGTTTATTCTAAGAATGAAGCAACTCATACAACGGATCTTAGAGAAACCTTACAATGGCTAAAAAAGGAGAAGCTTAATTCAAGAAGTGTGAGTTCTGGTTAAACCAGGTGCAGTTCTTAGGTCACGGAATGACATCAGAAGGGATTATAGTGGACCCCAGTAAGATAGAAGAAATCATAGGGTGAGAAGCACCTACAAACATTTCAGAGATCAAATGTTTCTTGGGTTTAGCTAGTTATTATAAATGATTCATAGAGGACTACTCTAGGATCGAAATACCTCTTACCAAGCTAACCAGGAAGGGAGAGGAGTTTATTTGGACTGACAAGTATGAAGAATGTTTCTAGACTCTAAAGCAAGGCTGATATCGGCTCCCATCTTGACCATTTCCGTACCAGGGGAACCTTTTACCCTACACACCGATGCTTCCGGATTGGGTCTAGGATAAGTACTGATATAGGAAGAACAAGCGATTGCATATGCTTCAAGACAATTGAAAGAGCATGAAAAGAATTACCTTACTCATGACTTGGAGTTAGCAGTGGTGATTCATGTAATTGAGACTTGGAGACATTATCTATACGGAAAAGAATTTCAGATCAAATCGGATTACAAGAGTTTTACTTAGCTCTTTACCTAGAAAGAGTTGAATATGAGGCTATGGAGATGGTTGGAACTCCTAAAGGACTAAGGCTGTGGTATTCAGTGTCATCCAGGCAAGGCTAATGTGGTAGCTGAAGCTTCGACCAAAAAGGAGAATAATGAAGCCAAAAGGAGGACCTAGTACAAACGCTGTCTTGTGTTCCACAACAACATAAGATTTGGAAGAAAAACAGCATATAAGAGAAACTCATGATGATCCAATTGAACGAGAACTTATGGAGAAATAATTCTTCGGCTGCACTTGTGGCATTAAAGATCATCTCTGAATTGATGGATGAAGTAAAAGTAGCAATTTTGTTAGATCTGTATATAAGAACGGTGCAAGAAGATTTAGAGAAAGAAAAACCTAACCCTGACTTACTTCGGATGCGAAAAAGGTCCTGAGATACAAAGGATGATTATGCCTACCTGAAAGTGAAAAACACTGATCATAGATACAAGATAATGCTAAAAGCCCATTCTATTCCGTATTGAGTACATCCTAGAAGTACAAAAATGTAAGAAAACCTGAAGAGATTGTACAGGTAAAGAGGAATGATAACAGATGTGGCTTAGTGTGTGTTTCAGTGTCTGAATTACCGATAAGAGAAGGCTGAAAGACAAAGACCAGCAGGTTTACTACAACCACTATTGGAGCTAGTCTGGAAGTAAAACTGCATAATATTGGACTATGTCACCGGTTTACCACTAATGAAAGATCAGAAGGGAAAGTTGTAAGACCCGTATCGAACTAACCGGTCTTACCACCTTGTATCAGGTCTTCCTATTATGGTCGGACCAAGTGGACCAAGTGCATGAAGAACCCACAAGACCAGGTATGAAATTGAACCAAAAAAAGTTAATTATGAGCGTGTGGTCGCATACCTAAACAGGTGTGATCGACCACACCTCAAAATAATGCAGCCACAGGAATTTATGTCGTGTAGTCTCATGTTTCAGAGGGTGTGGTTGACGGGTTCTGCGACCCTACCTCCGACCACATGGATTCCAGACAGAACCGAGTTAAGGAAACCTTCTTAATCCGAAGGGGGTTCTTTCCTAAACTCAGCAGGGCATATTATGGAGGGTTTTCCTCTATAAATAGGACGTCTTTTAGCCTCTTTCATCCTTTTAGAACTCAAACTAAAAGTGAGAAAGAGAAGAGAAGGAAGAGAAGGAGAATTGAAGAGGAAGACTAAGAAGGGGAAATTCAGAGAAGACCTCTGAATCTTCAACAAGTTTAAGGTATAGAACATTCCCCATGTCAATTGAGAGCCTAGAATAGTTCATGAAAGAGATAGGATTTGAGTAAGAACCTAATCATCAATCCATGGACAAATTCCAAAAGAATCCACAGAAGGAATTTATGTGGATGTGGATTCTGTATAAAACACTAGTTCTGAGCCATAGAAAAATCATAAGAAGGACCATGATGATAAGCCAAGGAATCCAAACATAAAGGAATGGAGTTGAGAGTGAAAAGTCGACCATCACACGTGTGGTCGCATGATGTGCGACCACATGAGACACACATATTCGACCACACACCCTCGGGAAGTTTCCAGGGAGGGTGTGGTCGCATGTGTGGTCGCAGGATATGCGACCACACCTTGCGACCACAAGCCCTGTGGTCGTAGAAACCGAGACCACAGGTGCTGCCACACCTGGTCTAAATTCATGAGAATTAATTCTAATTTAAAATCTATAAATTTATTAGGTTTTAAGTGGTTTTAAAGTGATTTATTTTTATTTATTGAGTCCAATGCCATGAATGATTCTATGTTTGTATGCGTGTATTGTGTATTTCACATGTCATCCAATATTCCTATTATTACTGTTCATGCATATTTAATTCAGTTTATTTATAACATGATGATGATGATGATGCTAGGAATAAGCATGTGAATGTATGTTTGTGGTTAGTGTGCTTGATGCGAGTGGAGCATCAGGGGGAGGATGTACACTGTAGTTCATACTGGTCACCAGACTCTAGCTCTATCTCTACTCAAGTCTCGTCCACTGACATCATCGTATCGCCATTACCTTAGCAGAACTATTACGTCGTAGGGCATCAGGGGAGGGGGTCTCGAACCGTGTAGTCTCTGACTCTATCGGGGGCCTTAGCTCTATCTCTGTGGACGTATTGAGGGATGCTGGGGTGAGGCCTTGGATACATTGTTTGACATTAGGATTGGTTAGTTGGTTAGTTGCGAGCCCAGTTTGCAAGCCCTCGCCAATAGGGGCTTACTTGTTGGTATGGGTAGGGCATCAGGGGATGTGTTATGCGGTGTTTGATTCAGGCGCTTTAGCTCTATCTCTATTCCATGATGGGTGCATGTGGGACGACAATGGTGTTTGATCCATTGGGCGGCTTCACATACTCGTGTATAGAGGTGCAGCGGCCACCTATCCTTTCTATTGCACATTGCAAACTTATGAATCAGACCAAAGATATGAATTGAATGCATGCATATGTTTGTTGCATTGTTTTATTTGCTCACTGAGCCATGATGTGTGCTCACCCTTTCAACGTCGAATATTTTTAGTTGATGATGTAGGTCCTACAATAGAAGATTATATGAATGCTCCAATGTATGGGCATGTTGCGGCGATGGATGCAGAAGCTATGATGGAGTCGCATGAATCGTCGTATGAGTGCAACTCATGTGTGTTTGATTAGATTTATTTGTCGGATTATTCAGAACATGTAATTGATTAATTTATTTTATTTTATTTTATGTCTTCAGTTATTTGAGATATTTGGATACTTTATTTATGATATCACTGTTAGATACTCAGTTCATTAATATTAAAGACTTCCACTATTGTTTATTTACTCTGATTATGGTTGTGGATGTATATGGTTTAAGCAAACAGGACACAACCTATTCAAGATCCTGGTTGAACCGTTGGATCATAGACGGTTCATCACACCATTCTGGTTGGTGCAGAATTGGGGTGTGACAACTTGGTATCAGAGCTCTCGAGCCCTGTCTATTAAACCGGTATACTTCTACTAAAGTTCGTGAACTGAGTTAGGATAAAATTTTAAGGCTTTAATAAGAACACACTATAAGCACTTGTGTTGTATAAGACAAAAATTAAGAAAAAGAATAATGCACTATTAAGATAAGAAACAAGTTTCATATATACATCGAATAAAAATAACATATATATATATATATCCAAATCAGAGTACGATCCATAATCCGGATAGTTACTCTGTAGTACAAGCAAAAAGAAATGCATCATGGAGCTGGGGGTCCTGGAGGAGGAGGTGCCTCACAATCTCGATCATAATCCTTGACATATACCATCGTAGGCCAGGCTACTTGAGTCTGGGTCACCTGGAAACTAGCTGCTAGATCTGTCACCCGCTGATCAGTAGCATGCTGGGCCTCCCGAATCTCACACAGCAGTCCCATCACATCATCTGGTGGTGGGTCCAAAGGACCAGTTGAGTAGGAAGGACCCGAGAAGGGCCAGCTCCAGTGGAATGCAGTGGTGATGGAGGAGGTATAGCGTCCACATCCATGTAGATACAATCATCATCCTCAACATCATCCCCATGGACCTCTGCTGTTGTCGCCTCCGCGTTTGCCATCTCTACCTGAGTACAGGGACGCACCATAGTGTTCCTCTCCTAGTCATTGACCTGCGCATCACGCATCCCCATCTTACAGATGGCCTCCCAGTCAAGGTCAGTCGAGAAGGTGTCCTCATGAATCCTCTCATCAACTGAATTGACATGCAGGCGAGTGAGCAGGGTAGTGATCAAACGCCCATAGGGCAGGTTGCCCATCTGACCAGGCATCGTAGCATGGTGCATCATCCTGATGATAATGTATGGAAGGCAGACGGGTTGCCTAGTGCAAATGCAATATAGGAGATACTAGGTCAACTGGAAAATCTTCTCATAGTGCCCACTCTGAGGAATCAGGTTGTGCTGAATAATCTTGCAGTACACCCGAGGTTCCGGTCGAAGGTTGATTGCCTTCATCTCCCGGCGATCATCCCTAAGAAGCTGGCGGTCAATCTCTGCACGCATCATCACAGATAGAAACTGGGCTTCCTTAGGTGCACAGTATACTAATGGGCCATCGTTTGATATACCCAGGAGATCAGCCAACTCCTGACAGTTAAAGGAGATCTCTACCCCTTTAACATAACTAGTGATCCTGAGCTCTCTACCCCTGTCTATATCATTTGGGTCACCCTCTACTTGAAGATTGCAATAAAACTACTTCACCAGTTCAGGACAGGTGCAATCCTCATACAAGATCACAGAGAGCCAACCCATATCACCAAAGGCACCCTCCACATTAAACAAGGCTAAATTAGTCAGGTTTACACAACGACCCCCTTCCACCTTATGCTCATAACGAGCATACTAAGTCTCTGCTTCATTAGACTGGAAGTGAAGAGGATCATGAACTCTGGGGATATTGGTACGAGCCATGTTATCTGCAAAGACACAGACCAACAAGCAAGATATTAGATATAGAGAAAAACTCAAAATTTTGGCATTATAACGGCATGATTTGGCCAAAAGCCTCACTTTTCACCCAAACTGTTGAGAAGGAGGACTTACATAGGTTCCAAACCATCCTGCAAGGCTCATACAGTTGGAAATTTAAACTAGGAAGATCGAATTTGAAAATTTTTTGATAATTTGGAAAAATCCTGAAAATTAGGTCAAAAATGAAAAATTTCAAGTTTCTCAAAAACTAACCGATGAAACTCAAATTTTCTTGAGGGCTTTCATCCATTGGGTGGCCAATAGCAAAAGCCCCCAATAAAAATCAAATTTTTACGGTTAAAAAAATTTTAATTTGAAGAAAACGCTATAAATAGAGAAAAACCCAGTTTTGAAAGTTTAAAAAAATGAGGACCAGTAGAGAACATACCTGAAAGAACGAAGCGGAGGTTGTGAATGGAAGAAAGAATCACCAAACACGAGTGGTTGACACTATAGCAACTCAGTGGAAGCGAGTTGAGTTGAAAGCAAAAGAGTTAGTGGGAAATGACTCCAAAAATCAGGTTTAAAAACCAGATTTGGGGTCGTGTGGTCGCAACATTTCGACCAAATATGCAACCACAAGATCGACCACATGAATGACCAAAGGCTCTCGGTGAGCTGACAGGGTTTTGTGAGGTCGCATACCTTGTGGTCGCATATATTGCGACCCCACCATCGACCCCACGATGGAAAATACTGTATTTTAAGTGAATGACTTGGATATTTGAAATTTGACAATGATTAATTGGATTTTGACATGGGAATGACGTATATTATGATTGCCTCACATGGTCTATGATTTTTCAGACACTACCACCACCAAAAACAGAAAATGGCTGGTCGAAGAGTAACCAGGCGATGACGTAACTAAATTCCACCACCACCAATTGTGGAGGAAGATAGCCATGAAAATCTTGAAGGACAAGAGAATCAGAATGTGGTACCACCAGGAGCCAATGACCAGGCTAATCCTACAAACTTGCCAGCCCCACCTACAGATTTGGCTACAATGGTAATGAACCTAGCACAACAGCTGCAACAAATACAGCAAGTGCAAGCTAATATGCAAGCTACTATGGGAATGGCTTTCCCAGCTGCACATACTACACCTATACCAGTGAGACAAGTTAGCACCGTACCAGGGGGTAGCAACACTATACCTCAAGCACCTCAAACGCCAGTTGTACAAGCTCCAGTACAAAACCCTGAAGTAGGCCAAGGCAGTTACCAGTATCAACCACCTATATATGGGGCCTATGCTCAGTATCAGTTGGACCATTCTTGACTGATTGAGTGTTTTTTGAAAATGAAGCCTAAGGAATATAATGGCAAGCCAATGGATCCTTTGTGGCCAGCTCACTGGATCGACGAGATGGAGAGGAATTTCATGATGATGACTGTTAATGAAGAGGAAAAAGTACTGTGTGCCACATTTATGCTGAAGGACGATGCACACCACTGGTGGAAGTCTACTCGGAGTTATCTATTAACGAAGCACGTCCAATTGACCTGGGCTATCTATAAAGAGGCATTCTTCGAGAAATATTTTTCCAGAAGTTTCAGAGACACTATGGAAAGAGAGTTCCTGAGTTTGTATCAGGGATAGATGACTGTGGATGCATATGAACAGCGTTATGAAGAATTGTTTTTCTTTGCTCCCTCTAGCATGCAGGAGGAAAATACTAAAACCCGAAGGTTCGTCATGGGACTTAGGGGAAGCATTTGGGAGCATGTTTTGGGGCTAGAAAAGAAAGTTTATAATGAAGCCATATAGATTGCTCGGGTACTAGAATCGAGCTAGAGGGAGAGCTACTTTACTCAGAATAGAGGTATCAAAAGGCCAAATGAAAATTCATATAACGGAGGGAACACAAAGACATTTAAACCCTTTCGTATTTAAGGCTTTAATGCTGCAGCCAAGACTACTCCAACAGTCCAACCTCAACAGAAGCAAAATAGTGAAGGAGTAAAATGCTATAACTGTAATCAAATGGGACATTATTCAAGGGAGTGTCCTAAGCCCAGGAAGCAGCTACAACAAGGAAAGGTTTATACAGTTACATCTGAGGATGCTGTTGCATCGCCTGATGTGGTCACAGGTATCGTACCTATTAATGGCATACCCGCCAGAGTACTCTTTGATTCTGAAGCTACTCATTCTTTTATATCTGTGTCATTTAGAAAGAAGCTAAATCTACCCCTCAGATCTTTAGACTACAAATTGCTTGTACGATCGCCTATGGGATTAGAAGTGGAACTAGAAAAAGGTTATGGACCATGTCCAGTTCTTATCGACGAGAATATTTTGGATGCAACCTTAATTCAACTTGAGATGACATACTTTAACGTTATCTTGGGAATGGATTGGTTAGTCGGCATTCTGCAAACCTATTATGTGCAGAAAAGAAACTGACATTTAAAGACAAGGAAGGAGCAGAGTTTAGTTTTGTGGGAACCAAACTTTCCCGTAGACGAAAACTCATCCTCTCTGCATTAAAGGCTAGAAAATGCCTCGAGAAAGGAGGAGTTGGGTACCTAGTATCCGTGGTTAATCTCACCATGGAAGTACCACGAATGGAAGATATTGATGTTGTGCATGACTTTTCAGATGTATTTCCTAAGAAACTACCAGGACTACCACCCGACCGAGCGACAGAGTTCGTTATAGATCTTATACCCGGAGCCGCACCAGTATCTAAAGCACCCTATCGAATGGCTCCTACTGAACTGAAGGAACTAAAGGTACAGTTACAAGAATTACTAGAAAAAGGTTATGTCAGACCTAGCATATCACCATGGGGAGCGCCAGTATTGTTTGTGAAGAAGAAGGACGGTAGTGTTCGACTGTGTATAGACTATCGAGAATTGAATAAGCTTACAATCAAGAATCGATACCCGTTGCCTCAGATCGACGACTTATTCGATCAGTTGCAAGGTGCCAAGGTATTCTCCAAGATTGATCTTCGGTCAGGATACCATCAGTTGAAGATTAAGGAAGGTGATATTCCAAAGACAACATTCAGAACAAGATATGGACATTATAAATTTTTAGTCATGTCTTTTGGATTGATTAACGCACCTGCAACTTTTATGGAACTCATGAATCAGATATTCCATGATATGTTGGATATATTAGTCATTGTGTTTATTGACGATATATTGGTCTACTCCAAGGACAAGGAAACTCATGTCATGAATCTAAGAGTCACTCTGCAGCGACTATGAAAAGAGAAGCTTTACACCAAATTTATAAAGTGTGAGTTTTGGGTAAATGAGGTCTCTTTCTTAGGCCATGTTGTATCTACTGAAGGAATTAAAGTGGATCCTAGCAAGATTGAAGCTATTGTGAAGTGGAAAAAACCTAAGAGTGTTGCATAAATCAGAAGTTTCCTAGATCTAGCTGGGTATTATCGACGATTCATGGAAGATTACTCTAGAATTGTCGTACCTCTCACCAGTTTGACTAAGAAAGGAGAAAAGTTTATTTGGACCGACAAATGTGAAGAAGGTTTTCAAACATTGAAAGCTAGATTGATATCTGCTCCCATCTTGAATATTCCTATTCCAGGACAACCATTTACCTTGTACACTGATGTGTCTGGGTTGGGTTTAGGATGTGTGCTTATGCAAGGAGAACAAGTAGTTGCGTATGCCTCAAGACAACTGAAAACACATGAGAAGAACTATCCCACTCATGACTTGGAATTAGCAGTGGTAGTACATGCTGTCAAGATATGGAGACATTATTTGTATGGAGAGAAATTTCAGATTAAATCAGATCATAAGAGTCTCACTTATCTTTTTAATCAGAAGGAGTTGAACATGAGACAAAGAAGATGGCTAGAACTATTAAAGGACTATGATTGCGATATCCAGTGTCATCCAGGGAAGGCTAATGTAGTTGCTGATGCGCTAAGCAAAAAAGCAATGATAAAATCCCAAGAAGAGGTTAACACAACTATGGCAATGTATGTTACAGGAAAAGTATTCAATCATGGTAACGAGCAATTCATGATAGATGCAAAAGGTAGATCAACCAACCAAGGGTTTATTCATTGGTTTTCAATTATGTTCACAACATTGAAGATTATACCTGATATATTAGATGAAGTGAAGGCCGCTATTAAATCAGACCCTTATCTGAGAACGGTGTAAAAAGATATCGACAAAGGTAGGACTATTCCTGAGTTCACCTTGGACGTTGAAAAGGTACTAAAATATAAAGGAAGAGTATGTGTTCCTGAAAATGAAGACTTGGATATTAGACACAGACTAATGAAGGAAGCTCACACCACCGCTTATTCGGTACATCCAGGAAGTACGAAGATGTATCGTGAATTGAAGAAATTATATTGGTGGAGAGGAATGAAAGTGGATGTAGCTAAATTTGTGTCTCAATGCCAAAATTGTCAGAGGGTAAAGGCTGAAAGGCAAAGACCTGTAGGATTGTTGCAACCACTGCCAGAACCAGCTTAGAAATGGGACTGCATCACTATGGACTTCGTCACTGGGTTACCATTGACTCCCCGAGTAGTTGATGCGGTCTGGGTGATTGTAGATCGTCTGAATAAGACAGCTCGCTTCATAGCTATACGACCTCAATATACCCTAGAGAGGTTAGCTAAGCTATATGTGGATAATATTGTCAGATTACATGGTGTACCTGAAAGTATTATGTCCGATAGAGACCCACGCTTTACTTCAAAGTTTTGGGAAGGATTACAGAAGGCTATGGGTACAATATTGAAGTTTAGTACTGCATTCCATCCTCAGACAGACGGACAGTCGGAGCGTACCATTCAGATTTTAGAAGACATGCTTCGAGCTTGTGTTATTGATTTCAAAGGATCATGGGATGAGAAACTACCATTGATCGAGTTCACCTATAACAACAACTATCAGGCTACTATACAGATGTCACCCTATGAAGCACTGTATGGTAAGAAGTGTCGAATTCCTTTGTTTTGGAATGAAGTTGATGAATGGAGTATCGTTGGAACAGAATTTGTTGAAGAGACTTGTCGAGTAGTCAATATTATCAAGGAAAGAGTTAGAATAGCTCAGAATCGTCAGAAACAATATGCAGATACTCGACGTCGAGACCTTGAATTCATTGTAGGTGATAAGGTATTTTTGAAAGTATCACCTATGCGAGGCTTAAAACGATTCGGAAAAAAAGGGAAGCTAAGTCCAAGATATGTCGGGCCATATGAGATTCTCGCTAAACATGGAAAAGTGGTGTATCAGTTAGCACTACCTCCATCTATGTCAAGTGTGCATGATGTATTTCATATCTCATTATTGAAGAAGTACGTCAGAGATCCAACACACGTTATAACAGCGGATTTACCGAGTCTAACTGATGATTTAACATTCGAAGTAGCACCAATTGGAAATACCAGTCGAAAGATTCAACATCTACGCAATCGTGACATTTATTATGTTAAGGTTATTTAGAGGAGCCAAGATATAGAAGATATCACATGGGAAGAAGAGAACGCTATGTGAAAGCAATATCCTCACCTTTTCGACTCGGAAGGTATGTGCAAATTTTGAGGAGAAATTTTTAATAAGAGGGGGGGCGTTGTAAGACCCGTATCGAACTAACCGGTCTTACCACCTTGTATTAGGTCTTCCTATCATGGTCGGGCTAAGTGGACCAAGTATATGAAGAACCCACAAGACCAGGTATGAAATTTAACCCAAAAATAGTCAATTATGAGCGTGTGGTCGCATACCTAAACAGGTGTGATCGACCATACCTCAAAATAATGCAGCCACAGGAATTTAGGTTGTGTGGTTGCATGTTTCAGAGGGTGTGGTCGATGGGTTCTACGACCCCACCTCCGATTACATGGATTCCAGACAGAACCGAGTTAAGAAAACCTTCCTAATCCGAAGGGGGTTCTTTCCTAAACTCAGTAGGGTTTATTATGGAGGATTTTCCTCTATAAATAGGACATCCCTTAGCCTCTTTCATCCTTTTAGAACTCAAACTGAAAGTGAGAAAGAGAAGAGAAGGAAGAGAAGGAGAATTGAAGAGGAAGACTAAGAAGGGGAAATTCATAGAAGACCTCTGAATCCTCAACAAGTTTAAGGTATGGAATATTCCCCATGTCAATTGAGAGCCTAGAATAGTTCATGAAAGAGATAGGATTTAAGTGAGAACCCAATCATCAATCCATGGACAAATTCCAAGAGAATCAATGGAAGGAATTTATGTGGATGTGGATTCTGTATAAAATACTAGATCTGAGCTGTGGAACAATCATAGGAAGGACCATGATGATAAGCCAAGGAATCCAAACATAAAGGAATGGAGTTGAGAGTGAAAGTCGACCATCACACGTGTGGTCGCATGATGTACGACCATACGAGACACACATATTCGACCACACACCCTCGGGAAGTTTCCAGGGAGGGTGTGGTCGCAGGATATGCGACCACACTTTGTGACCACACGCCCTGTAGTCACAGAAACTGAGACCACAGGTGCTGCCACACCTGCGACCCCTCAGTTTCTGTTAGTCTAAATTCATGGGAATTAATTCTAATTTTAAATCTATAAATTTGTTAGGTTTTCAAGTGGTTTTAAAGTGATTTACAAAGCTTGAACGAAGATTTACTTTCAACCAAAGGTGAGGGAACAAGACCTAAATTAATTGACTAATAATAAACTATTTTTATTTATTGAGTCCAATGCCATAAATGATTCTATGCTTGTATGCGTGTATTGTGCATTTCACATGTCATCCAATATTCCTGTTATTATTATTCATGCATATTTAATTTAGTTTATTTATAACATGATGATGGTGATGATGCTAGGAATAGGCATGTAAATGTATGTGTGTGGTTAGTGTGCTTGATGCGAGTGGAGCATCAGGGGGAGGAAGTGACACTGTGGTTCATCCTGGTCACCATACTCTAGCTCTATCTCTACTCAAGTCTCGTCCACTGACATCATCGTATCGCCATTACCTTAGCAGAATTATTATGTCGTAGGGCATCAGGGGAGGTGGGCTCGGACCGTGTAGTATCTGACTCTGTCGGGGGGCCTTAGCTTTATCTCTATGGACGTATTGAGGGATGCTAGGGTGAGGCCTTGGATACATTGTTTGACATTAGGATTGGTTATTTGCGAGCCCAGTTTGCAAGTCCTCGCCAATAGGGGCTTACGTGTTGGTATGGGTAAGGCATCAGGGGAAGTGTTATGCGGTGTTTGATCTGGGCACTTTAGCTCTATATCTATTCCATGATAGGTGCATGTGGGATGACAATGATGTTTGATTTATTGGGCAGCTCCACACACTCGTGTATTGAGGTGCGGCAGTCACCTATCCTTTCTATTGCACATTGCAAACTTATGAACCAGACCAAAGATATGAATTGAATGCATGCATATGTTTGTTGCATTGTTTTGTTTTCTTACTGAGCCATGATGTGTGCTCACCTTTTCGATGTCAAATATTTTTAGTTGATGATGCAGGTCCTACAGTAGAAGATTATATGAATGCTCTAATGTACGGGCATGTTGCGGCGATGGATGCAGAAGCTATGATGGAGTCGCATGAATTGTCGTGCGAGTGCAACTCATGTGTCTTTGATTAGATTTATTTGTCAGATTATTCAGAACATGTAATTTATTAATTTATTTTATGCCTTCAGTTATTTGAGATAATTGGATACTTTATTTATGATATCACGGTTAGATACTCAGTTCATTAATATTAAAGACTTCCGCTATTGTTTATTTACTCTGATTATGGTTGTAGATGTGTATGGTTTAAGCAAAAGGACACAGCCTATTCGAGATCTTAGTTGAACCGTTGGATCATAGACGGTTCATCACACCATTCTGGTTGGTGCAAAATTGGGGTGTGACAAAAGTTGTATCCCATATATATATCTTGGACGTTATAAAATTTTGTAGAGCCGTGGAAAAGTAGTATATTAACTCACATTATCACCATCCAAGTCTAGTGTGCACAACGTATTTCGCGTATCTCTATTAAAGAAGTACGTTGGAGATCCATATCATGTATTGACTGCGGATCCACTGGATTAGATAGAAGATTTAACTATTGAAGTGGTACCAGTTTAGTTCACTGGTTGGAAGGTACTACATCTCTAAAGCTGGGATAATTATTATATGAAGATGACCTGGCAAAGCCAAAATGTAGAAGAAATTACATGGAAAGAAGAGAACGCTATGCGGAAGCAATATCCTCACCTATTCGACTCTAAAGGTACATCTAAATTTTGAGGATGAAATTTCTATTGAGGGTGGGGGAGTTGTGAGATCCATGTATGTAAATTTCGAGGATGAAATTTATTTTAAGGGTGGTGGAGTTGTAAGGCCCTTACTCCATGAACCCGATCTAACCTTACATTCTCGTGTCGTGATCGGTCTTCCCATCATCATCGGCTCAAGTGAACCAATTATATGAAGAAACCACAAGATGAGGTAAGTCACAAGTCAAATTTAGTTGTTGTGGTTGACTGGTTAAGTTTGTATGGTAGCAAACAGTCTAAAACTAAAAACTAGTGAATTTTAGACCTATGGTGGCATGTTTGGGGGCTACGGTTGCACCTATGGTCGATCGTAGTGAGAGCATGTGACCTATGGTCGCATATCTTGGTGTTACAATCGACGGTTTATGCTACCGTATGATCGACCGTAGGAACCCAGAACCGACTCCGTGTTTAGGAAACTTTTCTAATTTGAGGAGGACTCTTTCCTAATTGAAAGAGGACTCTATATGGAGGTTTTCCCTCTATATAAGGGACGTTCCTTAGCCTCTCTCACTCTTTTAGAACCTAAATTGAAACTCTAAACCTAAGAGAGAAAGAGAGAGAGGAAGAGAAGGAGAAGGAGATTTGAAGAAGAAGGTTTGCAGAGAAGAGTTCTATCTTTCTACAACTAGCTTAAGGTAAGCACCCCATTTTTGCTACCCTCAGCATAAGTGAACCCATATGGCAGGTTTTCAGCCTTTAACCCAAAGGTTTATGATTCTCTAATGAACCCCACAGCAGGGTCATAGGTTATTACCTACTTGGATGTACAGGTCGTGAAATTATCTTCGAAATGAGACTAGAATCATCAAATTCTGACATCAAACAAGGAAGATATCACAGTTTGAAAGTGCAAGGGCATTTACGTAATTATCGAATGATGCATGCATTATCATTTAAACTTCAAGTCATCATATCTTGGTCATCTGATGTCGGAATCAGATGATTCAAAGGCCAATATTCCTTATTTTCAGTCCTCTTCAAAGTGGACGTGGAAAATCCCAGGTAGAAGACACCGATGGGCCCCATGCAAGCTTTCATGCAAAATTATCGATGGAACTTCAAAGCTTCATATCTTTGCCGTTCTACGTCGGATTCAGATGATTCTAAGGCCATTATTCTTCATTTGTAATGTTCTACAAAGTGGACGTAAAAAATCTCATGTAGAAGTCTCTGAAAGGTCCCATGCAAAATTACACATGAAAATGATTATTTAATCTTTGAAAATTCATATTTTGGTCACCCCATATCTAAGTCAGGTGATTTCAGTTTCATTATGTTCCATTTTTAGTACTCTACAAAGTGGACGTAAAGGATTTTCGATAGAGGTCTCTAAAGGATCCCATGCAGAATGGTTAGCCAAATTATCAATAATTGGCCTGCTTAAACTTCAAAAATTCATAAGTTGACCATTTTATTTCCAAATGAGGTAATTCAAGTTTCAATATTTCTCATTTTTAATGTTCTACAAAGTGAAAGTAGAAAATTTGGAATTGATGCTATCGAAAAATTTCATATGGAAGGGTGACAGAAATGGACTATGAAATGTCAACCTTGGTCCAAACCAGCTTAATCCAGCTTAGTCTAACTTAGCCCGGCCCAGCTCAGACCAATCCAAACCAAGTTATGTCAGTCCATATGCATGTATTTCTTTTATATGTGTATAATATATACTATATTATTGTATAATATATAATAAATGGCCATAATCAGGAAACCAATTTCATATGAACTTTTTAGACATGACAGTCTTCTAAAAAATGGCACTAGTTTCATATTTTTTTAATTTTCTATTGAATTGATATCAATTTTTAAGTGCATAGTGCTCTGATTTTGAATCTATCATGATGTACTGATTTGCATGATTGAAAAGAATCATTTTTCACAAAGAAAATATACTGTTTTAACTTATTTTTTTGAATGAGATTTTAGATCAGATAGTTATCTACATAGATATATGTCTCGATTTAATTTTCATTAACTATAGGATATTATTTCGAATTTATGGTGCTATTAGTAAAAAATTTGGAATAGATTTGACTAGTGCACATGTCTGATCTTAGGGCATATCTTTGACCTATATTTGCTCTCTGTTTGGATTCAACTCCTTCATATGAAATATAATATATTAAGTCATTTTTCTAGGAAAAAAAAATTTGAGCTTGATTTGAGTTACAGAAGACCTACTTATGGTCATTCTTGTGTAATGTGACTGAATCTAAATGCAGTTCATAGCTTTGTCCATTATCTGAAACCTTGTGTCACAATTTTGACAATTTTGAGTCATTAATCTTTTCAAATGTCTTCAAAAAAATTATAATTTTTTAAAGAACATTGAACATATATTTTTTAATAATAATTTTGTACTTTTCAAAAAAAAGTTTCATTGATGTCTCATTCATTGTAACATGCAAATTGGTTGTTTGAGTAAATTCTGCCATATTTGGATAAATGGGTATATTTGGAGCATTCATATGCTTTGTTTAGATTGTGCATACCATATTTGCCATATTCCATGTGTTTCTATATTTGGTAGAATAAACAGATTTTTTTTATCATATTTTGTAAAATCTTAATTTCTTACAATTTTTAAGTCTTACTATGCTTAGAAAATAGCATATAAGATCTTTCCTTTTTTTGAAAAAATTCTTGTCATATATGCATTCTATGATTGATACTTACCATATTGATAATAGATGCATATTAGATCTTGCCATATTTAGGTCTTGCCATGCTTAGATTAGCATATTAGATCTTACCATATTAGGTTCTTGCCTTATTTGTAATGCATGCCATATTAGGGAGATTTTCATAATCTTACTATATGTTGTGATAGTTACCATAAATATCATACATGCCATGCTTAGAATATTTTATTTTTGGTAATATTTTAATTTATGCAATACCCTAGTCGAACTGCCATATCTGTACACCTAGCAAACATAGTGTGGGGACATGCATTTAGGCACCCACATTCTTGGGAAGGGCATAATAGAAATAATAAAAATCTTAATAAAGAAAGAGAATGTTTTGCCAAACCTTCCAAAATTAGAACTTAGGATGAAAAGGATAACTCAGGATGATTTCCACCTCTCAGTAAACCCTAAACCTAGAATAGGTTCTCAATCCTAAACCTAGAATAGGTTCTAAACCCTAAACCTAGAACATATTTTCACATTCTAACCTAGAACAGGTTATCCATTTCGAACTACACAGATTCTGATTCCTAGGGCAAACCCTAGCATACGTAGGCTATTTGGGAGAAACCCAAATTCGGATCCAAACCTTAGTCCACTTGGACTATCCATAGATCCACTAGGATATTTACCCACATTTTGACCCAAATAGGGTTATCCACATTCCAACCTAAATAGGGTTATCCATATTCCAACCTAGAAAGGGTTATCCATATTTTGACCCAAATAGGGTTATTCTTAGATCCATTAGGACTATCTATCAGTTCACATGGACTATCCAGATCCTAACCCATAGGGTTTTTCAACCTTTTAAGCATAAACTTTAACTTGAACAATGAACTTAATCAAACACAAGCATAAATCACAGTCATAAATATTAATCACACCTGAACTACGATGGTGAACCTGATTTTTGGAATAATTCCGTGATAAATAGGCAATCTGATGGACACAGATTCAGTTCAATGATATCAAACCACTTGGTTTGGTTCGATTTAATAAATAGAGCCTAGCATAGGAAAGGTATAGGAGACCGATTTCGATCGGGCGGTTTGGGTGCCTAACCCCTTCCCATAATTGTAACCTGAGGCTTACCCAATCTTTGATGAACCAGAAATCCAATCTAAGGGTCATGAGTCAATCGAAGTCTTACCTTGGGGTGAGATTTCACATTTCTAAGGTCCTAGACTTAATTTAGGTGGCGACTTCCAAAAAATATTATGATCTTTGTCCTCACATATGGACTTGACTCTATAGGATAGATCAGATAGGATAAGTTCCTTTCCATCAAATTGATGTGTTGAATCTAATGTAACAATTTCGGTTTTGAAATTTCTAAGCAAAACCATAGAGAGTAGGTTAGGGTTAATGGATGAGGGATAAACTAAGAATATTGGCCTTAGAATGATCATTAGGGAGGACCCCATTGATGATCCAAGAGGAGGAACTCATGCGAGAAGTAAAAATCAACCAAACTGCGTATGGTCGCAGCTATAGTCAACCATAGGATGAGAAAGTATCGACCACAACCATTCGGGAAGAATTCAGGAAACATACGGTCGCAGCTACGGTCGCATGTAATGCGACCATAGGATATTGACCATAGGTCCTATGGTGGCATATATTGCTACCATAGCATCGATCGGAAAACAAGAAGCATATTTTAAGACCAAACAAGGTTTTTAACTACTGTATCTTGGTAAACTTGAACCCTAACTTACATACATTAATTATTTAGGTTCCTAATACATTCAAAGTGACTTCAAAAGCTTGGGAGAGGAACAAGGAGAGGAACAAACATCAATCAAAGGTGAGGGAACAAGACCTAAACTAATTGGATAATAACAAACTGATTTATTTTTTGAGTCCAATGTCATGATTGATTCTATGCTTGTATGCTTGTGATGTGCATCTCACATGTCATCCAATATTCTTGCTATTACTGTTCATGCATATTTAATTCTATTTATTTATAACATGATGATGATGATGATGATGTTAGGAATAGGCATGTGAATGTATGTGTGTGGTTGGTGTGTTGGATGCGAGTAGAGCATCAGGGGGAGGACGTGGCATGGTGGTCTTAGACCTCGTCACCAAACTCTAGCTCTATCTCTACTCAAGTCTTGCCCACTGACATCATCGTATCGCCATTACCTTAGCAGAACTATTATGTCGTAGGGCATCAGGGGAGGTGGTCTCGGACCATGTGGTCTCTAACATGTCGGGGGGCCTTAGCTCTATCTCTATGGACATATTGAGGGATGCTGGGGTAAGGCCTTGGATACACTGTATGACATTAGGATTGGTTAGTTGTGAGCCCAGTTTGTAAGCCCTCGCCAATAGGGGCCTACATGTTGGTATGGGTAGGGCATCAGGGGAAGTATTGGCGGTGTTTGATTCGGACACTTTAGCTCTATCTCTATTCCATGGTGGGTGCATGTGGGACGACAATGGTATTTGATCCATTGGGCGGATTTATACACTCATGTATAGAGGTGCGGTGGCCACCAAACCTTTCTATAGCACATTACAAACTTATAAACCAGACCAAAGATATGAATTGAATGCATGCATATATTTGTTGCATTATTTTGTTTACTCACTGAGCTCAAGTTGGAGAGTTGACCCTCGCACGCACAATTCTTTTTAGTTTCTGCTGTTGCTGGTATTACAGTTGAAGATTATGTCGACACACCAATATTATGAACAGGTGGCGGCTATGGATGAGCAAGTTGTGGAGGACTATTATGATTCATTAAGCGAGTGTTTCAACTATGGATACGCTTATTGTTTAACTTTCATATTTGGATATTTGTAATATGTATTAAATTATGTTTTGGTTACCTGGAGATAACTGGAATATTAATTATTTATCATGATTAGACCTCAGTTCATTATGTATTAAAACCTATTTTTGAGATTTCCTTCTCATTTCTTTTCCTCCTTCCTACGGTTTCAACTTAACTCGCCACTAGTGAGTTGCTATAGTATCAACCATACGAACTTGGTGACTTTTTCACCAAACTACAACCTATATTCCGTTCCTCCAGGTATGTTCCCTACTCTTTCTCCTTTTTAAGCTTTCATACCTAGGTTTTTTTCCATTTGTAGGGTTTTCTTCTAATTAATATTTTTTGAACCGTAAAAATTTAATTTTTATTGGGGGTTATTGCTATTGGCCACCCAATGGATGAAAGCCTTCAAGAAAATTTGAGTTTCATCGGTTGGTTTGGTAAAATTTTCAAAATTCCCAATTTTTGACCTAGATTTTGGGGTTTTTCCCACTTGTCAAAATTTCTTCAAATCAAGTCTACCTAGTTAAAATTTTCTATTGTATGAGCCTTGCAGGATGGTTTGGGACCTATGTAAGTCCTCCTACCCAAATCTTTGGGTGAAAAGTGAGGCTTTTCCCCATTTTACGTCGTTATGCTGTCAAATTTTCTAACTTGTTTTTCTTATTTTCTTCTCTTGGAGTTATCATGGTTCGCACTAAGGTTCCTCGAGTTCATGACCCACGTTGCTTCAGGTCTGTGGAAGCAGAAACACAATACCCTTGGTTTAATCGAAAGAAGGTGGAAGGGGGTAGATGTGTTAACTTAGCCCATTTAGCCCTGTTTGATATGGAAAGGGCGTTTGGTGATATGGGCTGGTTGGCAATGATTCTGTACGAGGCTTCTACTCGCCTAGATTTAGTGAAGCAGTTCTATTGTCACCTTCAGGTGGAGGGTGACCTAAAGGATGTTGACAGGGGCAGAGAGCTTTGGATCACCAGCTGGGTAAAAGGGGTTTCGATCTCTTTCAACTGTCAGGAGTTGGCTGATCTCCTAGGCATCTCAAATGATGGTTAGTTGGTTTAGTGTGCACCAAGGGAGCCACAATTTCTGTCTACACAAGTACGTGTAGAGATAGATAACCAAATTCTTTGGGATGACCGCTGGGAGATGAAAGCAGTCAACCTGCGTCTAGAGCCACGAGTCTACTGTAAGATTATCCAGCATAATCTTATTCTCCGGTGGACATTATGAGATGATTTCACAGCTGACTCAGTACCTACTGTACTATATCTGTACTAGGCAGCCTATCTATCTCCTATATATTATCCTTTGGATTATGCACAGAGCTACGTTGCCTGACTAGAGAGGTAACTTGCCCTATGGGCTACTGATCTCTACCTTGCTCGCTCGTCTACAGCTGGACCAAGTGGATGAGAGGATCTTTGAGGACACCTTCTCAGCTGACCTTGATTGGGAGGCCATCAGCAAGATGGGCATGAGAGAGATACAAGTCAGTGATGATGAGAGGAATGCTATGAGACGTCCTCTTACTCGAGTAACAGTAATAGATGTAGAGGCAGCAGCAGCAGCAGCAGCAGCAGCAGAGGCACACGAGAGTGATGATGAGGAGGATGATGATAGGATGTACATGGATGTGGATGCCATACCTCCTCCATCACCACGACATTCTACTAGAGCTGGTCCTTCTCAGGCTTCTCATTCAGCTGGCCCTTCACGCCCACCACCAGATGACATAATGGGGCTACTACGTGAGATTCGAAAGGCTCAGCGCATGACTGATCAGAGAGTAAGAGAGCTTCTAGATGTCTAGCGCTCTACAGAGTAGCGGGTAGCGGATCTGACAGCTAGTCTCCGAGCGACTTAGACTCAGGTGGCTTGGCTCGCGAGAGTGTATGCTGTGGACTATGATAGAGACCGTGAGGCACCTCCTCCTCCAGCACCTCCAGCTCCATGTTACCATTTATTTTTTTCCCCTTTTATACTATAGAGTAACAATCCGGATTGTGGACTGTACTCTGATTTGGATATATATTTGTCTTATTCCCATTTTAGTGTATATATATATATATATATATATATATATTTCCATTCACATATGTGCATTATTCTCTTTTTAGTTTATGTCTCAAACAACACAGGTGCTTATGGTGCGTTCTTATTACAGTTTTTAATTTTTATCCTAACTTAGTTCATGACTCACATGGAAGTAGTTAGGTCAATGGGTAGAACCTAAGATGCTCTGATACCAAGTTGTCACACCCCAATTCTGGTCTAATCAGATTAGTGTGATGAACCGCCAATAAACCAACGGTTCAACCAGGATCTCGTATAGGTCTTACCCATCATGTCACACCCCAATTCTGATCCAACCAGAACGGTGTGAGTGAACCGTCATTGAACCAACGGTTCACACCAGGATCTCGAATAGGCCGTGTCCACCCATACAAACCAATTACACATAACCACAATCAGAATATAAATATACAGCGGAAGACTTTAAATAGAATGAACTGAGTATCTATTGATAATTTAAATAAATATCCCATTATTCAAATTCAAAGATAAAATAATAATCTTTTACATCTCTTAATAACAAACGAAAATAACTGAAACAAATAAATAAAATCCATCACAGGTACACGCAGAAAGGGCACTCGCATGAAGCGTCATGCTCGTCCTGTCCTGCCTGTACATCCAAAGCACCACCATACGCCGGAGTGTTTACGTAATCGTCCACGGTATATCCCCGCATCAACATCTAAAAACAATGTATATACAAAGGGTGAGCACACAACACACTCAAGAAGACAATCGACAGTTTCACAAGATTATGCATGAGTAACAATCATTTTATGTTGTGGTCTGGTTTTAAGTTTGCAACGTGCTATAGAAAGGTTTGGTGGCCCCCCGCACCTCTATACACGAGTGTGTGGCGTCGCACAGGAATCACACTGCCACCAACCCACATGCACCCATCATGGAATAGAGATAGAGCTAAGGTATACCCGCACCTCCCCGATACTCTACCCATACCAGTACCTAAGCCCCTACGGCCGGGGCTCGCAAATTGGGCTCGCAACTAACCAATCCTATATGTCAACAATGTATGCTCTATCCCAAAGACAGCCGTCTACGACATAGAGATAGAGCTAGAGCGTGCAGGCCGGGTCGGGAGACCTCCAAAACCTCACCTCCCCTAATACCCTATCCGCAACTAACCCACTAGGATAGAAACAATACGTAGGTAGACCCTATCCCAACACAACTCCCTACGGCATAGATATAGAGCTAAAGCATCGTGGACAAGGCAGCGTCGACTCGAATCCTCGGGTACCACCCAACGATGGTTGGGACAACATCAATATCGGAGACCAACGTACCACGATCTTCCCCGATACCCCACCCGTACCAAGCATGTTAAGATAGAATACTACAAAAGGTGCCAGTGTGAAGAGCGATCCCATGCCCATGCCCCACTCCACACACCAACGAAAACAATCACATGCCTAACAATCACATCCTATGAATGCATGAACAATAATAATAACTGAAAGTAAAGGATGGCATGTGAATATGCACAAACATCACATCACAGATATTCAATGATTAACAACGACTTACTGTCCATTAATTATTAGGTTTAGGTCAGATTCCCTTACCTGACGCTCGTTCGGTCACTTGCTCCACGTCACAAGATCCAAACGATATGTCACAAAGTCCTACATAATATTAGGGTTCCATTAGAATGTATTATTTAGGGTTTCATGTTGGTCGGAACCCAACATGGTTACAAAATACCCTCACAGAGCTGACCGGTGGCATGTACCGGTCGCAGCTCTGTGGGAAAGACTGGCGACCGGTATGGTCAGCCGGTCCCCCACAGATAACCTCCCGAGAGGTAGCGGTCGCAACATACCGGTCGCACTATGTGCAACCGGTATAGTCGACCGGTATGTCTCCGGAAGACCATACATGGGTTTTCGACTGCCGTCGATCATCCTCCATGGATTCTCAGGGTTTCTCCTATCCATCCTAAGTCTAGGCTTTGAGTTAGAGTTATCCCCAACTCATTCAAGTCTCGTTTCGATGAATATCATGTCGAAACTCGAATCTAGGGTTTGAAGGCAACTTAGGGTTTATTGGCCAATTTAGGGTTTTAGATCAATACCTACTTTGCATGGTATTGATCCACCCACACAACTAACATAGGGTAAGAAGAGGGATTCAAACACTTACCGTTGACAGGTGTAGCGAGAGCTTCGTCAAACGGTAATGGCGGCACCTCCTTCTTCTTCCTAGCTCCTTCTCCTTTCCAAGCTCTTTCTCTTCTCTAGGGTTTGTGAGAGACAATGGAAAGGATTTGAGGGGTTTAAAGGTGTATTTATAGGCTAGAAATAGGGTTTAGTAACCCTACTAGGATTAGGAAACTTCTAGGATTCGAAATCAGGTAAGTGGGACCCGTAGAGACCAATTTCCAAATTCCCGCACATAGCTGTGCAGGCCATACCGGTCGACCGGTACCATCATCCGGTACCGTCGATCGGTATACCTAAAATCAGGTATAATTGGTCGACTTCGGTCCGATTTCGTACCTGTTTGTTATCCGCTTGCCCCGTCTGGCTCGGTGATGATCGGAAGACCTATCACGACACAAAACCAAGGTTTAGACCGGGTTTTCAGAGTGCGGGTCTTACAACTCCACCACCCTTAAAAGAAATTTCGTCCCGAAATTTGCATGTAGGTACTACACATCATATCAAACCATACACACATTCCACAGTAATAATAGGAGGAAATAAACAAGTAAACAAAAGTCTTACAGATAATGAACTGAGTGTCTAACAATGATAAACAATAATTAATTTGATTATCTCCAAAACTCAAGACATAAAAATAATTAATGTGTAATGTAAGACCCGTATCAAACTAACCCGGTCTCACCACCTTGAACCAGGTTTACCCATCATGGACGAGATGAATGGACCAAGGGCGTAAAAGAGATCGTGATCCCAGGTATCAAATCGACCCAAAAACACTTAATTAAAGGGAGGGTCGCATACCCAACCAGGGAGGGTCGGACCCCCTAAGACAAAAAGTTAGACCCCCTGTTTTACAGAGGGGGTCGGACACTTTAGGAAACCAAGGGTCGACGGGATCATCGACCCTCTCATCGACCCTCAGTTGCCGCCAGAAACTGAAATTAGGAAAGTTTCCAAATTTCGATTGGATTCCTTCCAAATCTCAATGGGACTTAGTTTAGGAGTTTCCACCCTATAAATAGGACGTCCCTAAGCCTCTTTCACTCCTTTTACAACCCTAAATGAATCGAGAGAAAGAGAAGAGAAGGAAGAGAAGAAGAAGAGAAGCAAGGGAGAGAAGAAAAAGTAAAAAGGAAAAGAATTGCAGAGAAGAAGTATTCTTCTCAGGTATGGAAACTAATTCCATGAATTTCTAAAGACCGTAGGTTAGATAAGAATGAGAGTGTGATCTCGGAGAAATCCAAACCATCAACCCATGGTTAGGTTTCCATGGAAAACCATGGGAGAATACATAAAAGCTATATAGGTGGATGATTCATGGTTCTAGACCATGGAATGTATGTTGAATGGACTGTAGGAGCAAGCCATAGGACCCCAAACACGAAGAATGGACTAAAAGGAGGAAAATTGACCAAAACCTACAGGGGGTCGCACAGAGGGTCGATGACCATCCGACCCTATGTGATCCTGAGTATCGACCCTCAGGGTTCTGGAAGTCCAGATTAGGGGAGGGTCGCACCAGGGGTCAGTCATAACTCAGACCCTACCTCCGACCCTCAGTTAATAGAATGGTTTTAAAAATTAGAATAAATTTTAATTAAATTTTATCGACTTTGTTAGGTCTTCTAGCAATATAAAGGTGATTCTAAAGCTTAGAAGAGTATCTATTAGCAAGCTAAGGTGAGGGAACAAGACCTAAACTAATTGGTTAATAATAAACTACTTTTATTTTCTTGAGTCCAATGCCATGCTTGATTCTATGCGAATATGCTTGTAATGTGCATTCAACATGTCATCCAATATTCCTGCTATTATTGTTCATGCATATTTAATTTTGTTTACTTATAACATGATGATGATGATTGATGCTAGGAATAGGCATGTGAATGTTTGTGTGTGGTTAGTGTGCTTGATGCGAGTAGGGCATCAGGGGAGGTGTTTGATCCAGACACTTTAGCTCTATCTCTGACTCAAGTCTTGTGCATTAGCATCGTCGTATTCCCATTACCTTAGCAGAACTATTGCGACGTAGGGCATCAATGAGGGTCTCGGTCCTTGAGTCCTATACTCTACTGAGGGGCCTTAGCTCTATCTCTACGGGTGCTCTGAGGGATGCTGGGGTGAGGCCTTGGATACATTGGTTGACATTAGGATTGGTTAGTAGCGAGCCCCATTTGCAGCCCTAGCCATCAGGGGTTAATTTATTGGTATGGAGTTGTGCATTGATAAACGTGACCTTCGTTGTACAATGTTCATTATGGGTGTTGTAGGCCACGGTGAGAGTCATCGGGCGTATCCACACTCTCGTGCATAGAGCAAGGATCGTAATTTTGGTTTCGTACCGGGTTTCGGTCAGGCCAAAAACCAAAATTCGATGATTTCGATCCAAATTTCGGTGAAACATGGTAAAAAAAAACATTGTTTCAGATCAACAGATCAAGAGACTAAGAGAGAGATTCTGTTAAGATAGAGACACGTGTCTATCTTGTTTGTATTTAATATTATTTTTCTCCTTTTAGTCCCACATGAACCTTTAATTCAATGAAAGAAAGAACAAAAATACAAAAAACATCATTATAACTTTTAGTCCCACATGGATACTTTAACAGAATTGAAAAAAAACATAATATTATAAGAAGGAAAACTTGGTAATAAACATTTCTTTTAGTCTTTTAGTCCCACATGGATTACTTAAAAGAATTGAAAGAAGACAAAATGCTATAAAGTAGATAGTTGGGAAAGCATGAAACACTATTAGATTGGGTGGTATGACTGATGTCACTTTTACCAAAAAGGAAAAAAAGTGACTAATGTCAGTAATGGGCCTAGCTCATAAATTAAAATAGTTAAATTTTTTTTGTGGTTTGTATTTATTCAAACCGATTTCGTTCAATTATCGGTTGAATCAAGATTTTGGACCGAAATTCTGGCCGAAACTATAAATTCGGACCGAATTTATGTAAAAAAGGTACCGGCATCTTGATTTGTTTCGGATTTGATCAAAACCAAAAGGTTTCGGCCGAAATCCAAAATTTCGGCCGAATTTCTGAACTATGGCATAGAGGTGCGGTGGCCACCTATCCTTTCTATAGCACAGTGCAAACGTAAAACCAGACCAAAGATATGAATTGATTGCATGCATATGTATTATTGCATTGTTTTATTTGCTCACTGAGCCGTGATGTGTGCTCACCCTTCGACGTTGAATATTTTTTTTAGTTGATGATGCATGTACCACTGTTGCAGATTATATTGATGCTCCAGCGTATTGACATGTGGCGGCGATTGAAGCTGAAGATGTAGAGGATACGCATGACTCCTTTTGCGAGTGCAACTCATGCTTGTTCGTTTAGGGTTTTTCTTTTATTTAATTATTTGGATTTATTAAAGGGATGTAATGATATTTATTTATGTCTTAGTTGATGCAGAATAATTTGGTATTTAAATATTAATATCACATTTAGATTCTTCAGTTCATTTTATTATAAAACTTCCGCTATTGTGTATTTACTCTGATTATGAATGTGGATGTATGGGGTTTAGATAACACGGATATAGCCTACTCGAGATCCTGATTGAACCGTTGGTTTGTTAGCGGTTCATTACACCATTCTGAATAGTGCGGAATTGGGGTGTGACATGTAAGCACCCCATTTTTGCTATCCCCAGCATAAGTGAATCCACATGATAAGTTTTCAACTTTTAACCCAAAGGTTTGTGATTCTTTAATGAACCCCACAACATGGCCATAGAATATTACCTACTTGGATGTATAGGTCGTGAAATTATCTTCAAAATGAGACTGGAATCATCAAATTCTGATATCAAACAAGGAAGGTATGACAGTTTGAAAATGCAAGGGCATTTACGTAATTATCATATGATGCATGCACTATCAGTTAAAATTCAAATCATCATATCTTGATCATCTGGTATCGGAATCAGATGATTCAAAGGCCAATATTCCTCATTTTCAGTCCTCTTCAAAGTGGACGTGAAAAATCCGGGGCAAAGGTCACCGGTGGGCCCCATGCAAGCTTCCATGCAAAATTATTGATAGAACTTCAATGCTTTATATCTTCGCCGTTCTACGTCCGATTCAGATGATTTAAATGCCATTATTCTTCATTTGTGGTGTTCTACAAAGTGGACGTGAAAACTTCGGTACAAAAATCTCCGGAGGGTCCCATGCAAAATTACATGTCGAAATGGTCGTTTAATCTTTGAAAATTCATATTTTGGTCACCCCACAACCAAATCAGGTGATTTCAGTTTCAATATGTTTCATTTTTAGTACTCTACAAAGTGGACATAAAGGATTTCCAGTAGAAGTCTCCGAAGGATCCCATGCAAAATGGTTAGCCAAATTATCGATAATTAGCCTGCTTAAACTTTAGAAATTCATAAGTTGGCCATTTTATTTCGAAATGAGGTGATTCAAGTTCCAATATTCCTCATTTTTAGTTTTCTACAAAGTGAACATAGAAAATTTAGAGTAGAGGCTAACGGAAAATTTCATATGGAATGACGGTAGAAATAGACTATGAAATGATAGAAAAAGTCAACTTGGTCCAAACCAGCTCAACCCAACTTAGTCCAACTCAACCCGGCCCAGCTCAGACCAATCCGGACCAAGTCACGTTGGCACATATGCATGTATTTCTTATATATATATATATATTATAGGAAAGAATGTGAGTCTAGCATCCAATTCATACAAGAAAAGTTTTATTTTAGGAGTTTGACATTTATATCCCCGATGGAGTCGCCACTGTGAGGACAAAGATGGAAATCTTTAGAAGTCGCCATCTAGATTTAGGTCTAGGACCTTAGAAATGTGAAATCTCACCCCAAGGTAAGACTGCGATTGACTCATGACCCTTAGATTGGATTTATGGTCCATCAGAGATTGGGTAAGCGTCAGGTTACGGTTATGGGAAGGGGTTAGGCACCCAAAACACCCAATCAAAATCGGTCTCCTATACCTTTCCTATGCTAGACTCTATTTATTAAATTAAAACAAACCAAGTGGTTCGATATCATTGAACTTAATCTGTATCCATCAAATTGCCTACGTATTACGGAATTATTCCGAAAATCAGGTTCACTATCGTAGTTCAGGTGTGATTAAAGTTTATGGCTGTGATTTATGCTTGTGCATGATTAAGTTCTTTATTCAAGTTGAAATTTATGCTTGAAAGACTGAGAAATCCTATGGGTTAGGATCTGGATAGTCCATGTGGACTGATAGATAGTCCTAGTGGATCTAAGGATAACCCTATTTGGGTTGAAATATGGATAACCCATTCTGGGTTGGAATGTGGATAACCCTATGTGGGTCAAAATGTGGATAAATATTCTAGTGGATCTATGGATAGTCTAAGTGGACTAAGGTTTGGATCCGAATTTGGGTTTCTCCCAAATGACCTACATATCCTAGGGTTTGACCTAGGAATCAGAATCCACGTAGTTCGAAATATAACCTGTTTTAGGTTTAGGGAGTGAGAACCTATTCTAGGTTTAGGGTTTAGAACCTATTCTAGGTTTAGGGTTTACCGAGGGGCAAAATCATCCTAAATTACCCTTTTCATCCTGAATTCTAATTTTGAAAAGTTTGGCAAAGCATTTTCTTTCTTTATTAAGGTTTTTATTATCCCCAGTATACCCTTCCCAAGAATGTGGGTGCCAAAATGCACGTCCCCATGCCTAGATTGTCTTCTAGAAGTGTGCAGATATAGCAGTTTGACTAGGGTGCTGCATAAATTAAATTATTCCCAAAATTAAATTTATTCATCTAAATATGGTATATAATACATTTATGGCAAGAAATACACATATAGCAAGATTGTGAAAATCTCCCTAATATGGCATGCACTGCAAATAAGGCAAGAGCCTATATGGTAAGATCTAATATGCTAATTCTAAGCATGGCAAGACCTAATATGGCAATGAGCATTTAAACATGGCAATGAACATTTAAACATGGCAATGAGCATCCAAATATGGCAATGAGCATCTAAATAAGGCAAGATCTAATATGCATCTATATATCAATATGGTAAGTACCAATCATAGAATGCATATATGACATGAATTTTTCAAAAAAAGGAAAGATCTTATATGCTATTATCTAAGTATAGTAAGACTTAAAAAAAATTAAGATTTTGCTAAAATATGGTAAAAATTTATCTATTCTACCAAAAATAGAAATACATGGAATGTGGCAAACATGGTATGCACAATCCAAACAAAGCATATGAATGCTCGAAATATAGTCATTTATCCAAATATGACAGAATTCATTTAAACAATCATTGATGTTATGATGAATGAGACATCAATGAAACTTTTTTTTGAAAAATGCAAAATTATCAAAACAAACATATGTTCAATGTTCTTTAAAAAAATTGTAATTTTTATGAAGAAATTTGGGAAGATTAATGACTCAAAACTGTGAAAATTGTGACACAAGGTTCCAGATAATGGACAAAACTATGAACTGTATTCAGATTTGTCACATTATACAAAAATCACCATAAGTAGGTCTTTCGAAACTCAAATCAAGTTCAACTTTTTTTCATAGATAGATGACTTAATATATTATATTTTATATGAAGGATTTGAATCCCAACAGAAAGCCAAAACAGGTCAAAGATATGCCCTAAGACCGAACATGTGCACTGGTCAAATCTGTTCTAGATTTTTGACCAGTTGCACCATAAATTCCAAATAAAATTCTATTCTTAATGAAAAATTAAATACAGACATATGTCTATATAGATAACTGTCTGATCTAAAATGTCATTAAGAAAAATAAGTTAAAACAGTATATTTTCTTTGTGAAAAATGACTCTTTTCAGTCATGCAAATCAGTACATCATGACAGATTTAAAATCAGAGCACTATGCACTTAAAAATTGATATCCATTCAACAAAAAATGGAAAAATATATGAAACCAATGCCATTTTTTAGGAGACTTTCATGTCTAAAAAGTTCATGTTAAGTGGATTTTCCGATTATGGCCATAAGGCCTTTGTCTAGAGACTTTCTGATGGAGGATTGCATTACTTCTGAGAAAAATAGCAATGTCAAAGACAAATTTTTTGATATAATTTCCCAATTCCAAATGGAACTAAATTTTTAGGGTAGTCTTCTAACATATCAGAGAGACTCCCATAAAATTTTGGGCTTCAAAATCTTAGAAAAAATACATATGATGTACGTCCTAAGTTTGAACCCTAAATCTGGAATTTTCAGATCAGAAAATCACTTTATGAAATTTGTAAAAAACATCAAACATCATTGTATATCATTCAAAAATTCATCATTGAATAGCTTAGAAAAATTATAATTCATGAAAAATGTTAGACATAGGCATCCTAACATTAACAAGCATGTAATAGAGCATTCATGATTGAGATTTCCTAAAAATTAGCATTTTTTAAGCAAAATTGGCATTCAAACATTATAACGACCTCTAAATTTGTTTAGAGTACTAACCTTGGGATCAAATCAAGCGAAATCGTTGATGAAGGGTGATTGGAGGTTGTATCAACCCCTTTTGAATTTGAATCCTCCTTCTCCTCTCTTCTGCTTCTTTCTCTCTTCTCTTTCTCTCTTTTTTTCTTCTCTTTTCTTTCTTTTCTCTTTTTTCTCTCTTTCTTTCTCCCTCTCTCACGTTTTCTCTCTCTCACTCACGTTTTTCTCTCCCTCACCCACGTTCTCCTCTCTCTATGGTCTGAAAAAAGAGACCCTCCTCTCTCTTCTCTTGCCTATTTATAATTTTTCTTCCTTTTTCTAGAAGATCCTTCTTTCCTTTCTTTTTTTTCTAGAAAATGTTTTCTTCTTCCTTTTTCTTCTTTCCTTTCTTCTTTTCCTTCCTTTTTCTCTTCTCTTTCTCCATTCCACACGTTCTCTTTCTCTCCCTCTTCTAGAAAATCCTCTCCTCCTCTTTCCTTCTTCTCTCTTCCTTCCTTTTTTTCTTTTTTATAGAAATTTTTTTTCCATTTTTTCTTCTTTCCTTTCTTTTCTTCCTTCCCACGTTTTTTCTTCTTCCTTTCTTTCCTTTTTCTCCTTCTTCTTCTAGAAAACCCCTTCTCTCTTTCCTTTCTCTCCTTCGTTCTCTTTCCTTTTTTCTTTTGGAAATCATCTAGAAACCCTAAATCCTCCTCCTTTTCACGTCTCCTCTCCCTTTTCTTTCCTTTTTTCAAAAAAAATCTTTTGGATTCTTCCCTTTTCTCTCTAAATCACGTCCTCTCTTCTTCTCCTTTCCTTTTTTTTCTTTTTTCTTTTTATTGGATTCTATCCAAAACCCTAAATCCCTCTCCTTTTCACGTTCTCTTTCCCTTTTCTTTCCTTTTTCTTTTCTTTTTATTGGATTCTAAGCAAAAACCCTAAATCCTCCTCCTTTTCACGTCTCCTCTCTCCTTTCTTTTCTTTTTTCTTAAAAATCTTTTGGATTCTTCCATTTTCTCTCTAAATCACGTCCCCTCTTCTTCTCATTTTCTTCCTTTTTCACCCTCTTTTGGATCTTATCTCCAAAATCCCTAAATCTTTCTCTCTTCCATGTCTCCTCTCTCTTTTCTTTCCTTTTTCTCAATCTCCTTTTGGATTTTATCATTTATATATAATAATATATATTATATACATATATACACATATATTTAATAACATACATATATATATATATAGTATACAATATATATAATATATATATAAATATTATGCACCTGGATGAACTGATTCAAAAATGGGTTGAGATTGGCTTTGGTTGACTGAGTTAAACTGATATAGGTTGAGCTAGGTTGGACCAGAACTGGCTTGAACTGAGTTGACTGGATTGATTAGAATTAATTAGATTTTCTCTCTCTATTACTTCATGGGCCATTTCTGCTATCATCCCATACGGAATTTTCTGATAACCTTTATTCTAAATTTTCTATGTTCACTTTGTAGAACATTAAAAATGAGGAATATTGGAACTTGAATCACCTCATTTGAAAATAAAATGGTCAACTTATGACTTTCTGAAGTTTAAGCAGGCCAATTATCGATAATTTGGCTGACCATTCTGCATGAGATCCTTCGGAGGCTTCTACCAGAAATATTTTACGTCCATTTTGTAGAGCACTAAAAATGGAACATAATGAAACTGAAATCACCTGATTTGGATATGGGATGATCAAAATATGAATTTTTGAAGATTAAATGACTATTTCCATATGTAATTTTGAATGGGACCCTCCGGAGACTTCTACCCAAGATTTTCCACGTCCACATTGTAGGATATCACAAATGAAGAATAACGGCTTTAGAATCATCTGAATCCGACGTAGAACGAAAAAGATATGAAGCTTTGAAGTTCTAACGATAACTTTGCATGCAAGCTTGCATGGGGCCCACTGATGACTTCTACCGGAATTCCTTTACGTCCACTTTGAAGAGGACTAAAAATAAGGAATAATGGTACTTAAACCATATGATTCAGATGTCGGATGATCAAGATATGATGATTTGAAATTCAAACAATCCAACTTACGATAATTTGCATGAAAGCCTCTGGGATTATTTATGATAATTTCATAAACGTCCCTTATACATATCATCTGACTAAAATGACAATATCTTCTTCATTTGATATCAGAAATAGGCAATTCTGGTATCATTTCGAAGATAATTCAATGACCTATGCAACCATGCAGATTACAGCCTGTGACCTCACTGTGGGACCCACCGAAAACTACCTCGAGGTCGTAGCCCAAAACCTAAATTTTCACTTATCTTTCTTCCTTTGCTGTCCACGCACTAGTAAGACATTGTTCAGTTGGAAATGGAAAAAATGGGGTGCTTACACCTAGTCAAGTATTCTGTGAAGCCTTCATCAGACTTTTGTACCATGGTCTCTAATTGCCTCCTATGAGTCTCGATCTTAGTATGATAGGAGTAATGATTAGTGAATGCTCTGGCGATATCGGTCCAAGAGTGGACTTGTGAGGGATTCAAATTCATTAGCCATCTATGTGCCCCTCCAGTTAATGACAATTGGAACGCCTGCCCCAATTGTTCATCAGTAAACCCATGCCCTTGCCTCAATAGTCCTGTGAATGATCTCAGATGTGTCTTGGGGTCCCCTGTCCCGTCAAATTTTTCAGTAGTCCATTTAAATTTTGGGGGCAGTTTGGCATCTGGGAAGAAACACATTCCCTTAAAATCAATGATCTGGCTTTCTACGCCCTTCAGGCCCCTCAATATCTATTCTACATGACTTAATCGGTTCCCATATGGATCTTCAGTTTCCTTCGGCTTCTTGATTGAAGGAACCTGCTGGATGATCGACGGTTGCTTATGGACAACCTCTCCCTCTTCCTCAAAAGCGGGATTTGAGAACACAATCAGATTATTCTTGCTAGGGGTATCTTCCTTTAATGTGGAGGGTGTGTCCTTCTTTTCCATTAGTAACTTATGCACATTCCGCAGCATGATGGCCATCTCACTTACAATATCCTCTATCTTGGTTACTCGGTCCTCTAATGAATTCTCATCTTGATTACTATTAGCCATAACTTCAATTGGTTTTTCAGGAATAGGCCTGACCGGTTTAGTGATGGGTACTCTAGACAGCCTATTGGTGATAGGATCTCTTATCCAAAGGGTAACAATGCTTGCAGATTGGCTCGACAGTCACCTGATGTTGGAATAGATCAACGGATTAGGAGTTGAAAATGACTGGACACGTGAAGGTTTTACATGCACACATAAGCTAACTCGACCAATACAAATATTAGCTCCCTTATGAAATCCATTTAATAAATATTATCCAAATCAATTTAACTGTTTCGACGGACCTTGTGTGTCACACCCCAATTCCGCACTATTCAAAATGGTGTGATGAACCACTAGCAAACCAACGGTTCAACCAGGATCTCGAGTAGGCTATCCCCGTTTTATCTAAACCTCATACATTCACATTCATAATCAGAGTAAAATACACAATAGCGGAAGTCTTATAGTAAAATGAACTGAGAATCTAATGTGGTAATCATATTAAGGTATCAAATTATTTTGTTTCAACCGAGACATAAGTAAGTAAAATATCAATTACATCTCCTTAATAAATCTAAAAAATAAAAGAAACTCTAATCGAATACGCATGAGTTGCACTCGCAAGAGGAGTCATGCATATCCACTACGTCTTCAGCTTCCATCACCGCCATATGTCTGTACATAGGAGCATTGATATAATCTTCAACTGTGGTACCTGCATTATCAACTAAAAATATTGGACGTCGAGAGGGTGAGCACACATCATGGCTCAGTGAGCAAACAAAACAATGCAACATACATATGCATGCGATTCAATTCATATCTTTGGTCTGATTTTATGTTTGCACTGTGCTATAGAAAGGATAGGTGGCCGTCGCACCTCTATGCATGAGAGTGTGGATACGCCCGATGAACCTCTCACCGTCGCCCACAGCACCCACAATGAACGTTGCACAACAAAGGTCACGTTTATGGATGCACAATTCCATACCAATAACTAAACCCCTGATGGCTAGGGCTACAAACGGGGCTCACTACTAACCAATCCTAATGTCAAATAGTGTATCGAAGGCCTCACCCCCACCATCCCTCAGAGCACCTATAGAGATAGAGCTAAGGCCCCTCGGTAGAGTATATGACTCAAGGACCGAGACCCTCCTTGATGCCCTACGTCACAATAGTTCTGCTAACGTAATGGCGATACGACGATTCTAATGCACAAAACTTGAGTTAGATATAGAGCTAAAGTGCCCGGATCAAACACCGCCTAACACTTCCCCTGATGCCCTACTCGCATCAAGCACACTAACCACACACAAACATTCACATGCATATTCCTAGCATCAATCATCAACATCATGTTATAAGTAAACAAAATTAAATATGCATGAACAATAATGGCAGGAATATTGGATGACATGTTGAATGCACATTACAAGCATATTCGCATAGAATCAAGCATGGCATCGGACTCAAGAAAATAAAAATAGTTTATTATTAACCAATTAATGTAGGTCTTGTTTCCTCACCTTAGCTTGCTAGTAGATCCTCTTTCAAGCTTTAAGAATCACCTTTATATTGATATTATATTGCTAGAAGACCTAACAAAGTCGATAGAGTTTAATTAGATTTAATTTCAATTTTCTAACTTGCTGTTATCTATAGGGTCGCAGGATGGGTCACAGGTAGGGTAGCAGTATACTGCGACCCCCTGTAACAGGGTCGATATCAGGGTCGATGGGTCTATCGACCCTATGTGCGACCACCTCTGGTTTTGGTCGATATTCTCATGTTTTGATCCATTCTTCCTTGTTTAACTCCTATGGCTTCTTCCATAGTCCATTCCACATACTTTCTATGGATTAAAACTTATCTTCACCTAATATACAGTCTAACTGATATCCTCCATGGTTTCCATTGAAACCTAACCATGGATGGATGGATTGGGTTTCTCCTACATCTTCCTTCAACTATTCTAAGTCTCATGAAATTCATAGGATTAGTATTCTTACCTGAGAAGAACACTCCTCCTCTGAAACTCTTCTCCTTTTTCTTCTTCTCTCCGTTCCTTCTCTTCTTCCTCTCTTCCTTCTCTTCTCTTTCTCTCAATCCAATTAGGGTTCTAAAAGGAGTGAAAGAAGCCTAGGGACGTCCTTAAAATTGAGTAGAAACATCCTAAAATAAGTTCCTTTGATATTAGGAAAGAGCCCCAATCGAAATTATGGAAATTTCCTAATTCTATTTTCGGCGACAACTGAGGGTCGATGATCCCGTCAACCCCTAGTTCCTAAAGTGTTCGACCCCCTCTGTAAAACAGGGGGTCTGACTTTCTGTCTTAGGGGGTCCGACCCTCCCTTGCTGGGTATGCGACCCTCCCCTTTATTTAAGTGTTTTTGGGTCGATTTAATACCTGGGATCACGATCTCCTTCACGCACTTGGTCCATTTGGCTCTACCATGATAGGTAGACCTGGTTCAAAGTGGTAAGACCGGGTTAGTTTGATACGGGTCTTACAACTGGTCTCGGTCCTTGATGCCCTATACTCTACCGAGGGGCCTTAGCTCTATCTCTATGGGTCCTCTGAGGGATGCTGGGGTGAGGCCTTGGATACACTGTTTGACATTAGGATTGGTTAGTAGCGAGCCCCGTTTACAGCCCTAGCCATCAGGGGTTTAGTTGTTGGTATGGAGTTATGCATCGATAAACGTGACCTTCGTTGTGCAATGTTCATTGTGGGTGCTGTGGGCAACGATGAGAGGTTCATCGAGCATATCCACACTCTCGTGCATAGAGGTGCGGCGGCCGCCTATCCTTTCTATAGCACAGTGCAAACTTAAAACCAGACCAAAGATATGAATTGAATCGCATGCATATGTATTGTTGCATTGTTTTGTTTACTCACTGAGCCATGATGTGTGCTCACCCTCTCGACGTCGAATATTTTTAGTTGATAATGCAGGTACCACAGTTGAAGATTATATCAATGCTCCTATGTAAGGACATGTGGCGGCGATGGAAGCTGAAGACGTAGTGGATATGCATGACTCCTCTTGCGAGTGCAACTCATTGGTATTCGATTAGAGTTTCTTTTATTTTTTTAGATTTATTAAGGAGATATAATTGATATTTTACTTACTTATGTCTTGGTTGAAACAAAATAATTTGATACGTTAATATGACTACCACATTTAGATTCTCAGTTCGTTTTACTATAAGACTTTCGCTATTGTGTATTTTACTCTAATTATGAATGTGAATGTATGAGGTCTAGATAAAACGGGGATAGCCTACTCGAGATCCTGGTTGAACCGTTGGTTTGCTAGCGGTTCATCATACCATTCTGAATAGTGCAGAATTAGGGTGTGACATTGTGATTGGTCTTGGGCCTCATGACCCAAATGGTTCATTAGACAGCAAGATCCGATCACTTAGTTCGTTGAATTCAAAGAAATTAAAATGGATATACTTATTTGTAATTTGTGTATGGATAGTTAGTAAAAGTGGTTCATGACTGAACAAACCGATAAATGACCGCTCAATCATGGTACCTATGCCGTGACAGGGAATTTTCGATCGTTTTTTAAACCAATGTGTTAACAATGATAGATCTGATGCATTGAGCTCGTTGATAGAGAGTGTACAGTGGTCGTCCACTATGACATGGAACAGGTTTATACAATCCTCCCGCTCTCAACAAGTAAGAGTTCAAGATGCTCATCGTGTGAGATCAAACATGTCAACAAATCGAGACTAAAAATTGGCAGAACTTCGATATTATGGGCATGAATATTGTGATTGAATGGGTTTTACCATGTTGGTTCAGAGATAGACCAAAAATAATATATATGTGGCTCAAACTGGGTTAGGACAGAAAAGGCCACCTTGACGAGGATGGGGTAACCTATCACCGAACGCACGATGAATAATGGGCCCCCAATCCCTTTATATACTATGATGCAAGAATCAAGCGACTTGGAGTAGCATAACGCATTCCCGGGCGGACACGAGAAATGCTCTTCAGAGGCTACTCGTCGATCGTGATCTCACAAAGTACAAGCCAAGGTTGTGTTTTTCGCCTAACGGGCTGCCCCATATGCATGGGACCCGGTTTGAACTACTCACACGAAAGTGTGACTGAACCCATACCCCCCAAAGCAATATGTACAAACAATAAATATAGTACCCTAGATCTAGCATCAAATGTCAAGCAATCAATATAAGGAAAGTATCCTAGGAGTCTGAATATTATTCCCCAGCGGAGTCGCCACTATGAGGACAATGGGAAATGATGATCCTCCTCGGGATAGAAAATATCTGTATCAATGAAGATCACTGATTCAGTTGGAGTCACCACCTAGATTAAGGTCTAGGACCTCTAAAAATGTAGCCTCACCCTAAAGTAAGACTTCTATTGACTCATAATCCAATGTATCAGTTCTTTGGTCGATCGGATAAGTATTCAAGGTACGGTTATGGGAAGGTGTTAGACACCCAAACCGCCCAATCAATATCGGCCTCCTAAACTTTCCTGAAATTCTAATATTGATTGTGCTTGGTCAACTGGATGACTAAGGTTCAATGGGGGATATCTTAAACCAAGTTGCTAAGTTATTCTAACCTAAGGTTCTGCCAATCATGTTTTAAAGCAAATAAACAAGCAATGAGTACAGTACTATATAGTGAACCGGACCAAAGATGGTTCGGTCTTGGACTGAATTTGAGACGTGTAAGACATCTCAAATTGCCTACGTATTCCAATCCTGAAAATCAAGTCCAAAACGTAGTTAGAAAAGGGTTTTGTGACTAAAGATTATGGAAGTGATTTATGCATGTGCTTCAATTAGATTCTTTGTTCAAGTTGAAGTTTATGTTGAATGGATGGTTGATGGGTGGCTTTAAACTGTATTTGGGATTCCTAAATTGCATACGTATTCTAGGGTGTGCCCTAGAAATCAAGTACGACGTAGTTCGAAAAGATTGTGAGAGTCGAATTTGGAATGTGTACCAAATTCCTACCATTTTTGTCAATAGGATCTAGGGATGAGACCTAAATTCTTATCATTCATATTTGGGATGTGTACCAAATTCTTTTCATTTTTGTCAATAGGATCTAAGGATGAGACCTAAATTTCTACCATTTTTGTTATTTCCATTTTTGTCAATAGGATCTAGGGATGAGACCTAAATTCCTATTATTTTTATTGTTTCCATTTTTGTTAATAGGATCTAGGGATGAAACCTAAATTCCTATTTATTTGTTTTGTTTTCATTTTTAGGTTTCTAGGGTTTTCTATCCCTTTTCATTGTGATTTTCATTTTTAGGATTTCATACCCTAATTGTTCTCTTTATTCTAGGGTTTATCTTACCCTAATTATTTTCTCCATTTTTTTAGGGTTCCACTTTCCCTAATCAATATGTTCTTTCTATTTTAGGGTTTCCTATCCTAATTATTATTTTTTCCATTTTAGGTTTCAATTTTTCCTAATTGTTGTGTTTTTTTTCATTTTTTTAGGGTTTCCTACCCTAATTGTTGTGTTCTTTCCATTTTTAGGGTTTCTTACCCTAATTGCTGTGTTCTTTCTATTTTTTAAGGTTTTCTACCCTAATTGCTATGCTCTTTCCATTTTTTAGGGTTTTCTACCCTAATTATTATTTTTCTAACTTATCACTTTCCAAGACAAATATGACAAGTGAAAACATTCCAACTATAACAGTGGTAGCATTCCAAATACAGCAATGATATTATTCTAAATATAATAATCAAAATGTACATCCAATATGACATGTGAAAATATTCCAAATATAATAGTCAGAGTGTGCATCCAATATGGCATGTGAAAGTCAAGCAAAGCATGTGAGAATCAAGTAAAACATGTAAGAATCAACCAAAGCATGTAAGAATCAATATAGCATGTGACAATGCTTATCCAAATATAGTAATGATCATGTGAATAATTCAAACATGGAAAGTGAGGAATCTGAATATAGCAGTGATCATCCAAACATGACAATGAAAATCCAACATAGTAATGTGCTATTCTCAAAACATGCATGTCAAAAATAAATAAGAAAATAATATACATGTAAAAATAACAATAACATAATATTTATTCATGAAAAAATAAATATAAATAACATACACTCAAAAAATAACTATAAATATACATGTAAGAAATAATACATATAATATATATGCAAAGTAAGGATGAAAATAAATATGCAAACAACATACATGTGATAATAAAAATAATGTTCATATAAAAAAAAACAACATATATGTAATAATAAATAAAATATGCATGTCAAAGATAAATAAGAAAATAATGTACATGTAAAAATAACAATAACATAATATTTAAAAATAACATACACGCAAAATAAATATAAATAATATACATGTAAAAAATAATATAATATAATATATATGCAAAGTAAGGATAAGGATGCAAAATAAATATGAAAATAATATATATGTAATAGTAAATAACGTACATGCAAAATATATAATATACATGTGATAATAAATAAAATAATGTACATGAAGAATAATAAAAAAAAAATTAAGACATAGAAGATAAATAATAAAATAATGCATGTCAATATACATGTAATAATAAAATGTAATGTACATAAAATAAATAAATTATTTAAAAAAAACATATGCATATACTCTACAACCACAAAACTAAGATAATATTGTCTTTGATAACCAGGTGGGTATTGAATTGGATATGAAAGGCATAGCAAGTTATCAAATTTTGAGGTGATGGGTGATTGTTCAGGTGATGGTCTGAGTAGGCGAAATATGACTAGGTTTGAAGATGAAGTCACTTTGTATCAAAGGAAGAGGGACTGGTGGACGTCAGGGTGTGATGCATGGTTAGGTGCTGTGGCAGCATTGGGTGAAGGATGAGAGTTTGGTTTTGGTGATGGAACAAGATGGCATTGTGGTAATGGCTAGAGTGGTTGAGGCATTTGGTTGATGGAGTTGGATTAAGGCTCAATGGAAGGTAAACCCGATGGCTATGATTAGGTTATGAGGATGAATAGTTATACAGATGGTGAATGATAATAAAAGAAAAATAGACAAATAGCAAATTGGGGGAGAAGACTTACCGAAATTGCAGAGGGTTATTCTTCTGGTCTTCTCTCAATCTCCTAGCTCTTTTTCTACCCGTGTCTCTCCTTTTCTCGAATTTCTAAGTTCTCTCTTTGTTCTTCCCGTTTCTCTCTTTGGGTTTTCTCCAAGACCAATTCTCTCTATTACTCTCTCTTTGTCTCACTCCCTCTCCCTCTCTTTCCTTTTTCTTTCTCAGTTTCCCAAAACAGAAAAAAGGAAAACCACTCTTCACGTCCCCTCTCTTCTCTTTTATCTTCTTCTTCACTCAATCTCTCTCTCAATACCCAAAACAGAAAAAAGACCCTTATTCACATCCCCTCTCTTCTCTTTTATTTTCTTCTTCACTCAATCTCTCTCTCACATCAATCTCTCCTTTTCTTTCCTTTTCTTCCTCTTCTTTCCTTCTTCTTCACTCAATCTCTCTCACACTCTCAACTCTCCTTTTTCTTTCCTTTTTTCTTTTTTCTTTCCTTCTTCTTCACTCAATCTCTCTCTCACTCTCAATCTCTCTCTCACTTCCCCCAAAACCAAGAAAGAGTCCCTCTCTCTCTGTCTCACGTCTCTCTCACTCTCAATCTCTCCTTTTTCTTTCCTTTTTTTCTTTTTCTTTCCTTCTTCTTCACTCAATCTCTCTCTCAATTTCCTAAAACATAAAAAAGAGTTCCTCTCTCTCTCTCTCTCTCTCTCTCTCTCTCTCTCTCTCTCTCTCTCTCTCTCTCTCTCACGTCTCTCTCACTCTCAATCTCTTTTTTTTCTTTCCTTTTTTCTTTTTCTTTCCTTCTTCTTCACTCAAACTCTCTCTCACTCTCAATCTCTCTCTCAATTTTCTAAAACAGAAAAAAGAGTCCCTCTCTCTCTCTCTCTCACGTCTCTCTCACTCTCAATCTCTCCTTTTTCTTTCCTTCTTCTTCACTCAATCTCTCTTACTCTGAATCTCTCTCTCAATTTCCTAATATAGAAAAAAGAGTCCCTCTCTCTCTCTCTCACGTCTCTCTTACTCTCAATCTCTCTTTTTTCTTTCCTTTTTTTCTTTTCTCTTTCCTTCTTCTTCACTCATTCTCTCTCTCACTCTCACTCTCTCTCTCAATTTCCTAAAACAGAAAAAAAAAAAAGTCCCTCTATCTCTCTATCACGTCTCTCTCACTCTCAATCTCTCTTTTTTCTTACCATTTTTCTTTTTCTTTCCTTCTTCTTCACTCAATCTCTCCCTCACTCTCAATCTCTCTCTCAAATTCCTAAAACAGAAAAAAGTGTCCGTCTCTCTCTCTCACGTCTCTCTCACTCTCAATCTCTCCTTTATCTTTCTTTTTATTATTTTTTTTATTTTATACTTATATCTTATATATATAATAAATATCATATATTACACTAATATACATAGACATAATATCATATAATACAATATATATATATATATATATATATATATATATATATATATATATATATATATATATATATATATATATATATATATATATATATATATATATGACGCACATGTACATAGTTGGACTGAATTGATTTGGTTTGGACTGGTCTGAGTTGGACTAAGCTGGGTTGGACTAAGCTGGGTTGAGCTGGGTTGAGCTAGGTTAGGCCAAAATTGATTTTTTCTCCCTCTATCATTTCATAGGCCATTTCCGCTGCCATTTCACATGGAATTTTTTGACAACCTCTACCCCAAATTTTCCATGTTCATTTTGTAGAACACTAAATATGAAAAATAATATAGTTTGAATCACCTCATTAGAAAATAAAATGGTCAACTTATGAATTTTTAAAGTTTAAATAAACTATTTTACGATAATTCGGCTAACGACTCTGCATGGGATGCTTCGGAGACCTCTGCCTAAAATCCTTCATGTCTACTTTGTAGAGCACTAAAAATGAGGAATAATGAAACTGGAATCAACTAATTTGGATGTGGGCTGACCAAAATATGAATTTTCAAAGATTAAATGGTCATTTCAGTATGTAATTTTGCATGGGACCCTTCGGAGATCTCTGTCCCAAATTTTCCACGTCCACTTTACAGAACACAAAAAATGAGGAATAATGGCCCTTGAATCATCTGAATCAGACATAGAATGGCCAAGATATGAAGAAATGAAGTTCTATCGATAATTCTGCATGCAAGCTTGCATGGGACCCACCGATGGCCTCTACCCGAGATTCTTCACGTCTATTTTGAAAAGGACTGAAAATAAAGAACATTGGTACTTAAACCATATGATTCAGATGTCGGATGATCAAGATATGATGATTTGAAATTCAAACAATCCAACTTACGATAATTTGCATGAAAGCCCTTGGGATTATTTATGATAATTTCAAGAACCTCCCTTGTACGTATCATCCGACTAAAATGACCATATCTCCTTCATTTGATATCAGAATTGAGCAATTCTGGTCTCATTTCGAAGATAATTCCATGACCTATGCATCCATGCAGATTACAGCCTGTGACCTTGTTATGGAACCCATTGAAAACTACCTCGAGTTCGTAGTAAAAAAAACCTAAATTTTCACTCATCTCTCTTCCTTTGTTGTCCACACACTAGTAGGACTTTGTTCAGCTGGAAATGGCAAAAATGGGGTGCTTACACCAGAAAAAGCTAATGTAGTTGCTGAAGCACTTAGTAGGAAAGCAATGATAGAATCCCAAAAAGAAGTTTGTGCAAATGCTATGGCATGTGTCATAGGGAGAGTATTTAATTTAATTATGATAAAGAGCAATTCGTGATTGATATTCCGAATGAATCAACTGGCCAAGGGTTTATTCATCTATTCTCAAACATGTTTGCTACATTGAAGATTGTACCTGATCTATTAGACGAAGTGAAAGCAGCTATTAAATCAGACCCTTATCTGAGAATGGTGCAAGAAGACCTCAGAAAAGGTAGGACTACTCCTGAGTTCACCTTGGATGTTGAAAAGGTACTAAAATACAAAGGAAGAGTATGTGTTCCTGAAAATGAAGACTTGGATATTAGACACAGACTAATGAAGGAAGCTCACACCACTGCTTATTCGGTACATCCTGGAAGTACAAAGATATATCATGATCTGAAGAAACTATATTGGTGGAGCAGAATGAAAGCGGATGTAGCTAAATTTGTGTCTCAATGCTTGAATTGTCAGTAGGTAACGGCTGAAAGACAAAGACTTGCAAGATTGTTGAAGCCACTGCTAGAACCAGCATGGAAATGGGACTGCATCACTATGGACTTCGTCATCTAATTACCATTAACTCCCCGAGAGTTGACGCGGTTTGGGTGATTGTGGATCGTTTGACCAAGACAGCTCGTTTCATAGCTATACAACCTCAATATACCCTAGAGAGGTTAGCTAAGCTTTATGTAGATAATATTGTCCGATTACGTGGTATACCTGAAAGCATTGTGTCCGACAGAGACCCACGCTTTACCTCAAAGTTTTGGGAAGGATTACAGAAGGCTATGGGTACAACATTGAAGTTTAGTACTGCATTCCATCCTCAAACAGACGGACAGTCGGAGCATACTATTCAGATTTTAGAAGACATGCTTCGACTTTGTGTCATTAATTTCAAAGGATCATGGGATGAGAAATTACCATTGATTGAGTTCGCTTTTAACAACAGCTATTAAGCAACTATAAAAATGTCACCCTATGAAGCACTGTATGGTAGAAAATGTCGAACTCCTTTGTTTTGGAATGAAGTTGGAAAACGGAGTATTGTTGGACCAGAGTTTGTTGAAGAGACTTGTCGAGTAGTTGACATTATCAAGGAAAGAGTCTAAATAGCTCAGAACCGTCAGAAGCAATATGTAGATAATCATCGCAGAGATCTCGAATTCACCATAGGTGATAAGGTATTTCTGAAAATATCTCCTATGCGTGGTTTGAAAAGGTTTGGACAAAAGGAAAAGCTGTGTCCCAGATATATTGGACCCTATGAAGTTCTAGATAGACGTGGAAAAGTAGCATATCAGTTAGCACTACCACTGTCCATGTCAAGTGTGCATGATGTATTTCATATCTCATTACTGAAAAAGTACGTCAGAGATCCAACATACGTGTTAACAACGGATCCACTGGATTTGACTGAAGATTTGATGTTCGAAGTAGTACCTTTTGAGATCACTTGTCGGAAGGTGCAACATCTTTGCAACCACGACGTTTACTACGTTAAGGTTACTTGTAGAAGCCAAAATGTAGAAGAAATTACGTGGGAAGAAAAGAACACTATGCAGAAGCAATATCCTCACCTATTCGACTCGGAAGGTATGTGCAAATTTCGAGGGCAAAATTTATATAAGAAGGGGACAGTTGTGAGACCCGCACTCTACTAACTTGGTTTAACCGTGTCGTGCCAGGTCTTCCCATCATTCCTGAACTGAGCGTGTGAAGATAGATCACAAATCAGGTATGAGAATCGAGTTAAAACACTAAAAACATACTTAAGGTCGCATGCCTGGGTAGGTATGGTCGACCATAAGGGAGGGTACCAAAAATCTCAAGTCTAGAACCCCATGGTCGATGATTTTGACCCTACGATCGACAGTTTATGCTACCGTATGATCGACCGTGAGAACCTAGATCAGACTCCAAGTTTTTGGAAACTTTCCTAAACTAGGGGATTGTTTTCCTAATTGAAAGTGGACTCAATATGGAGAGTTTTGCTCTATATAAAGGACGTCCCTCAGCCTTTTTTCACTCTTTTAGAACATTAGTAAACCCTAGAGAAAGAGAAGGAAGAGAAATAAGAGAAGGAGGAGAAGAAAAAGCTAAGGAAAAGAATTTACAGAGAAGAGATTGGCTCTCTATCACAGGCAAAGATATGAAACAAATCTCTGGAGATGTAAACTCTAAGTATAAGAGTGATATGGAAGATAGGCAATATCAACCTATTATGATCTATGTGATTTCCTTGAGAAAATCCCAAAGAGATCCATGAGTAGTGAATTTGATGATTATGGTTGATAAAAAATTACTAATGATGGCCATAGGATGACCTTAGAATAAATCCCATTGAAGAACAAAAGAATTGACCCAAGAAGAACTCGAATTTCATGTAGACTGTGACCAGAAATCTCAAGGTCACAACTACGGTCGACTATAGCATGACCAGTATGACCAGAGGATCGACCAAAGGAATTCGAGAAGATTTCAAAAACCATATGGTCGCAGCTACGGTCGCACCATATGCGACCGTAGGGTATCGACCATAGATAGTAAGGTCGATATAGCATGAGACCATAGGACCAATCAGACACCTATCAGTGCTCTGTTTTGATTTTTGACTACTGTAACATGTCACATATGAACCCTAACTTAAATTCATATAATTTTTAGGTTGTTAAATCAATTTAAAGAGAATTTCAAGGCTTCGAAGGAGATCGAGTATTGCTAACAGGTGAGGAAACAAGACCTAAACTAATTGGTTAATAACAAACTGTTTATTTTTATTGAGTCTAATGCCATGATTGATTATATGCTTGTATGCTTATAATGAGCATCTCACATGTCATCCAATATTCCTGCTATTACTGTTCATGTATATTTAATTCCGTTTATTTATAACATGATGATGATGATGATGCTAAGAATAGGCATGTGAATGTATGTGTGTGGTTGGTGTATTGGATGTGAGTGGAGCATCAGGGGGAGGACGTGGCATGGTGGTCTTCGACCTCGTCACCAGACCTCGTCACCAGACTCTAGCTCCATCTCTACTGCACCTCAGAATGTGTACACCCAAGCCAACCCAACCAACTTACTTGCACCACCTATAGATTTGGCTACTGCGGTGATGAATTTGACACAACAAATGCAGCATATACAGCAAATGCAAGCCAACATGCAAGCTACAATGGGAATTGCTTTCCCAGCTGCAAACACAACACCTCTACCTACTAGACAAGCTAGTACTATACCTGGTGGTAGCAACACTGTACCCCAAGCACCGCAAACACCAGCAGTACAAGGTCGAGTGCCAAACCCTGAAGCACCGCAAGGCTGGTATAACCAAGAAAATTATCAGTACCAACCGCCTATGTATGGAGCATATGTACAGTATCACCTTAATCACTCCAGATTGATCGAGAATTTCTTGAAGTTGAAGCCAAAGGAATTTACAGACAAGCCATCAGATCCATTATGGCCAGCTCATTGGATCAATGAGATGGAAAGAAACTTTATGATGATGACTATAAATAAAGAGAGAAGGTATTATGTGCCACTTTTATGTTGAAAGGTGATGCACACCATTGGTGGAAATCTACTTGGAGTTATCTGTTGACAAAGCATGCCCAACTAACCTGGGCTATCTATAAAGAAGCTTTCTTCGAGAATTATTTTCCCAGGAGTTTCAGAGATCAAATAGAAAAGGAGTTTCTAAGTCTATATCAGGGACAAATGACTGTAGACGCATATCAACAGCGTTATGAAGAACTATTTTTCTTTGCTCCCTCTAGCATGCAGGAGGAAAATCCCAATACCCGAAGGTTTGTTAGGGGACTTAGGGGAAGCATCCGTGAGCATGTATTGGGACTAGAAAAGAAGATTTATAATGAAGTTGTACAGATTGCTCGAGTACTGGAATCGAGCCAGAGGGAAAGTTATTTTGTTCAGAACAGAGGTATAAAGAGGCCCAATGGAAACTCATACAACGGAGGGAACTCAAAGACATTTAAACCCTTCCGTACTCAAGGCTTTAATGCTGCAGCCAAGACTACTCCGACAGCCCAACCTCAACAGAAGCAAAGTAATGCTGGAGTCAAATGCTTCAACTGCGATCAAGTAGGACATTATTCAAGAGAGTGTCCTAAGCCAAGGAAGCAGCTACAACAAGAAAAGGTTTATGTAGTTACATCTGAGGATGCTGCTGCATCGCCTAATGTGGTCACATGTATGACCTGAACTATTCATTTTGTACTACCTTGTGTAAGCATGTAGACTAAGTTAAATGAAATCACAGGTATCGTACCCATTAATGGCTTACCCGCTAGAGTACTCTTTGACTCTGGAGCTACTCATTCTTTTATATCTGTGTCATTTGGAAAGAAGTTAAATCTACCCCTCAAACCTTTAGACTACAAACTACTTGTACGATCACCTATGGGATTAGAAGTAAAACTAGACAAAGGTTATGGACCATGTCCAGTTCTTATCGGCGAGAAGATTTTGGATGCAACCTTAATTCAACTCGAGATGGTAGACTTTGACGTTATCTTGGGAATGGATTGGTTAGCTCGGCACTCTACAAACCTATTATGTGCGGAAAAGAAACTAACATTTAAAGACAAGGAAGGAGTAGAGTTTAGTTTTCTGGGAACCAAACTTCCCCGTAAACGAACACTCATTCTCTCTGCACTAAAAGCTAAAAAATGCCTCAAGAAAGGAGGAATTGGGTATCTAGTATCCGTGGTTGACCTCACCAAAGAAGCACCATGAATGGAGGATATTGAAGTTGTGCATGAATTTCTGGATGTGTTTCATGTTTCTTTATTGAAGAAGTATGTCAGGGATCCATCACACATCTTGACAGCAGACCCACCAGACTTGACAAATGACTTGACATTTGAAGTGGTACCTGTGATGCTCACAAGCTGAAAGGTACAATATCTCTGAAGCAAAGATATCCATTATGTGAAAGTGCATTGGAAAAGCCAAGATGTAGAAGAAATCATTTGGGAGGAAGAGAACGCGATGCGAAAGGAAGACCTTAACCTTTTCGACGAACAAGGTACATACAAATTTTGAGACTGAAATTTATTTTAATGGTGGGGGAGTTGTGAAACCTATATGCAAATTTTGGGAATGAAATTTCTTTTAAGGGGGGGAGTTGTAAGACCTGCACTCTATGAACCCGATCTAAACCTTTAATTTATGTCGTAACAGGTCCTCCAATCATCACTGGGCCAGACGAGACGAACGGATGACAACCAGGTATGAAATGGACCCATGTATGATAATTATTTCATACCAGTCGATCGGTATGTCTGCGCAAGCAGACTACTTAGTTCCGAAAATGGATATCTACGGGTCCCACTTTTTAAATATCAAACCCTAGGACCTTCCTAACGTAAGGGGACTTCCTAAACTCAATCCTAATCTATTTAAGGACCCCTAAACCTCCTTAAATCTCTTTCATTGATCCTCACAAACCCTAGAAAGGAGAAAGAGATCGAAGGAGGAGAAAGAGCTAATGAAGGAGGGAGAGGAGCTGCCGTTATTGTTGGATGAAGAACACCCTATTGCGAACCAACAGTAAGTGCTTGAACCTTCCTCTAAGTTAAGCGTTATAAAAGGTTAGTCATGAATGGATCAATACCATGCAATGCAAGGTATTGATCTAAACCTTTGAATTTGCTGTCAAACCCTAATACAGTCGATAAACCCTAAATTCGAGTTCTAGGTTGAGGATCATCGAAACTAGGACTTGAATGGGGTATGAAACAACTATAACTCATTGCTTAGACCTAGAATGTATAGGAGAAACCCTAGAATCAATAGGGGGTGACCGACGGAAGGCGAGAACCAAGCTTATGGTCTTCCAGAGGCATACCGATCGACCATATCGGTCACACCCTATGCGACCGGTACTGTGACCGGTACCTCTCGGGGATCGGTCTGTGGGGACCGGTTGACCATACCTATCGCACCTTTCCCCACCGTGCCGTGACCGGTACTGCGACCGGTATGCTCTGTGGGAGTGTTTTTGACCCAGTTGGTTTTCCGACCAACGTAAACCCTAAGAAAAACTATTCTAATTCAACCCTAACATCGTGTAGGACCTTGTGATAGCGAGTTTGGATTCTGTGATGCGGGACAAGCTATCAATCAAGCGTTAGGTAAGGTAATCAGACCTAAACCCTAATAATTTAATAACAGTAAAACGTTGTTAATAATTATGAATCTATGGAATGGTGTTTGTGCATACTCGCATGTCATCTTTACTTTCAGTTATTGTATTGTTCATGCATACTCGCTATGCTAGGATGTGACCGTTAAGCAAGTGATTGTTTTTGTTGGTGTGTGGAATGGGAAGGGCTTGGGGTCTGGGATCATTCCTCACACTAGCACCTTTTCGTATCGCTTCTGTCTTAGCATGCTTGGTCCAGGTAGGGTATCAGAGGGAGGAAGTGGCACTGTGGTCTCCGGCCTGGCCACTTGACTCTAGCTCTATCTCTATGCCGTAGGGAGATGTGCTTGGATAGGGCCTACTATGATGACATATAGGATTGGTTAGTTAAGAGCCTAGTTTGCAAGCCCTCGCCAATAGGGGCTTACGTGTTGGTATGGGTAAGGCATCAGCGGAAGTGTTCGTGGTGTTTGATCCGAACGCTTTAGCTCTATTTCTATTCCATGGTGGGTGCATGTGGGACGACATTGGTGTTTAATCTATTGGGCAGATTTACACACTCGTGTATAGAGGTGCGGTGGCCGCCAATCCTTTCTATAGCACATTGCAAACTTAAAATCAGACCATAATGTGAATGTTACTCATGCATGATGTGTGTTGCATTGTCTGATTTTCTTACTGAGCTAAGTTGTGAGCTCACCCTTATGTACACACTATTTTTAGATGTTGATGTAGGTTACACTGTAGAGGACTACGTGGATGCTCCAGTATATGGAGGTGCTGCTGCCTTAGAAGTGCAAGCAGGGGAGGATGTGCATGACGCTTCATGCGAGTACCCTTTCTACGTGTACCTCTAAGATTTTGGATTTATTTATTTTATTTATTTTCAGTTGAATTTACAAATGATGTAAGGATAATTATTTTCGTTCTGGTGTTTTGAATAATTGGATAATTTATTTATTAATTGAAGTACTCAGTTCATTTAATTTAAGACTTATTCTGTATTTTATTATATTCTGATTATGGTTATGTGCAATGGTTTGTATGAGTGGATATGGTCGTATTGAGATCCTGGTGTGAACCGTTGGTTCAGTGATGGTTCACTTACACTTCTGGTTAAGCCAAAATTGAGGTGTGACAGTATCAGAGTAATGTTCGACAGATCGGTCATTCATCTGGGAAAAAATAGGGAGATGAGTGAAATGTATGAAGAATAAGAAGAAGAAGAAAAAAAAAAGAGTTGGAAACATATGAAAAAGGTGAGTTTCTTTTTCCCTTTTTTTTATTTTTTTTATTTTTTATTCTTTTTATCTCTGATCTACTTTTTGAAAAGGCATTGGATTTAGAAAAAGAAAAAAGGGGCCATGATTTCTTTTTCAAAGTCTCGTCATTAGGGAAGTAGGAATTGAAATAAAAAATAAAAAAATGGTAGATCGTTCTAGAGCCAAGCAGGATCTCCGAAGAATGACATCATCAGTGATTGTTCAGAGGTCCTTTGAGAAGTTTGCTTCGGTGCATGGAGGTGATCTTGTAATATTGCATGTGGGAATGACAGGCCAGTGGGTTGAGCTCCAACGAAAATCTCAGGCTTTGATTAAGGAGACCATGGCAGCGGATTTTTGTGTTGGTGATGCAAGATCTGTTCTGTTTGGAGATATTTCGACGGGGATCCTTTCAGCAAAAATCCTAGGTGATGTGGCTATTCTGCAGAAGGGATCAAAAATATCAAAAGAGGTACAAAGCCCATTGATACAGTGATAGGATCCTCCACTAATCTCCGATGGTTGTAGTAGATCAGAGTTGGCAAGAATGTCTTCTACGGAGAAAACAATGCAATCGACAGTGGGTTCATCAAAGGTGATTAGAACGCCTTGTTTCCAAGTGAAGTTATCGGAAAGATGTCTGCAGACAATAGATGGCAGACTGGCTATCGGTGATAGCGAGATTGGGCTGGTTAACTCTCTCTTTGTAGAGGCTATAGAGGTGATGGTAGAATCAACTAGGCCAGCTGTGGGTGTCAGGCCGAAGAGTTATGGGGTGTTGACTAATGGAAAGCTCTTAGAGTTTCCATTTGAGGAAACCATAAGCATGCAGAGGGGGGACGTGGCTGTGAGGGAGTTGGGCTTCCTACTACTATTATTACATTGAGACACCTTATTAAGGATGATGTTAGTGCCTTTGGTATACAGAAGGACTTTGTTCGGGTTCCAGAGGGTGTTGGGTTAGATCCTGGTTGGAGGTTTGTAGTGGTTAATGGTAGAGGTATGCAACCAGTTTGTGGATGGGCCATGCTGGACTCACGGCTTAATCAGCCAACTAAGAAAGGAAGTCATGGGATGCATAGCGAGAAGAGAAGATTTCAAAATTCACAAGGCACTTAGCAAACCAATGGTGAAGTTGAGGTTTGGGCTCTTGCTTCTGGAGTTGATCTGAATGGAGGTGGCAATCATGGTGATCGGGCTGAGAGTATGGTTACGCCAGAGGATGTTAGTAATGCTTAGGGCATTGAAGTTAGAGGTCTTAAAGATGGTCGAGGTCTTGTGAATCAGGTTTTGCATGTGAAGAATGCATCATCGCATGTGGGGATTTATCAAGTTGCTGTGGAAGAAGAATCTGTCAGATCTGGCAATAGTGGACCTGGTCGGATAGGGTGTTGGATCCAACAGTAAGTTTGAATCCCGACAAGGTGTGCATCATAGCTAGTTGATGCTACATCGTGGGGTAAAGGAGGATTGGCAGATTGGGATGAGGAGTTGGATCTTTAGGTCTGCGCTGGAGGTTCAAAGGTAAGAGGCTCAGGTTCCAGGTGCATTTGGAGTTGCAAGAGGATTGTAAGTGACGGTGATCTTTGTAGTGATCCTGAGAGGTGGAGTCACATCATATCATACGGCTGTGAGCTGTGCGGGACACTAGGATGGGGTGTGGGCTATACTTGTTTGGGTGTAGTGATTTGGCAAAGATGATGGACGGGTTTACACAATCAACATCAACAGATTTTCTTCAAGGTGGCTTGCAAATCTAAGCTAGGTGGAGATTTAATGCAGTCCAATTATAGAGATCGACCCGCATCAAAGCCCAGGCCCACAAAGCCCATTTGGCACAACACCAAGGTATGAACTAAGCTAGAAAAAAATCAATGAACCTGGCCCTAGCTCTTTGAAACCGATCCTTTTTTGGTGACCTTTCAAGTCCCCAGTGCAGAGTGAGGTGGTATTTTCTATTCAATGTTTCTAGAGTCTTCTCTACATTGGACCTTGCATCAAGACATTGAACCTTTTATCAAGACATTAAACCTTGTATCAAAACTTTAGAACTCTTGGACAATCTATCTGGCGCTACCATTTTCTCAAAGCTTGACTTGAAAAGTGGTTATAATCAGAGCCGAATCAGACCCGAAGATGAATGGAAGACGGCTTTCAAGGCCAAAAATGGACTATTTTAGTGGCTAGTTATGCCATTTGGATTGTCAAATGCCCCATCTACTTTCATGAGGTTTATGAACCAAATCTTGAAGCCTTACCTTGGAGGATTTATAGTGGTTTACTTTGATGATATTCTTATTTATAGTAAGACTACTAATGAGCATTTGCAGCATCTCCAAGAAGTGCTACTCACCCTAAGGAAGGAGAGTCTTTATGTAGCCCCTGACAAGTGCTGCTTCATGGTGAAAGAAATTCTCTTGGGTTTTAACATCTCCAAGGATGGCATCTCCGTTGATAATGCAAAGATCAAAGTGATTCAAGAATGGCCAACTCCAACCAACGTTCATGATGTTCGTAGCTTCCATGGATTGGAATCCTTTTATCAGTGATTTATTGCCCATTTCAGTTCTTTGGTAGTCCCACTCACATCTTGCATAAAAAAAGGAGCCTTTGAATGGACCAATGAAGCCCAATAGAGTTTTTGAGCAACTCAAAGAGAAATTAAGCACTGCCCCGATTCTAGCTCTTCCAAATTTTGATGTTATTTTAGAGGTAAATTGTGATGCTTTTGGAATAGGCATTAGAGAAGTCTTGAGTCAAGGAGGACGTCCTGTCGCTTTCTTTAGCAATAAATTGAATGGTGCTAAGATCCATTATAGTACTTATGATTTAGAGTTTTATGCTCTCTTTCGTACCCTTGAGCATTTGAGGACATATTTGATTCATAGGGAGTTTGTTTTGTACACTGACCGTGAAGCTCTAAAGTACATTTTAGGTCAACAAAAGCTCAATTCTCGATGAGAAAAATGGGCCAAGTATCTTCAAGAATTCAACTTCCATATCAAACACAAGGTCGGTGTTCAAAATCAAGTTGCCGATGCTCTTAGCCGCAAGAAGAGTTTGCTCTCTATGATGCGTACTACCGTACTTGGCTTTGAATCTTTTCAAGAGCTTTATGAAGAGGATGAATACTTATCTAAACTCCTCTCAGATGCAAAAGACAATGTCCTTGCCAATTTTACTCTTTGTGATGGTTTTCTATTTAAAGGAAATTGTTTGTGCATTCCAGATTGCTCCCTACGACAAAAGGTGATTGAGGAGATACATAACAGAGGACACTTTGGGAGAGACAAGACACTACACTTAGTTGTCACTAAGTACTTTTGGCCCTACCTCAAGAGAGATGTGCACCGTCATATAATGAAGTGTCAAAAGTGCCAAGTAGGAAAGGGACAAAACACCAATGCAGGCCTCTACTTACCCTTACCCATACCATAAGTTCCTTGGGAAGACATATCTATGGACTTTGTCCTTGGATTGCCATGCACACTTTTTGAAGTATGGATTCAATTTTTGTGGTGGTTGATAGAATCTCACAGATGGCCCACTTCATTCCTTGTTGCCAAACAATGGATGCATCCCGTATTGTTGATCTTTTCTTTAAAGAAGTTTACAAATTACATGGTATCCCTAAGACCATCACTTCTGATCGAGATATGAAATTCCTTAGTCATTTTTGGCAGCAACTTTGGAAAAGTTTTGGTACCAAACTTCAGTTTAGTACGGTGTTCCCTATTCAAACTAAAATAGTCAACCGATCTTCGGGAAACTTGTTGCGGACCTTGATCGATGACAACCCCTGCTCTTGGGAAAATCGGTTACCTTTTGGTGAATTTGCCTTTAATTGTTCAGTGAATCGAACCACAGGTTATAGTCCCTTTGTCATTATTTATGGGAGACAACCCAAGTCGGCACTTGACCTTTCACCCATTCTATTTTCGAAAAAGTCCATTGGCAAAGTTGAAGATATTATTGCCGAAATGAGGCAAATCCATGAAAGTGTATACCAAAAGCTTCAAGACAAGACAAAGCTCTACAAGGAGGCCTTTGAAAAGCGGCACTGTAAGGTAATCTATGAACCCTGTGATTTTGTTTGGGTTTACTTGCCATCGGAACGACATCCAGTTGGAAGCTATAACAAGCTTAGTGTTCGAAAGATTGGACCTCTTGAAGTTCTTGCACGTATCAATCCTGATGCATATAAGCTCAAGCTTCCACCCCATATGAAGATTCATGATATTTTTAATGTGCGTCATTTAACACCATTTATGGGCGATTCTAACAACGAAGAAGACTCGAATTATGAGATGAATTCTTTTTCACAAGGGAAGAATGATGCAGTTCTATTATGGAGATTGGCTTGCATCAAAGCCTAAGACCACAAAGCCCATTTGACACAAGACTAAGGTATGAACCAAGTTACAAAAGAACCAATGAACTTGGCCCTAGCTCTTTAAAACCAGCCCCTTTTTGATGACCTTTCAAGTCGCTAGTAGAGAGTGAGGTGGCATTTTCTATTCATTATTTCTAGAGTTTTCTCTACATTGAACCTTGCATCAAGACATTGAACCTTTCATCAAGACATTGAACCTTTCATCAAGACATTGAACCTTGTATTAAGATTTTGTAACGTGCATCAATTCTCATTGGAGTAATCCCTTGTCATACCCCAATTCTGGACGAACTAGAAGTGTGATGAACTGTCATAAGAACCAACGGTTTGATGAACTTGATAAGACACTGAGAGGGGGGGGGGGGAGAATCAGTGTCTAAAAATTCTCTCTAATTATTTCACTGCTGCCTAAAGCTGATGGAGATATATTCTTTTACACTCACACAAGCGTATGCAAATCTACCTTGCTACCACTCAGTGGCCAGGTCTACCAGATTTGCACACCCATCCTATAAGCATTCCATGCACTCCAAAATATATAGGAAAATAAAGACAGTCCACAACACAGGATATACGTGGTTCACCAACACAGTGTATGATGGCTAGTCCACGGAGTAATGCCCAATGGGCTCCGTATTTACTCAACACTCAACTTTCAATCTTTTACAAGACAAGGATACTAACCCTAGGTTTTCCTAGCATAAAACGGAGAGGGCGCACCAACGCCAAGATTCAGGCTTAACAGCCAGTGTCCAACACCCACTGAACACACCACGCTTAACCCACACCCACGGGAAGCAAATAACAATTTTTAGGCTTACAGAATTGCCTTACAATTTTCCCCCCACTACTCTAGCATACAATATATTGAAAGCATAAATAGATAGGGAATTGAAAATCTCACAAACAATGCTTTTGAATGGCCAACAATCTCTCTGAAGCTTCACACTGCTCTCAGGTACTCTCCAACAACCTTCAATGATGATAGAAATCGATTCACAAAGTATACCTCATCCACAGGATTTTAATCTCTTCCACACAACCCATAATCACCATGAATATAAAAATAAAATCTCTACTGACCTCTCATAGGGATTTAGCACTCCATTGATGCACAGAGAAGAGGTAGTTGGTGATTGATCACTCCCACATGGCATGAAACCCTAGAAAACCTTCTTTCCGCCTTCAAAAAGCTCTTTTCAATTCTTCTCTATGTTTTTTCAACTCCCAACGGCTCCCAATAGGTAGAGAATCCAAAAATATGGAAACTGCAACTTGAACGGTCAGAATTTGGAGCTTGGATGAAGAAGTTATGTCGGTTTGAAGTTTGGCCAATCAAAAAATTCAAAATAGAATCTTTCCTATCATTATCATGCACCCGCGCAACACTGAATCGCCGCCCACCTATTTGTTGTCCCGTTCCGATTGGTGCTCAAAGGCATCTCTTTAAAAATCGTCGGATTGACTTTAAAAATGAGGGATTATACATGAGCCGTTGGATCTGCATCAATCGTGTCAAGCGCGATCGGCTTCATTCGCAACCGCAAGAACTGGATCAACCGTGGTGTAGTACCACGGGTGCGCCACATGGAATCAAGGCTAGTACTCCATGCAACAGAGACCACTGTAATAACCTGCATCCAACCAATCACATAGCTCGCGGTGGAATCAAAACGATACTGCCTCACTACACTCAAGCTAGACTTGATCTGGGCCATCCAATCAGAATATGGACTTCGTGGCTTGATCTGAACCATTTATGTAGGATCTTCATCATTTTTCTTACCAAAAATACCCCTGAACAAATGTATTAATGACTTTTTCGAGCGATCTGATAGAAACTGCGATATCTCTCTCATTCGACGTCGGAATTGAGTGATTCAAGTTGGGTTGGAAAGATAACTCGACGCTCTACATCTTTTCACTATCGGATTTCCATGAACCTACTGTTGGACCCACCAACATTTTCTCTCTCCTCATTTTCTCTACATCTTCTTTCTTCATGTAATGCTTCAAGAAGCCACAACATTGCCTCATCATTAAAAACTCAGCCACATCATCAGAAACTATACCATATCACCAGTGGGATCCACAGACACTCTCTCTCATCAAAATCAGTGTAAAATCCCATTTAACTCATTGCAAGTCATCTAAAACACATGTAGAACATTATAGAACACACATACGAGGTTGATCCATCTTTGCCATTGTACTGACACTCTCTCCTATACTGACACTCTCTATCCTCATTTCTCTAACTTTATGCTCACAAATACTGTCACATCAGCCAAGTTACCAACAATAACAACATAAAGTCTAACAATCTCCCCCTTTGGAATTGTTGGCAACTCACTCTGCACATGAGATCTTTCTCCCCCTTTGACAACAAATACAAAGGGACATGCCACATAGGAGTGCCCACCGCATTTTTTCAATCCTATGGGCCCAAAAAATAATAAACCATTACATTAACATATAAAAATATCACAGGACTCCCCCTGAGTCCAACATAAAGAGAATAAGGATAACAAGCATATATCACTCAACATATAAATACCATAGGACTCCCCCTGAGTCTATCATGGGGAGCAAAAAGATATAACAAACACACACTACTCCCCCTCACACCAAGCACCTTACTGCTTGGTGAGCATGGTCATGCATGAATCTTCGACACTCTCTATCAGAGTGTATAAGTTTCTAGAGGTTCTCTATCCTGAAGCCACAGTCTTGCCATTGCCAAGTCTTCTGATCTCACATCCTTGATTGTTGAAGATCACTTCATACCCTCTGTCACAAATCTGACTGATGCTGAGAACATTGTGCTTGAGTCCTGACACATAAAACACATCATGGAGTTTCACCTTTCCATTGTTGATGTTGATAGAACCCTTTCTAGTTACCTAGGCCCCATTATTGTTTCCAAACTTCACTGTGCCTCCCTCATATTGTTGAAGCTCCTGAAACATTTTCTTGTCACCTATCATGTGACTAGAGCATCTACTGTCAAGTATCCAAGGAGACGGCTTGTCTTGTGTCTTGAGAGTTGTCTCAAAGCATACAACATCATTACTTTGCCCTTCTACAAAATCTGCAATGATTTTCTTTTTACACTTTTCTAACAACTGGTGGAGTCTTTTTGTTCATTCTCTGCTTAGCCTTTCCTTGACCACTAAAAATTACTCTGTGGCCCCTATCACAAAGTTGACTGACACTCAATAGATTATGTTTCAAACCTAAAACATAGAGAACCTCATGAGATTTTACCTTCCCATTGTTGAAACTAATGCTTCCCTTCCCAACAATCTTTGCACCAATATCATTACCAAACTTGACTGAGCCTCCTTTATAATGTTGAAGCTTCTGAAGCTTCTTACTATCTCCTGTCATGTGACTCGAACATCTACTGTCAAGAATCCATGGTGTAGAACTATTTTGTGCCTTGAAAGCTGTCTGTACAACCAAAGAGCTATTTTTCTGAACCAAAACTCTCTTCTTTGTTTTTGATCTTTCATCTTGCTTCTGTCTTGGAATCTTGCTTTTAATTCTGTCATACTGTTTCTGTGGAGGTAGCATAGGGGGAAAGATGGTTCTGTAGTTCCTTTCTATATGCCAAAAATTGTTACAGTTATAGCACTTAACAAAATTTTCTTCAAGGGGAGCAAACTGATTTCTACTTTCAAATCTAACTTCTCTCAGATTGAATTTGCAGGTAGCTATCTTGTGACAATAAGTATTGCATTTATAACAATATATCTGAAAATAAAATCTTGCCCAAGAAGGAGCCATGTACCTTATCTGTCTCTGTGACTGGGATAATTTTCTCCATAGACGTTACTCTTCTCCACTCTCCTACCTTGCCTTGCATTATTAGTATATGAAATAGGAACATGATTTTCTTCTTGAACATAAACCATAGGAGCCTTGCCCTTTCCACTCTCTTTCACGAAAGAGATGGGACCTTTCCTATTTGAGTTTGCATTATTAGAAGTCTCTCCCTTATCAGAATCAAGACCAAATTTTACATTAAAAGGTCCTTGAGAATTTATAATTCCATCTAGCTTGCTGCTACTAGGGTGCACTGTAGTATTGCTTGGCTCATCAGGTTTGTTCAATTTTTGTTGTCTTTCAAGCTCTTCTTTTTCATACTCAGTCACCTTTGCTTTTAGCAGAATAAATTCCTTCTCAAGCTCTTCAAATTTACTCACCATAGGGGCTTGTATCTCAAGTTGAGCTCTCAAACCTGCATTCTTAGTCATTAATTTGGAGTGGTCTGTAGATGCCTGTCCAGGCTGAGTCTTGAGATTTTTAATAATTTTCTTGGACTCTACATCAAGAACTCTCAAATCTTGAATTAACTTTTTTTGCTTTTTAACTTCTTGTGAGGCAAGCTTATTATATTTCCTTTCTTTCTTGAGTTCCTTCATAGCTACAGCAAACTCTTCCTCAAAATTCACCTCACCTTTTTCATCATCACCAGAGCTTGAAATTTCATTCTCACTCTCTTCTTCACTACTAGAGATAGATTCCACAATGCCTTCTTCATTGCTTTTTGAGGGAATTTTTTTATTTTTGTTTTTCTCCTGATCTTCAATGAAAACCATGAACAAAGCCTCACTAGGCTCATCTTTTGAGATTTCATCAGGATCATCATCTGAGATTTCAGTGCTTCTTTTAGAGATAAAACTCTTTCTGTTGGACTTATTTTTCTTGAAGTTATAGTTTTTCTTTCCTTTAGACTGGCTTATTCTATCATCTTCATCATCACTATCAAACTTACTATTCATTGGGCACTTTGTAGTGAAGTGTCCAACTTTACCACAATTGAAGCACTTGAATGGAAGCTTGTTCTTATACTTTTCTGTACCCTCTTCAATTTCCTAGTGAAATGAGTTGTGACCTCATCTTCACTTTCTTCCTCATTTGGTTTTTCAAAATTTTTTAGCTTCTTCATAAACTTGAAAGCTACCTACTTGTCACTAATGGTTCCTGGATCAACCCTCATCTCAAAATCTGTTAAGGCTCCATGAATCTCATCAATAGTAACTTGTTCCAAGTCCTTGGTCTCTTCAAGAGCTGATACTTTTGACTCAAATTTTAGAGTAAGAGACCTTAAAATTTTCTGACAAATAATTTGACCTTTTAGGTCTTCACCAAGTCCTCTAATGGAATTGACCACTTCATTAATCCTGTTCATGTATTGATCAATGGTCCCATCCTCATTCATCTTTAGATTCTCAAACTGACCTCTGAATGTTTGTAGCTTAACAGTCTTGATCTTCTTATCTCCTTCATATATGTTGATCAGTCTATCCCAAACTTCCTTTGCTGTCTTGCAGTCCATGATTTTAGCCAGTTCACTATTTGTCAGTCCCCTTTGAATGGCATTGATAGCTTTTCTATTATTCTCAAAATTCTTCTTATCTACTGTAGTGGGAGTAATTGTGTCATGTGGAGTGTAGCCATTTTCCACAAAAGCCCAAACATCATAACCAAGAGATCCTACATAGACCTCCATTCTTTTTTTTTAAAAAACAAAATCCATCCCATCAAACAATGGGGGCTTGTTAGAACCTTCCCCAGGTGCCATATCTTTATTCTGATCTTCTCAGTTACTGATTAAGCGATTACTGAAGCTGGTGCTCTGGTACCAATTGATGAACTTGATATGACACTGAGAGGGGGGGGGGTGAATCATTGTCTGAAAATTTTCTCTAATTATTTTACTATTGCCTAGAGTTGATGGAGATATATTCTTTTATATACACATAAGCGTATGCAAATCTACCTTACTACCACTCAGTGGCTAGGTTTACCAAACTTGCACACCCATCCTGTGAGCCATTCTACGCACTCTAAAATATATAAGAAAATAAAGATAGTCCACAACATAGGATATACGTAGTTCACCAACACAATGTGTGATGGCTAGTCCACGGAGTAATGCCCAACGGGCTCCGTATTTACTCAACACTCAACTTTTAGTCTTTTACAAGACAAGGATACTAACCCTAGGTTTTCCCAGCATAAAACTAAGAGGGCGCACCAACGCCAAGATTCAGGCTTAACAGCCAGTGTCCAGCACCCACTGAACACACCACGCTTAACCCGCACCCACGAGAAGCAAATAATAATTTTTAGGCTTATAAAATTGCCTTACAATCTTACCCCTACTAGCTAGGTATTCAATAATTTTCACCTACATTAGTATACAATAAATTTAAAGCATAAATAGATAGGGAATTGAAAATCTCACAAACAATGCTTTCGAATGGCCAACAATCTCTTTGAAGCTTCACACTGCTCTCAGGTACTCTCCAACAGCCTTCAATGATGATAGAGATCGATTCACAAAATACACCTCACCCACAGGCTTCCAATCTCTTCCACACATTCCATAATCACCATGAATATAAAAATAAAAGCTCTACTGACCTCTCATAGGGATTTAGCACTCCATTGATACACAGAGAAGAGGTAGTTGGTGATTTATCACTCCCACATGGCACAAAAACCTTAAAAACCTTCTTTCTACCTTTAAAACGCTCTTTTCAATTTTTTTTTACTTTTTTTGACTCCCAACGGCGCCCAATAGGTAGAGAATCCAAAAATATGGAAACTGCAACTTGAACAAACCGATTTGAAGCTCGGATGAAGAAGTTATGTCGATTTGAAGTTCGGCTAATCAGAAAATTAAAAATAGAATCTTTCCTATCATTACCGTGCACCCGCACAACACTGAATCGCCGCCCGCCTGTGTTGTCCCATTCCGATTGGTGCTCAAAGGCATCTCTTTAAAAATCGTCGGATTGACTTTAAAAAGGAGGGATTATACATGAGCCGTTGGATCTGCATCAATCGTGTCAAGCGCGATCGGCTTCATTCGCAACCGCAAGAACTGGATCAACCGTGGTGTAGTACCACGGGTGCGCCACATGGAATCAAGGCTAGTACTCCATGCAACAGAGACCACTGTAATAACCTGCATCCAACCAATCACATAGCTCGCGGTGGAATCAAAACGATACTGCCTCACTACACTCAAGCTAGACTTGATCTGGGCCATCCAATCAGAATATGGACTTCGTGGCTTGATCTGAACCATTTATGTAGGATCTTCATCATTTTTCTTACCAAAAATACCCCTGAACAAATGTATTAATGACTTTTTCGAGCGATCTGATAGAAACTGCGATATCTCTCTCATTCGACGTCGGAATTGAGTGATTCAAGTTGGGTTGGAAAGATAACTCGACGCTCTACATCTTTTCACTATCGGATTTCCATGAACCTACTGTGGGACCCACCAACATTTTCTCTCTCCTCATTCTCTCTCTACATCTTCTTTCTTTATGTAATGCTTCAAGATGCTGTAACATTGCCTCATCATTAAAAACTCGGCCACATCATCAGAAACTGTGTCACATCACCAGTGGGCTCCACAGACACTCTCGCTCATCAAAATCAATGTAAAATCCCATTCAACTCATTGCAAGTCATCTGAAACATATGTAGAACACTTTAGAACACACATATGAGATTACTCCATCTTTGCCATTAGACTGACACTCTCTTTCCTATACTGACACTCTCTCTCCTCATTTCTCTGACTCTATGCTCACAAACACTGTCACTTCAGCCAAGTTTCCAACAATGACAACATAAAGTCTAACACGGTTCAAGCCAAGATCTCATAATGATCGTGCCAACCATCCAAATCAAATACACATTCCACAACATAATCAGAGATAATAAAATAAATAACGAAAGTCTAATTAATAATGAACTGAGTGTCTGACATGATAAGTAAGTAAATAATCCAATTATCTCCAAATAACTCAAAACATACTTAAATAATCTATTACAAGTTCTCATAACTCTCAAACATAAAATAACTAAGAATAAAGACATTGGAAACACTCGCTCGGAGAGTCGTGCTCGTCTTCCATAGTCTATGTGTCCATTGCCGCCATGTGTCTATAGGACAGCGCCTCCATATAGTCTTCTACAATAGGACCTGCATCATCAACTAAAAATATTTGACGTCGAGGGGTGAGCACACATCATGGCTTAGTGAGTAAAAAAAAAGCGTAAACATATGCATGCATTCAATTAATATCTTTGGTCTAGTTTAAGTTTGCAACTATGCTATAGAAAGGATTGGTGGCCACCACACCTCTATACATGAATGTGTGAATCTGCTCAATGGATCAAACACCACTGCCATCCCACATGCACCCACCATGGAATAGAGAAGTTAAAGTATCCAAATCACACACTGTCAATACTTTCCCTGATGCCCTATCCATACCAGTATGTATGCCCCTACTAGGGAGGCTTGCAAATTAGGCTCGATACTAACCAATCTTAAATGCCATCCATATTTATCCAAGGCCTTATCCCATCATCCCTCAATACATCCATAAAGATAGAGCGAGGGTTCCTCGGCAGAGTGAAAGACCACATGGTCTGTGAACAACCCCCTTGATGTCTTACGATGTACTAGTTCTGCCAAGGTAACAGCGATACAACGATGTCAATGTGAAGCATGGTTTAGGGATCACACACCCCTCCCCACACAGTACACCAATCACACTCACAAACACATGCCTATTCCTATCATCATCCATAATAGAGTAAAACAATAAAATAAATATACATGAATAGGAATAGCAGTAATATTGGATGACATGTGAGATGCACATTACAATTATACAAGCATGGCATCAATCAAAGCATTGGACAAATAAAAGAAAGAATGGTTTATTATTATCCAGTTAGTTTAGGTTTTATTACCTCACCTTTGGATCATAGTATCAACCCTTTCCAAGCTTTGGAAATTAACTTGTACTAGTTGACAACCTAGACAATTGATGAATTTAGATTAGGGTTCGATGGTATTAGGTTACAATAGTCTAAAATCTAGTTTGGCCCCAAAATAGGCTTTCTGCAACTGGTTGATGCAGTGGTCATAGGTACATGTCGACCATACATTGTGTGGTCGACTATGTGGTCGCACATCATGCATCCACTGATGCGACCATACAACCTTGTGTAAACTTCTTGAGAGTTTGTGGTCAACTCATTGGTCACTCTGTGGTCCTTCACTGATGCGACTACACAATTTATTGATTGTGCTCATGGGTTTTTCTCAATCCAACCTCTGGTCCATTATTGGAACACCTCCTAGGGTCATTCTATGGTTTCAAACCTTGATGATTTCAATCTACAAGTATTCCCTAACCTAATTCCATATATTCCTATGAATAAATTGGAAGATCTCATGATCTTAGCCTCGAGGTTGAGTTCCATTCATCAACATGATGAAGGGTGAGCCTAATCCAACTATTCCTATTATCAACAGAGGTGAGTCTCTTACCTTAGGTTCCTTGCTATAGAGGAAGGGAATCAATTGGTAATACTTCTGTAATTCCTCTTCTCTAAGCCTCCTTCTCCTTCTTCTTATCTTTCTCCTTTTCTCTCTCTCTCTTTTTCTCTTAGATTTAGGGTTTAGAATTGATCCCAAAAGAGTGAGAGAGACTAAGGGACATCTTTTTTATAGAGGGAAAACCTCTACATAGAGTCCTCTCTCAACTAGGAAAGAGATCCCCTAGATTTGGAAAGTTTTCAAATCTCGGAGTCGGTTTTGAGTTTGTGTGGTCGACTGTGTGGTCGTAGAATCCGTCGACCACACAAAGCCGATTGCCCGACCACTCAATTTTAAATTGACTGTCCTCACTTTCTGATTGAGTTGTCGGCCACACAACATCTATCAGTCAACCATACAACTAAAATTTACTATTTTTATATTGTTCCACTTACCTAGCTTTATGGTTCCTTAATATGGTTGGTCCGATTAGTTTACCCAAGCTGGTAACGAAGGGAAGACCTGGCATGACATGATTAAATCTGGTTTGTAGAGTGCGGGTCTTATAACTCCCCCTTAAATAAATTTCATCCTCAAAATTTGTACATACCTTTCGAGTAAAAAAGGTAAGGATATTGCTTCCGCATAACATTTTCTTCTTCCCATGTTATCTCTTCCACGTTTTGGCTTCTTTAGGTGACTTTAACATAATAGATGTCATAATTGCGAAGACATTGAACCTTTCAACTGGTGATCTCAAATGGTACTACTTCAAACGTGAAGTCCTCAATCAAATCCGATGGATCCGTAATTAAAACATGCGTTGTATCTCTGATGTATGTCTTCAGTAGTGAAATAAGGAATACATCATGTATACCAGACATAAATGGTGGGAGTGCTAGTTGATACTCTACCTTTCTACGTCTTGCCAAGATCTTGTATAGTCCAATATATCTGGGATATAGCTTTCCTTTCTTACCAAATTGTTTCAAACCTCGCATAGGTGATATCTTTAAAAATACTTTATCAACTACCATAAATTCTAGGCCTCAACGTCGATTATCTGCATACTGTTTCTGACAATTCTGAGCTGTCTTAATTCTTTCCTTGATTATGTCGACTACTCAATAAGTTTCTTCAATGAACTCCGATCCCACGATTCTTCGCTCTCCAACTTTATTCCAGAACAGAGGAGTGCGGCACTTCATATCATACAATGCTTCATATGGTGACATTTTTATAGTAGCCTGGTAAGTATTATTATAACCAAACTCAATTAATGACAACCTTTCATCCCAAGCCCCCTTAAAGTCAATAGCACAAGCATGGAGCATGTCTTCTAAAATCTGAATGGTTCGCTCCGATTGCCCATTAGTATGAGGGTGAAACGTGGTACTAAACTTCAACGTTGTTTCCATAGCCTTCTATAATCTTTCCCAAAACTTTAAAGTTGCGTGGATCTCGGTCTGATACGATGCTCTCAGGTATACCATGTAATCAGACAATATTATCCACATACAACTTGGCCAGCCGCTCCAAGGTATACTGAGGTCGTATAGCAATGAAACGAGCTGTCTTAGTCAGACGATCGACAATTAACCAAATTGTATCAACAAACCTTGGGGTCAGTGGTAATCCGATGATAAAGTCCAAAGTGATATAGTCCTACTTCCATGCTGGCTCCGGTAAGGGTTGTAGTAAGCCTGTAGGTTTTTATCTTTCAGCCTTTACTTACTGACAATTCAAATACTAGAACATGTATTTAGCCACGTCTGCTTTCATTCCCTACCACCAATATAATTTCTTTAAATCATGGTACATTTTCATACTTCCAGGATGTACCGAATAAGGAGCGAAATGTGCCTCTGTCATTATCCTATCTTTGAGGTTTGAGTCTTCACTTTTTGGTATACACAATCTTCCTCTGTATCTCAATATCCCTTCCGTATCCAGGGTAAAATCAAGATTCAGCTTGCCCTTTTCTAGGTCTTCTTGCACAGTCCTCAGGTAAGGATCCTGTAGGATCGCTATTTTCACCTCCTCCGTCAGGTCAGGTAGAATCCCCAGTGCGGCGAACTGGAACGTGAACTTATGGACAAGACCTTGCTCCATTAGGCCATTAGAAAATTCAATTTGGCATTGCTCTTCATCCCAATCAGACGATGTGGTTGTAAGGCTTAATGCAGCATTAGTGCTAGGTCCTTCTCCAACTTTAATACCCCCTTTCTGCTCAACGCATCCGCCACTACGTTAGCCTTTCTGGGATGATATTGAATATCACAGTCATAATCCTTCAACAACTCTAACCATCTTTTTTGTCTCATGTTTAATTCTCTCTGGTTAAAGAGATGAGTAAGACTCTTATGGTCTGACTTAATCTGGAATTTTTCTCCATACAAGTAATGTCTCCAAGTTTTAATTGCATGAATCACTGCTGCTAGTTCTAAATCGTGAGTAGGGTAATTTTTTCTCATGTTCCTTCAATTGTTTTAAAGCATAACCAATTACTTGTTTACCTTGCATCAGCACGCATTGTAAACCCAATTTAGAGGCATCGGTATACAGGGTAAATGGGAGCCCTGGTACTGGAATGGTCAAGATGGGCGCCAATATCAACTTTGACTTTAAGGTCTGGAAGCACTTCTCGCACTGATCAGACCAAATGAACTTTTCTCCTTTCCTGGTCAGCTTGGTGAGAGGTACGGCTATTCTAGAGTAATCTCCCATGAACCATCTATAATATCCAGCTAACCCTAGGAAACTTCTAATCTCGACAACGTTCTTACGTGCTTTCCACTTCACAATTGCTTCTATCTTACCAGAGTCCACTTTCATTCCTTTTGAGGACACTATGTGTAAGACCCGTGTCAAACTAATCCGGTCTAACCACCTTGAACCAGGTTCACCCATCATGGTCGAGTCAAATGAACCAAGGGCGTGAAGGAGAGCGAGATCCCTGGTATCAAATCGACCCAAAAACACTTAAAATAGAGGAAGGGTCGCATACCCAGCTAAACAGGGTCGACCCTCGCAAATCAGAAACTCAGACCCTTAAAATTTGGGAGAGGGTCGGACAGTGTCAGACCATAGGGTCGACGGGATCATCGACCCTCTCATCGACCCTCACTTTCCGCCGAAACTAAAATTAGGAAATTTTCTAATTTTCGATTGGGATTCTTTCCAAATCTCAATGGGACTATTATAGAACATTCTTACTCTATTTAAAGGACGTCCCTAAGCCACTTTCACTCCTTTCATAACCCTAATTAAATTGAGAGAAAGAGAGAAGAAGGAAAAGAGGAAGAAAAGTGGCAAGGAGGAAGACTTAGCAAAAAGGAGAAGAATTTTCAGAGAAAAGTAATCTTCTCAGGTATGGATACTAATTCCATGAGTTTCTACAGACCTTAGGTTAGATATGGTTGAGTGTAGGATTTCAGAGAAACCCAAACCATCCATTCATGGTTAGGTTTTCAAGGAAAACCCTAGGATAATGCATGAAAGCCATCTAGGAGGATGAATCATGGTTTCAGACCTTGGAATGAATGTTTAATGGAATGTGAAAGCAAGCTATAGGACCCCAAACACGAAGAATGAATTAAAAAGTGGAAATTGGACCAGAGTGCACCAAGGGTCGCACACAGGGTCGATAGACCCATCGACCCTAGGCACCCTGACCATCGACCCTCAGCATTCGGGAAGTTCAGACAGAGGGTAGGGTCGATAGACCCATCGACCCTATGTATCCTGAGCATCGACCCTCTGATCGACCCTCAGTTAACAACATGGTTTTTAAATTCAGAATTAATTCTAATTAAATTCTATCGACTTTGTTAGGTTTACTAGCATTATAATAACACTGTAGAGGTGATTTTAAAGCTTGGAAAAACATCTTATAGCAAACTAAGGTGAGGAACCTTAACTCCAAACTAAATCGGTTAATAATAAACTGTTTTCTAATTCTTGAGTCCTATGCCATGTTTGATTCCATGCAAATATGTTTGTAATGTGCATACAACATGCCATCCAATATTTCTATTACTTGTTCATGCATATTTACTTTATTGTTTATAACATGATGATGATGATGATGATAGGAATAGGCATGTGCTTGTATGTGTGTGGTTGATGTACTTGATGCGAGCGAGTATCAGGGGAGGTGTGACGAGAACGTCAATAAACGTTAACCTTTGGCGGGTCTCAGCACTTTAGCTCTATCTCTAACTCAAGTCTTGTGCATTGACATCGTCGTATCGCCATTACCTTAGCAGAACTATTGTGTCGTAGGGTATCAGGGGAGGTGGTCTCGGTCCTTGTAGTCTCTGACTCTACCAGGGGGCCCTAGCTCTATCTCTATGGACATTCTGAGGGATGCTGGGGTGAGGCCTTGGATACACTGTTTGGCATTAGGATTGGTTAGTAGTGAGCCCAGTTTGCAAGCCCTCACTAATAGGGGCTTACGTGTTGGTATAGCATTATATAGCAATAAACGTTAACCTTTGTTGTATAATGTTGTGGTAGGGTGGATGGGGACGACGATAAACGTTAACCTTCGGGCGGACTTCCACACCCTGTGTATAGAGGCGGTGTGAATAAACGTTAACCTTTGACCACCCAACCTTTCTATTGCGCATTGCAAACTATAAACCAGACCAAAGAGCTAAATGAATGTGCATGCATATGTAATGTTGCATTATTTTGGCTACTCACTGAGCCGTGTAGTGTGCTCACCCCTCGACGTCGAATATTTTTAGTTGATGATGCAGGTTACACAGTTGAAAACTATATGAATGCTTCTACATACAGGACGGTAGCGGCAATGGACGCTGGAGCTGAAGATGATACACACGACTCCTCTTGCGAGTGCAACTCGTGTGTATTTGACTAGATATTTTTATAGGTTTCTTTATTGGATTTATAAGACATGTATTTGGTACTTAAATATTTATGTCTCAGTTAAACACAAAATAATTTGCTATTATTTATGGATATCATTTTAGTTCTCAGTTCATTTATTTATAAGACTTCCGCTATTGTGTATTTACTCTGATTATGATGGTGAGTGCATGAAGGTTCAGGTAACGCGGGGATAGCCTATTTGAGATCCTGGTTGAACCGTTGGTTATTTAGCAGTTCATCACACCATTCTAAAATGTGTAAAATTGGGGTGTGACAACTTGGTATCAGAGCATCTCAGGCCTTGCCGCTGAACTATCATACATTTACAGCAATAGTGAACTGAGATAGGATAAAATAAAAATAGTAATATTAACACATTATAAACACAAGTGATGTTGAGACCAAATTTAAAAAGAGAATAATACATCTATTAAAAGGAGAAACAAGTTGACATACAATGAGAGCGAAACAAAGTGTAAATATATATCTAAAGCAGAGTACAGTCCACAACCCGGATAGTTACTCTGAAGTATAGGAAAAACAAAAAGTACAATCAGGAAGCGGGAGGCGAAGGAGGAGGTGGAGCCTCACGATCTCTGTCGTAGTCCTCAGCATAGACTTTAGTCAACCAGGCTATCTGAGTCTGGGTCGTCTATAGACTAGCTGTGAGATCGGCTACTCTCCTGTTAGTCGCACGCTGGATCTCCATGAGCTCACCTATCCGCGCGTCAGATGTGTGCTGAGCAGCCAACAACTCATCCACTCTCATGCGCTGAGCATCTAGCAACTCCTCCATCCTCAGGTTCGATCTGCGTTGGGTCTCTCTGATCTCGCGCAACATCTCCATCATATCAGAAGACGAATGCGAAGGACCAGCCTCATGAGAAGGACCAGTCTCAGCTACAGAATCCATCGCATGCGAAGTACCAACTCCAGCCGCATGTGTAGGTGAAGGCGGGGGTATCGCGTCGACGTCCATGTACATACGATCATCATCGTCGATGGGATCCACCTGAGCTCTAGCAGCAGCAGCAGCAGCCTCAGCATCAGCCACCTCAACCCGAGTGTGATGGCGCACCATCGCGTTCCTCTCATCATCGCTAACCTGAGCGTCTCGAAGTCCCATCTTGCATATAGCCTCCCAATCTAGAGGCGACGAGAAGGTCTTCTTCTGAATCTTCTCATCTACCAGGTCAACCCCCAGACGAATCAACAGTGTGGTGATCATACGTCCATAGGGTAGATTACCCCTATGACCGAACAATGTAGCACTGATCATCGTCCGCATGATGATGTAAGGTAGACAGACGGGCTGATGAGTGCATATACTGTAGATCAAAAACTGGGTCAGTTGAGACACCCTCTCATAGTGCCCACTCTGCGGGATCAGGTTGTGCTGAATGATCCTACAGAACACCCGTGGAGCCGGACACAAGTAGCATGCCCTCATCTGCCAGCGATCGGGCTGTAGTAACTAACTATCAATCTCGGCCCGCAACCACATCTCAATAAAGTCGTGCTCACCAGGTGCACAGTACACCATAGGACCATCATAAGGAATGCCCAACAGGTCGGCCAGCTGCCGATAATCAAAGGAAATCTGCACCCCCTTGACGTAGCTAGTGATGCGCAACTCCTGACCAAGCTCCACATCGTTGTGGTTTCCCATAATCTGAAGGTTACAGTAGAACTGGCACACTAACTCGGGACGTGTGAACGCATCGTATGTGATGACAGGGAGCCACCCCATATCACCAAAAGCTCTCTCCACATTGAACAAGGCTAGCTCAGCCAGGTTCACCATACGACCCCCTTCCACTTTCTTGCCTGTATAGTAGGCATACTGTGCCTCGACTTCATTGGAGCGGAAGCGAAGCGGATCAAAAACTCTGTGTACTTTGGTACGAACCATAGTATCTGCAGATAAGAAAGAAAAAGGAAAACAAGGAGTTAATAGGATAAAAATTTAAAAATTGGGCATTATAACGACGTAAGTTGGTAAAAAGCCTCACTTTTCACCCATACAAGTGGGCAGGAGGACCTACGTAAGTTCCAACACATCATACAACAGTTAAACAGAAGGAAATGTTAACTGACAAGGTCTAATTTGAAGGAATTGCAAGAAATCGAAAAATTTCGACAAATTAGGGCAAAAAGAGAAAAATTTAAGTTTCTCGATAACCAACCAATGAAACTCAAAATTTTTTGAGGGCTTTCGTTCCTCAAGACACCAACAACAAAAGCCCCCAATAAAAAATCGAATTTTTACGGTTGGAAAAAGTTTAATTTGAAAAATACAAGTTAAATGGGTAAAAACCTAGGAATGGAAACCTAAAAACAGGTAAAAATGGGAAAGCATACCTGTAGGGATGAAGTGGATGTCGAAACTCGGACTAAAACCGATCCACAATAGTGAAGTAGCACTGTAGCAACTCGGAGAGAAGAGGCGAGTCGAAACGGGAGGGAAATAATAGAAAATGACCCAAAATCAGAATTTAAAAATCTGATTTTTGGTCAGAGGGTCGGATAACTCGACCAGAGCCATCGACCCTCTGATCGACCCTCTAATCGACCCTCAGCTCTCGGGAATCTGACAGAAAAACACAGGGTCGGACATTAAGGGTCTGACATACCATCGACCCTCACCATCGACCCTGTATAGAAAAGACAGTATTTTGTTTATAAAATGAGCTCGAATTGGAATTGATTATTGGTTAACGTGCCTACACGACATATACATGATTTCTCACCTATTTTGATGATTTTCAGGCACCACCAATCATCGAAAAGAAATATGTCTGGACGTAGAGTTACCCGACAGACCCGAAATACAGTCCCACCACCACCACCAGTGGAGGAGACTAGTCAAGAGAATAACCATGCACAGGGTAATTCAGAACCGGCAAACCCTACAAATTTGCCACCTCCACCAACGGAGCTAGCAACTGTGGTTATGAACCTAGGTCAGCAGCTACAACAGATGCAACACGCACAAGCTCAAATGCAGGTTGCCATGGGGATTATGTATCAAGCCACTCAGGCTGCACCCGTACACATTGGGCAAGCCAGTGCAACACCAGTGGGTAACCACCCATGTCACACCCCGATTCCGCACACTTCAGAATGGTGTGATGAACCGCCAAATAACCAACGGTTCAACCAGGATCTCTTATAGGCTATCCCCGCGTTATCCAAACTTAACACGCATCCACAATTATAATCAGAGTAATACACAATAGCGGAAAATTTATAAATAATATGAACTGAGAACTAAGATGATATCCATAAATAATAGCAAATTATTCTGTGATTAACCGAGACATAAATATTTAAATACCAAATACATGTCTTATAAATCCAATAAAGAAACCTACAAAAAAATATCTAATCGAATAGACACGAGTTGCACTCGCAAGAGGAGTCGTGTGTATCGTCTTCAGCTCCAACTTCCATAGCTGCTACAGTTCCATACGCTGACAGGTTCATATAATCTTCAACAGTATATCCTGCATCATCAACTAAAAATATTCGACGTCGAGGGGTGAGCACACAACACGGCTCAGTGAGTATCCAAAACAATGCAACAATACATATGCATGCAAAAAGTCAATTCATATCTTTGGTCTTGGTTTATAGTTTGCAATGTGCAATAGAAAGGTTGGGTGGTCAAAGGTTAACGTTTATTGACACCGCCTCTATACACAGGGTGTGGAAGCCCGCCCGAAGGTTAACGTTTATCGTCGTCCCCATCCACCCTACCATAACATTATACAACAAAGGTTAACGTTTATTGCTATATAATGCTATACCAACACGTAAGCCCCTGTTAGCGAGGGCTTGCAAACTGGGCTCGCTGCTAACCAATCCTAATGCCAAACAGTGTATCCAAGGCCTCACCCCAAGATCCCTCCGAACTGCCCATAGAGATAGAGCTAAGGCCCCCGGTAGAGTCGGAGACTACAAGGACCGAGACCACCTCCCCTGATACTCTACGACATAATAGTTCCGCTAAGGTAATGGCGATACGACGATGTCAATGCACAAGACTTGAGTTAGAGATAGAGCTCAAGTGCTGAGACCCGCCAAAGGTTAACGTTTATTGACGTACTCATCACACCTCCCCTGATACTCGCTCGCATCAAGCACATCAACCACACACATACAAGCACATGCCTATTCCTATCATCATCATCATCATCATGTTATAAACAATAAAGTAAATATGCATGAACAAGTAATAGAAATATTGGATGGCATGTTGTATGCACATTACAATCATATTCGCATAGAATCAAACATGGCATAGGACTCAAGAAAAGAAAAACAGTTTATTATTAACCAATTTAGTTTGGGGTTAAGGTTCCTCACCTTAGCTTGCTAATAGATATTTTTCCAAGCTTTAAAATCACCTTTATAATGTTATTATATTGCTAGCAAACCTAACAAAGTCGATAGAATTTAATTAGAATTAATTTAGAATTTAAAAACCATTCTGTCAACTGAGGGTCGATGCTAGGGTCGATGCTAGGGTCGATGGGTCTATCGACCCTCCCAGCATTCTGGACTTTTCGAATGCTGAGGGTCGATGGTCAGAAACACCTAGGGTCGGATGGTCTATCGACCCTCCGTGCGACCCTCGGTGCACTCTGGTCCAATTTCCACTTTTTAATCCATTCTTCGTGTTTGGGGTCCTATGGCTTGCTTCCTACATTCACTCAACATTCATTCCATGGTCTAGAACCATGTATGATTCATCTAGATAGCTTTCGTGCATCCTCCCATGGTTTTCCATGAAAACCTAACCATGGATGGATGGTTTGGGTTTCTCCGAAATCCTACACTCAATCATATCTAACCTAAGGTCTGTAGAAACTCATGGAATTAGTATCCATACCTGAGAAGATTACTTTTCTCTGCAATTCTTCTCCTTTTTGCTAAGTCTTCCTCCTTGCCTCTTTTCTTCCTCTTTTCCTTCTCCTCTCTTTCTCTCAATTCAATTAGGGTTATGAAAGGAGTGAAAGTGGCTTAGGGACGTCCTTTAAATAGACTAGGAATGTCCTATAATAATCCCATTGAGATTTGGAAAGAATCCCAACTGAAAGTTAGGAAATTTCATAATTTCAGTTTCGTCAGAAACCGAGGGTCGATGGGAGGGTCGATGATCCCGTCGACCCTAGGGTCTTAAGCTGTCCGACCCTCCCTCAAAAACTGAGGGTCGATCTTTCTGGTTTGGGAGGTCCGACCCTGCTTAGCTGGGTGTGCGACCCTCCCCTAGAATTAAGTGTTTTTGGGTCGATTTCATACCTGGGATCTCGATCTCCTTCATGCCCTTGGTCCATTTGACTCGACCATGATGGGTAAACCTGGTTCAAGGTGGTAAGACCGGGTTAGATTGACACGGGTCTTACAACCCAGCTCCTCAGACACCTCAACAACCGGCTGCACCAATTCCAGTGCAGGTCCCAGAAGCAGCACAAGGGATGTACAACTACCCACCCCTTATGTTTGGGGCATACCAAAATCAACTGGATCACTCCTGGCTAGTGGAAAGATTTTTGAAAATGAAACCAAGAGAATTCAATGGCAAGCCGTCTGATCCACTGTGGCCAGCACACTGGATAGACGAGATGGAAATGAACTTCCTTATGATGACTATCACCGAGGAAGAGAAAGTACTATGCGCCACATTCATGCTCAAAGGCGACGCACACCATTGGTGGAAATCTACAAAGACGTACTTATTGACCAAGCACGCCCTACTGACATGGGCTATATATAAAGAAGCGTTCTTCGAGAAGTATTTCCCAAGAAGCTTCAGAGATTCAATGGAGAAAGAGTTCTTGAGTCTGTACCAGGGGCAGATGTCCGTAGACTCGTATCAACAGCGCTATGAAGAGCTGTTTTTCTTCGCACCGGCTAGTATGCAGGAAGAAGATACCAAAACCCGTAGGTTTGTCGTGGGACTAAGAGGAAGCATAAGAGAAAAATGTTCTGGGCTTAGAGAAGAAAATCTACAACGAAGCTGTCCAGATTGCTCGAGTGATCGAATCGAGCCAGAAGGAGAGTTATTTCTCCCAGAACAGAGGCATCAAGAGACCAGCCGGAAACTCCTACAACGGAGGCAATAATAGGACGTATAAACCTTTTCGTCCTCAGAATTTTGCTACTGCACCAAAGTCTACTTCCGCAGCTCAACCACAGCCAAAGCCAAATTCTGAAGCCCCGAAGTGCTATAACTGCAACCAACCAGGGCATATGGCAAGAGAATTCCCAAACCCAAGAAGCAGTTACATCAAGGACGGGTATATGCTGTTACATCAGAGGGATGCTTGCCGCATCGCCCGATGTGGTCACGATTATGACCGAAACTTTTAAGATTATAATTTCATTGATTGAGCATGTAGACTAAGTAAAAAACGAATCACAGGTATCGTACCTATCAATGGCATACCCGCCAGAGTACTCTTTGATTCAGGAGCTACTCATTCATTTATATCTGTGTCGTTTGGAAAGAAGACCAATTTACCCATCAAAACATTAGACTATAAACTACTTGTACGGTCACCGATGGGATTAGAAGTGGAATTAGAGAAAGGTTATGGGCCATGTCCAGTTCTCATTGGCGAGAAAACCTTAGATGCAACTTTAATACAACTTGAGATGGTAGACTTTGACGTCATCTTGGGAATGGACTGGTTAGCTCGGCATTCAGCAAACCTATTATGCGCCGAAAAGAAGCTAACGTTCAAAGACAAAGAAGGAGCAGAATTCAGTTTCTCGGGAACCAAACTTCCCAGGAGACGCAAGCTCATACTCTCAGCATTAAAGGCTAAGAAGTGCCTTGAAAAGGGAGCCGTCGGATATCTAGTATCAGTGGTCAACCTAACCAAGGACGCGCCACGAATGGAAGATATTGATGTCGTGCGGGATTACCCTGATGTATTTCCAGAGGAACTACCCGGATTACCACCCGACCGAGCCACGGAGTTTGTAATAAACCTTCTACCCGGAGCCGCACCAGTATCAAAAACAACTTATAGAATGGCTCCTACTGAACTGAAGGAATTAAAAGTGCAATTACAAGAACTGCTGGATAAGGGTTATATTAGACCCAGTATATCTCCATGGGGAGCACCGGTGTTGTTCGTAAAGAAGAAGGATGGTAGCGTCCGATTATGTATCGACTATCGAGAGTTGAATAAGTTGACAATCAAGAATCGATATCCGCTACCTCGGATCGATGACTTGTTCGATCAGTTATAGGGAGCAAAAGTATTTTCAAAGATCGATCTTTGATCAGGCTATCATCAACTGAAGATTAAAGAAGGTGACATTCCGAAGATAGCCTTCAGGACAAGATACGGACATTATGAATTCTTAGTAATGTCATTCCGATTAACTAATGCACCGGCAACGTTCATGGAACTTATGAACCGAGTTTTCCACGATATGTTGGACACGTCGGTTATAGTATTTATTGATGACATATTGGTATACTCCAAGGACAAGGAAACCCATGTCAAGAACCTAAATGCAGCCCTACAGCGTTTAAGGAAAGAGAAGTTGTATGCCAAATTTTCAAAGTGCGAGTTTTGGCTAAGTGAAGTCGCCTTTCTAGGCCATGTAGTATCCGCTGAAGGAATCAAAGTGGACCCCAGTAAGATCGAGGCTATCGTAAAGTGGGAAGCACCAAAGAGAGTTTTAGAAATTAAAAGTTTTCTGGGTCCAGCTGGTTATTATCGAAGATTCGTAGAAGACTATTCTCGGATTGCCGTACCTCTCACCAGTTTGACCAAGAAAGGAGAAAAGTTTGTATGGACGGATAAGTGTGAAAAGAGTTTTCAAACATTGAAGACCAGATTGATATCCGCCCCGATTTTGACTATTCCTATTCTAGGACAGACGTTTACCTTATATACTGATGCGTCGGGATTGGGATTAGGATGTGTGCTTATGCAAGGAGAGCAAGTGATTGCCTATGCCTCGAGACAATTAAAGGTACATGAGAAAATTACCCCACTCATGATTTGGAGTTAGCGGCAGTAGTACATGCTGTCAAGATATGGAGACACTACCTATACGGAGAGAAATTTCAAATCAAGTCGGACCATAAAAGTCTTACTTATTTATTTAATCAAAAGGAGTTGAATATGAGACAAAGAAGATGGCTGGAACTATTGAAAGACTATGATTGTGATATCCAGTATCATCCAGGAAAAGCGAACGTAGTAGCAGATGCATTGAGCAGAAAAGCAATGATAAAATCTCAAGGAGAAGTTAGCACGACTGCGGCAATGTGCACTACCAGAATGGTATTCAATCACGGCAACGAGCAGTATGTGATAGACACAACGGATGGATCAGCCAACCAAGGGTTTATTCATCGGTTTTTGAATATGTTCGCGGCATTGAAGATTATACCGGATATAGTGGATGAAGTGAAGACAGCTATCAAAGCAGATCCTTATCTGAGAACAATACACGAAGATATTGAGAAAGGTAGGACTAACCCTGAGTTCACCTTAGATGACGAGAAGGTACTAAAATACAAAGGAAGAATATGTGTACCCAAAACAGAAAGTGTAGACATTGGACACCGACTCATGAAAGAAGCCCACACCACCATCTACTCGGTACATCTTGGAAGTACAAAGATGTATCATGACCTAAAGAAATTATACTGGTGGAGGAGAATGAAAGCAGATGTAGCTAAGTTCGTGTCTCAATGCCTAAATTTTCAGAAGGTAAAGGCTTAACGACAAAGACCCGCAGGACTATTGCAGCCGTTACCGGAACCAGCATGGAAATGGGACTGCATCACTATGGACTTCGTCACGGGACTACCATTGACTCCTCGAGTAGTAGACGCAGTTTGGATGATTGTAGACCATCTGACAAAGACAGCTCGTTTCATACCTATACGACCTTAGTATACACTGGGAAGGTTAGCAAAGCTTTATGTGGATAACATTGTTCGCTTACACGGTGTACCAGAAAGCATTGTGTCGGATAGAGATCCACGATTTACTTCTAAATTTTGGGAAGGATTGCAAAAGGCTTTGGGTACAACTTTGAAGTTCAGTACTGCATTCCACCCACAGACAGATGGACAGTCAGAGCGCACAATTCAGATTCTAGAAGATATGCTACGAGCATGTGTAGTTGATTTTAAGGGATCATGGGATGAAAGGTTACCATTGATCGAGTTCTCTTATAACAATAGCTATCAGGCTACTATACAGATGTCACCTTATGAAGCACTGTATGGCAGAAAGTGTTGAACTCCTTTGTTTTGGAATGAAGTTGGAGAACGTAGTATTGTTGGACCAAAATTTGTTGAAGAGACTTGTCGAGTGGTCGACATTATCAAGGAAAGAGTAAGAACAGCTCAGAACCGTCAGAAGCAATATGCAGATACTCGACGCAGAGATCTAGAGTTCGCCGTTGGTGATAAAGTATTTTTGAAGGTATCGCCTATGCGAGGATTGAAAAGGTTCGAACAAAAAGGAAAACTAAGTCCAAGATATGTCGGGCCATATGAAATTCTGGCTAAGCGTGGAAAAGTAGCTTATGAGTTAGCACTACCACCATCTATGTCAAGTGTGCATGGCGAATTTCACATATCCTTATTGAAGAAGTATGTCAAAGACCCAACGCATGTTTTGACAGTGGAATTGCCAGAATTGCCTGATGATTTGACATTTGAAGTAACACCAATGGAAATCACTAGTCGAAAGGTTCAACGTCTACGCAACAGAGATATCTACTATGTTAAGGTCACATGGAAAAGTAGAGACATGGAAGAAGTTACATGGGAAGAAGAAAATGCTATGCGGAAGCAATACCCTCACTTATTTGATTCAGAAGGTACGTCCAATTTTAAGGACGAAATTTTTATAAGTTGGGGGGGAGTTGTAAGACCCGTGTCAAACTAATCCGGTCTTACCACCTTGAACCAGGTTCACCCATCATGGTCGAGTCAAATGAACCAAGGGCGTGAAGGAGAGCGAGATCCCAGGTATCAAATCGACCCAAAAACACTTAAAATAGAGGAAGGGTCGCATACCCAGCTAAACAGGGTCGACCCTCCCAAATCAGAAACTCAGACCCTTAAAATTTGGGAGAGGGTCGGACAGTGTCAGACCACAAGGTCGACGGGATCATCGACCCTCTCATCGACCCTCACTTGCCGCCAAAACTGAAATTAGGAAATTTCTTAATTTTCGATTGGGATTCTTTCCAAATCTCAATGGGACTATTATAGGACATTCTTACTCTATTTAAAGGACGTCCCTAAGCCACTTTCACTCTTTTCACAACCCTAATTGAATTGAGAGAAAGAGAGAAGAAGGAAAAGAGGAAGAAAAGAGGCAAGGAGGAAGACTTGGCAAAAAGGAGAAGAATTTTTAGAGAAAAGTAATCTTCTCAAGTATGGATACTAATTCCATGAGTTTCTACAAACCTTAGGTTAGATATGGTTGAGTGTAGGATTTCGGAGAAACCCAAACCATCCATTCATGGTTAGGTTTTCATGGAAAACCCTAGGATAATGCATGAAAGCCATCTAGGAGGATGAATCATGATTTCAGACCATGGAATGAATGTTTAATGGAATGTGAAAGCAAGCTATAGGACACCAAACACGAAGGATGAATTAAAAAGTAAAAATTGGACCAGAGTGCATCGAGGGTCGCACACAGGGTCGATAGACCCATCGACCCTAGGCACCCTGACCATCGACCCTCAACATTCAGGAAGTTCAGACAGAGGGTAGGGTCGATAGACCCATCGACCCTATGTATCCTGAGCATCGACCCTCTGATCGACCCTCAGTTAACAGCATAGTTTTTAAATTCAGAATTAATTTTAATTAAATTCTATCGACTTTGTTAGGTTTGCTAGCATTATAATAACATTGTAGAGGTGATTTTAAAGCTTGGAAAAACATCTTATAGCAAACTAAAGTGAGGAACCTTAACTCCAAACTAAATCGGTTAATAATAAACAGTTTTTTAATTCTCGAGTCCTATGCCATGTTTGATTCTATGCGAATATGTTTGTAATGTGCATACAACATGCCATCCAATATTTCTATTACTTGTTCATGCATATTTACTTTATTGTTTATAACATGATGATGATGATGATGATAGGAATAGGCATGTGCTTGTATGTGTATGGTTGATGTACTTGATGCGAGCGAGTATCAGGGGAGGTGTGACGAGAACGTCAATAAACGTTAACCTTTGGCGGGTCTCAGCACTTTAGCTCTATCTCTAACTCAAGTCTTGTACATTGACATCGTCGTATCGCCATTACCTTAGCAGAACTATTGTGTCGTAGGGTATCAGGGGAGGTGGTCTCGGTCCTTGTAGTCTCTGACTCTACCGGGGGGGCCTTAGCTCTATCTCTATGGACATTCTGAGGGATGCTGGGGTGAGGCCTTGGATACACTGTTTGGCATTAGGATTGGTTAGTAGTGAGCCTAGTTTGCAAGCCCTCGCTAACAGGGGCTTACGTGTTGGTATAGCATTATATAGCAATAAACGTTAACCTTTGTTGTATAATGTTGTGGTAGGGTGGATGGGGACGACGATAAACGTTAACCTTCGGGCGGACTTCCACACCCTGTGTATAGAGGCGGTATCAATAAACTTTAACCTTTGACCACCCAACCTTTCTATTACGCATTGCAAACTATAAACCAGGCCAAAGAGCTAAATGAATGTGCATGCATATGTAATGTTGCATTATTTTGGCTACTCACTGAGCCGTGTTGTGTGCTCACCCCTCAACGTCGAATATTTTTAGTTGATGATGCAGGTTACACAGTTGATGACTATATGAATGCTTCTACATACGGGACGGTAGCGGCAATGGACGCTGGAGCTGAAGATGATACACACGACTCCTCTTGCGAGTGCAACTCGTGTGTATTTAACTAGATATTTTTATAGGTTTCTTTATTGGATTTATAAGACATGTATTTGGTACTTAAATATTTATGTCTCAGTTAAACACAGAATAATTTGCTATTATTTATGGATATCATTTTAGTTCTCAGTTCATTTATTTATAAGACTTCCGTTATTGTGTATTTACTCTGATTATGATGGTGAGTGCATGAAGGTTCAGGTAACGCGGGGATAGCCTATTTGAGATCCTGGTTGAACCGTTGGTTATTTAGCGGTTCATCACACCATTCTGAAATGTGTGGAATTGGGGTGTGACACTATGTGACCTAAGAATTGCACTTTGTTCAGCCAAAACTCACATTTCTTAAATTTGGCATAAAGCTTCTCCCTCTTCAGTCGTTGTAAGGTTGCTCTAAGATCCATTGCATGAGTAGCTTCATCCTTGGAATAGATCAATATGTTATCTATGAAAACTATGACTGAAGTGTCCAGTACTCGATTCATGAGTTCCGTAAAAGACACTGGTGCATTGGTTAGCCTAAAGGACATGACCAGGAACTCATAGTGTCCATACCTGGTTCTAAATGCTGTCTTTGGAATATCTCCATCCTTAATCTTCAGTTGATGATATCCACACCGTAGATCAATTTTGAAAAACACCTTCGCACCTTACAACTGATCAAATAAGTCATCAATACGTGGTAATGGATACTGATTCTTAATCGTTAACTTGTTCAACTCCCGATAGTCTATACATAGTCAAGCACTACCATCCTTAGTTTTTACGAACAATATAGGTGCTCCCCATGGCTATAAACTTGGTCGGATAAAGCCTTTGTCCAATAACTCTTGCAGTTGAGTCTTCAGTTCCTTTAATTTGGTAGGATCCATCCGATAGGGTGCCTTTGACACAGGTGCCAACCCTGGTAATAAGTCTATGAAAAACTCAGTTGCTCGATCAGGTAGCAACCTTGGTAAATCTTTAGGAAATACAACGAGAAATTCATGTACAACCTCGATATCTTCCATTTGTGGTGCTTCTTTGAAAAAGGACCACTATAGATACAAGGTATCCAACTCTACCCTTTTCAAGGCATCTCTTAGCTTTCAACGCAGAGAGAATGAGTTTCTGTTTACGAGGAAGTTTGGTTCCCAAAAAACTAAATTCTACACCATCCTGGCCTTTGAAGGTCAATTTTTTTCAGCACACAGTAAACTTGCAGAGTGCTGGGATAACCAGTCCATTCCTAAGATGACATCAAAGTCTGCCATCTCAAGTTGAATTAAGATTGCATCCATAGTTTGTCCACCAATAAGGACTGGGCATGGTCCATCACCTTTGTCTAATTCTGCTTCTAATCCCATAGGCGACCACACTAACAGCTTGAAGTCTAAAGGTCTGAGGGGCACATTTAGTTTCTTTTCAAAAGACACCGATACAAAAGAGTGGGTTGCTCCAGAGTCAAAAAGTACTATGGCGAGTATACCAGCTATAGGTACGATACTTGTGATTTTACCTAGTTTAGTCTATATGCTCACACAAGGCATTGTAAAAATAAAAGGTCGGGTCATACCTGTAACCACATATGGTAATGCGATAGTGTCTTTGGAAGTCATGAAAAAAAACCTTCCCTTGCTACAACTGCTTCCTTGGTTTAGGACAATCCCTTGAATAGTGTCGTATTTATTCATAGTTGAAGCATTTAACTCCAGCATTCCCTTGCTTTTGTTGAGGTTGAGCTGGCTGAGTAGTCTTAGTTGCAGCATTAAAGCCTTGTGTTCAGAATGGTTTGAAGGTCTTCAAGTTCCCTCCATAGAATGAGTTTCCGTTAGGCCTCTTAATAACCCTATTTTGAGCATAACAGCTCTCCTTCTAACTTAACTCCATAACTCGAATAATCTGTACTGCTTCATTGTAGATCTTCTTTTTCAGTCCCAACACATGCTCTCGAATACTTTCTCTAAGTCCCATGACCAACCTTCTGGTTTTGGTATCCTCTTCTTGCATACTAGTGGGAGCAAGGAAGAATAACTCTTCATAACACTGTTGGTAAGCATCTATAAACATTTGACCTTGAAACAGACTTAAGAATTCCTTCTCTATTTAAACTTTGAAGCTTCTGGGAAAATACTTATCAAAGAAGACTACTTTGAAGCTTCGAGTAGACTTCCACCAATGATGTGCATCACCTTTCAACATAAAAGTTACACACAATACATTTTCTTCTTCTGAAATAGTCATCATCAAGAAGTTCCGCTCCATCTCATCAATCCAGTGGGCTAGCCATAATGGGTCTGAGGGTTTGCCTGTGAACTCTTTCAGTTTCATTTTTAGCAAATGCTCTATTAGCCTAGAGTGGTCAAGCTGATTTTGTGCATAATACCCATATACCGGTGGCTGATTCTGATAACTTCCTTGGTTGTTCACTCCTTGTTATACTCTAAAATTCTACACTGGAGTGTGCATCACTGGAACCTACTATGCTGTGGGCACGGGGTTATTTTCCATGGTTGCTATGGGCATTGTGTTATCAACAATGGGTGCTGGAGGCACAACGCTGCTACCCACTTGTACCGTGCTAGTCTAACCGGGAGGTGTTGGTATGGTATTCACAGCTAGAGGTGTAATTCCCAAGGTAGCCTGCATATTCATCTACGATTGTTGTAGGTCCTGCACTTGTCGTGCTAAATTCATCATAACCATGACCAAATCAGGTGGTTGTCATGGCAAGTTAGTTGGAGTGGCCTGATTGTTTCTTCCCTGAGGTATATTAGTCGAGTTCACACTGTTTCCTGCCTGTTCTCTAGGGTTTCATCAGTATTTTCCACTTCAGGTGGTGGTGGGGTCAGGCTATGGCCACTGTGACTATTTCCATGAGTACGACGAGCTATCTTAGATTATCAACTGATAAAATTTCTGCATAATCAATAGATGTGAGACGATATACAAAATTGGTAGTTAGTCGCATAGCATCATATTAAAAATCCTGAAACAAATATTTTCCCAAAATTTCAAAGCATTTACAGCAAAAATTATTTGTGTGGTCGATCTTGAATGGTTGTGCATGGTGCATCAACTCATGCGTCCACACAAACATTGTAGCAAAGTCCGAGAGTCTGTGGATGACTGTGTGGTTGACAGGTTGTGCGACCACATAACCCAAAATTTGGCTTTTAAGCCAAAACCGAGTTGGTTTTTCCAAATTTCCGTCTTGTCTTTCACTGAGCTCCAACTCCACTAGCCTCTACTGAGTTGCTACAATGCTTCCACATAATTTTCTCACTTCCACCATCGAGTAACGACTTCCAGCTCCTTCGGAAAGGTAACGTTTTAATCCCTTACTCTCCTTTGGATTGTTAGACATAGGTTTTGTCGTCTTTTACTTGTTTTATCAAATTAAATTTTATTTGACCTAAAAATTTCATTTTTATTTCTTAGCATTGCTATTGGGCATGACATGAAGCAAAGCCCTCAACTTATTTGAGATTTCATCGGTTGGTTTGGAATGAATCCCAAAAGGTCGAGTTTTGCCCTAGAATTTGGGGTTTTTCTCTAATTTTCAAATTTCTTTAAAATTCCTCAAATTTAATTTAATTTCTTGGTCATATAGCATTGTTAAGCTTGTATGGTTGTGTTCCCCTTAATGTAAGTCCTCTAGTCCAAGCGATTAGGTGAAAATGAGGCTTTTGGCCCAATCATGCCGTTATAATGTTAAAAATTTTAAAATTTTCTTTAATTAATAATTGGTTTTATTGGTTTGTATCTCTTGTAGCAAACATGGTCCACACGAAGGTTCCTCGGGTTCATGATGTCATTCGCTTCAGGTCAGTTGAAGTCAAAACACAGTACCCTTGGTTTCAGGCCGAGAAGGTGGAAGTGGGCCGACTTGTGAACTTGCCTAGCCTTGCCTACTTTGATGTCGAAAACACCTTCCAGACTATGGGTTGGCTCCTAGTGATATAGTACCAGGGGTCTACTCGTCCTGACCTGGTAAAGCAATTTTATTGCAACCTATAGGTTGAGGGTGATCCAGAGGATGTAGACAGAGGTAGGGACCTCAAGATCACGAATTGTGTGAAAGGGGTTCCTATCTCATTTAACTGTTAGCAGTTGGCAGACATCCTAGGCATCTCCAATGAGGGTCCATTGGTCTATTATGCCCTAAAAGAGTGCCTAAAAGAGTGCCAATTTTTCTTAATGAGGATGCGCGTCGAGATAAGCAATTAGATCCTACGGAGTGATCGTTGGCAAATGAAAGTGATCAACCTGCATCCAGAGCCCAGGGTTTATTGTAAGATCATTTAGCATAACTTAGTACCACAGAGTGGGCAATACCAGATGGTCTCTCAGCTCACTCAGTATCTATTATACTACATCTGCACTAGGCAGCCCTACATCATTATTCGCACTATGTACCGAGCTGCGACAATCGGCTTGAAGGGCAACCTACCCTATGGGCATATGTTCACTACCATCCTCACTCGCCTCCAAGTAAACAGGGAGGGTGAGAGGATTTTCGAGGAGACAATTTCTGTTGACATTGACTGGAAGGCCATCTACAGGATGAAGATGCAAGACGTACAGGTCAGCGACGAGGAACGAAATGCAATGAACCATCCTCCACGTTGAGCTATAGCGACGGTAGAGGGTGATGACGATGATGCCGATCGAATGTTCCTAGATATGGATGACATCCCCCCTCCTTCACCACAACATACCACTGGAGCTGGCTCTTCACGTACTACCCCCTCAATTGGTCCCTCGCGCCCTCCACCAGATGATATGATGGCACTCCTTCGAGAGATCCAAGATGCTCAACGTGCTGCAGATCAGTGGGTAGCAGATGTTGCTAATAGTCTCCGAGTGACCCAAGTGTAGGTAGCCTGGCTCACGAGGGTGTATGCAGAGGATTATGATAGGGATCGAGAGGCACTTCCTCCTCCTACTCCTCTAACTTAGTGATAGATATCATTATTCTCTCCCAGTTATAGATATTTTTTTTATGTTTGTATTTGCAGAGCAACTGCCTGGCTTGTGGGCTGTACTCTGACTCTGGATATACATTATCTCAATTTTATTTTTGGGCTTATATATATATATACACACACACACACATATTGTTTTTCCCTTTCATTATGTGCGTTATGATCTTGCTTATTTTCTGTCTCAAACAATAATGTGCTTAGGGTGTGTTTTTATTACCGCTTTTATTTTTATCCTAACTCAGTTCATAGACTCTTGTGGATGTATTTAGGTTGGATTGACAGAGCGTTAGTCCTCTGATACCAAGTTGTAAGACCCGCACTCTGAAAACCCGGTTTAACCTTGGTTTTGTGTCGTGACAGGTCTTCCGATCATCACCGAGCCAGACGGGGCAAGCGGATAACAAACAGGTACGAAATCGGACCGAAGTCGACCAATTATACCTGATTTTAGGTATACCGGTCGATGGTAC